>NC_069419.1:4189205-4256705 GCF_026875155.1 Cherax quadricarinatus | reverse complement strand
AACCTGGAGTTTCCCCTTGGGGTTTTTAAAACCCCTCCCCAAATTGTTTTTAATGGGGTTTTGAGTGTTTTTTTGGGTTGTCCCCCAAAGGAAACCGGGATTTCGTTTTAAAAAATTGTTGTTTATCCTTTTGTTGTTGTTGCTTTTCCCTTGGTTTTCTTCGCTTTTTTCTGCTTAATTCTGTTCCGCGGTTTTTTTTTTATTTCTTTTTTGTTTTTTTTTTATTTTTTGGTTTTTTTTTTTTTTTGTTTTGATTTTTGGGGTTTTTTTTTTTTAAATTTTTTAATTTTTTTTTTTTCTTTGGGTTGTTTTCCCACGGTGGGGAAAACCATGTGTGGGGGATGAAAAATCGTTCCTCGTTTTTTACTTTATCGAATTTTATTGCATTTAACACCCCAAATTTGTTTCGTTATTTTGTAAACGTTTCCTTTGCCCTTCCCCTTTTTTCCCTTTTGCTTCCTTCCTCCTTGTTTTACAGGTACCACAAGCCCTTGCCAAAAGGCTATCACTAGTATTCCTGCCTTGCTACATTTTTCTATCGCCAAACCCCCTTGTACATTTTTCCCCCAATGCCCGCCCTTTCCCTGGTGGTGCAGGCTGTCGTGGGACTTCTTCCTTGTACGGGTTTGAAATTTCACTCTTGCGGGTTCAGGTTCCTCCCCTTCCCATCTCCCCCTTTTACGACCGCGCGGAAAACACGACTCACAGCTTGGTTTTTCGCCCCTTGGGCCGTCCGGGAAAAAAAGGGTTACATCTTTTTTTTTTCCCCAAATACACCGAATGAAAAATTTTTGCCCTATTTGAAAGTCTTTTTTTTTTTAAAGTTATATGAAATTATGAAGTTTTCTTGTTGTCCATTTTTTTTTATTTCTTTTTAAATTTTCTTCTGTTTCTCCCAAATTTTTCCCCGTTGTTTCTTTTTTTAAAATTTCCCTCCTGTCGAGGCAAGTACAGGGGTTTATCTTGCCCCCGCTCCCACGCTTTTGTTGTTTACTGTCGGGGGAAAAACAACTAGGCACAAATTTCTTGTTTGTAAAGGGATGACCCATTCAGCTTTGACGACATGGTGGAACGTGAGGGAAAAGGGACACTAAAGTTGGCAAAGAATTTGGGGAAGAGTGATGCTGGTGGGAAAACAGTGCCGTTGACTCAAAAAGGCATGAGGGACCCCCATTCCTTGTTGCTGGGTTCATGTGACCCCCTTTCTTCAATGCAAATTCCATCAGTGGTTGTCTATTTGAGGGGTTTAAATTTGGACGGGGTTAGAATAACTGCAGGGGGCCCCAAAACCCGGGGGTAGAATTTGGGGGATGGATTTGCCCAGAGAGCTTTGTCGGTTAGGAAAGGTTTGGTTTTAGGACTCGTGGTTTCCCCAAAACTTTTTCAGCTTGTTCCCCAAATTTAACATCCCAATTTAAAGAAAGTTCCCCCTTTTCCACAAAATTTTTTTTTAAATTGTTTTATTGGCTAAACGTGAACTTTTAACACCTCGAATACTTGCTTTTCCTAGAAACCTTTAAAAAAAGTAAAAAACCACAATAAAATTATATATAAAATTAAAAATTAGTACAAATTCACAGTAACAGTGGGTAAATATAACTTATACTGCACGGGGGCAGTACACAAAAAATTTAAGTTATGTTAGGGCTGATGTCCAGATAAACTGACGTGTAAAAATAGAGGCGGGCCTTGGAAGTGAGTGGGAGGGGACAGGTGGGATCTGGGTATGAGGGGCTTTTGTCTGAAGCATATTTGGGTAAAAAATACTTTTGGGTTTCCCACACTTAGTTTATATTTTTCTTTTCTAATACGTTTTTAGTTTTTAAAGTTTTTTTGTTATTTGGTTTTTAACTTTTTTAATTATTTATAATGGGTTTATTACAATTTATATATAAGAAAAAGGTTAAAAATTATCTCATAGGGTACGCATTTTTTTTCTTGTTTTTCAGATTAAAAATTTTTTTCGGGTCACCCCCCCTTTCCCCCCCCAAAAAGGGTTTAAAATTTTTACCCCCGGGGGGGTAATTTACCCCAGTTTGGGAAAACCACGGGGGTTAGGTTACAAATGAAACATTTATTTCTTTTATAATTCCCTCTAAAAACAAAAATTAAAAAAAAAAAAAAAGAGGGCCCTTTTTAAACATGAAAATTTTTTTACACAATACGGGCAATTTGGTAAGAAAGAAAAAGTGAGCTTTTTGGTATATGTTTTTTCAAAACGTTTGACTACAGGGTTTGCTTCTTCGGGTCGAAAACAGAGGAGGCAGCAAAGCATTTGAGTTTGTAAAAACGAGTAAAAATTTCCTCCCCCTTGGGGAAGGGGATTTTGTTTTAAAGGTGGTCGTCCCTAGTCTGGGGGAAGAGTTCTGTTTTGTATTTTTGGAAATGTGCTTGTTTATCATTGTGATAGGGTGTCCGTCCCTCCTTTGGGGGAGAACAGTTTCCCATTAGCGAAAATTCTTCACACCTATTTGTTTTGGGCAACTACCCTTTTATGAACTCAATAAAAGACATTGTATGTTTTTTGAGTCAGGGAAAGTATTTAAAGGCAACCCTTTCCCCTCTTTTGGGTTTTTAAATTAAACCCTTTTTTTAAAAGGGGTGGACCAAAAAGGGCAGCAGAAGGATTGGTCAGGACCAAAAAGTCCAGGGGTGGGTTTTGTATGACTGAAACCCTGGGGGTGGGGGAAAAAAATTTTTCCTTTTTTCCGGGAGGGAATCTTACCTAATTAAGAAAAGGGAAAGACTTGGGGGGGGAAAAAGTTTTTGGAAAGGAAAGGGGGGGGGAGGTTTTTGTGAAAAAATTGAAGCCTGGCAGGTTAAAAAAAAGTGGCACCCGAGCTGGGAAGGTGGTGGGGCTAGAAGGTGGAGCCCAAGCTGAAAGCTGACACCCCCAAACTAAAAGGGGCGGGCAGCCATGAAAGAAGTTTTTGAAAACCGCCCTAGAAAAGCTGGAGGTGAAAGAAGGCTGAACCCATGTAAAATTGGCACCCGTGCGGGAAAGGCGGGGAAAGCATGCTAAAAAGGCTGGCGGGTTTAGTTTTGCTGGAGGGGGGGGGGAAAAGGGGGTTTGGCTGGGGTTTTGAAGGTGTCAGCTTTTTAGAGAAGGTTTTTGATCGATTTTTTTTTGTAAAATTCCCCCGCCTAGTACCCTTTTACTTTATCTTTTCCCCTGTAAATCAATCTCCTTGGTTTTTTTTTAAAATTATCCCTGAGTATCCCTAAATAAGATTTTTACAATGGTAAGGCTTTTTAAAATCTAATTTTTTTTTGTTTAGTAAACATAGAGTAATTAATTTTTTTTTAAACCCCATAATTATCTTTTTTTATTAATTTTTTTTATCATGGGGTTTTAATTTACTTTCAATATTTAATTTACGGGGAAAGAGTTTTTTTTTAAATATTGTTTTGGGGGATAGTGAGGGGTGGGAGGGTTTCCCCGTGGCCCCCCGGGGGTTTTCTTCCATTGGAGCTGGGCCCCTACTCAGCGTTTTTTTTAGGGGTTGTCCCCCGACGAAAACTATGCTGGGGGAGTGTTGTTTTCCGGGGAAAATTTTTCCCCTTCAGTGTTTTTTTTTTTTCAGTTTAAAAAGGAAACCCAAAAGCAGATGCTCGCCTACATCTATTTCGATTTTGGGAATTGGGAATATTATCCCAAGATTATTCCTTAGTGCTCATGTATTGAAAGTTTTTACTTATCGAATCATTGACGAATAATTGGGGATTTAATTAAAAAAATACTTTTAAACTTTAAGTAGTGAATAAATTTAAAGTTTGTCCCAAAATTTGATAGTTGTTGGAATTGATTTGTGATATCAAGGTTAAAAAACTGTTCAACAATATTTTTTACTTTAACTCTAAAGAGCCCTTTCAGAAAAAACTTTATTCGATCAAGATTTCGGGTTATGATTTTCCCTAAATTTTATCGGGTTTTATACTCGTATACAAGTATATGTGTGTGTTCTTACCCATTTTTACTCACCCATTTGTTTGGTTTTTTCACGGGTGGTTAGTCCCGGCCCCCCCTCTTCCCGGAAAGTAGGTCCTCTCTCTCCCCGCTCGAAATTTATCAAACCTCGTCTTACAAAATGTTTTGGTTCCTGGCCCCCAATTTCCCTCACTTTTCCCGACTTTTCATTTCTGAACAATCTTTGACTAAAGGAAAAAAATTCCTAACATCCCTTTTTTCATTGAGTCTTTATTTTTCCCGTTGTGGGGGCCCCCTTTTTTTTTTGGTTTCCCTCTCTGGAACATTGTTTTCTGTCCCCTTTTCAATTCCTTCAGTATTTTTTTTGTCGTTTTCCCTGTTCCCCCAAAACCCCCTTTTCCCCCAGTGTGTTGTGTGTTGTGGTGTGAGGGTTTTATTATTTTAGTAAGGAAAATTTAAAAAAAAATCAAAATCCCAAAAAAACAAGTCAAATTTATACCATATTTTTAGTTTCACAACTTATCAAAAAACAGGTATGAACAAGATCCAAAAAATTGAATAAAACTCGTGCTCGTCTCCTGTTTCTTAACCCGAACGAGGGCATTTTGAGCGAAACTTAAACATTTATTTTTCTATTTCTGAGATATTTTCTCTGGTGTTTCGTAACTTTGTTATCCCTTACAAAATGAAGCTTTTGTATTTTCGTTTGTTTTGAGAATAACTGCTGTTAATTGATTTGGGGAAAAGGGGGGGTATTTATTTGGGGATCTATTTGGGTTGGGGGGGAATACGATTTGGGGTTGATTTCCCGGGGTTTTTAATTTTGGAGTGTTATTTGATTCCCGGGTGTTTATTTGATTCCCGGGGGGTTTTTTTGATTCGGGGGGTTTTTTTTGATTCCGGGGGGTTTTTTTGTTTGGGGGGGTTTTTTTGATTCGGGGGTTTAAATTTGATTTCCCGGGGGGTTTTTTTGATTCCCGGTGTTTATTTGAAATTTCCCGGGGGGTTTTTTTGATTCCCGGGGGTTTATGGTTCCCGGGGGGGTTTTTTTGATTCCCGGGTGTTTATTTGATTCCGGGGGGGTTTTTTGATTCCGGATGTTTATTTGATTCCCGGGGGGTTTTTTTATTCGGGGGTTTATTTGAATTCCGGGGGGGTTTTTTTGATTCGGGGGGTTTTTTTTGATTCCGGGGGGTTTATTTGATTGGATGTTTTTTTGATTCCGGGGGGGTTTAATTTTATTCCGGGGGTTTATTTATTCCGGGGGGTTTTTTTTGATTCGGGGGTTTATTTGTTTTTCCGGGGGGTTTTTTTGATTCCCGGGGGGTTTTTTTGAATTCCCGGTGTTTATTAGATTCCGGGGGTTTATTTTATTCCGGGGGGTTTTTTGTTCGGGGGGGTTTTTGGGGGGTTTGGGGGTTTTTTTGGTTCGGGATGGTTTTTTTTGTTTGGGGGTTTATTTTGGGTTCCGGGGGGGTTTTTTTTGGTTTCCCGGGGGGTTTTTTTGAAATTTCCGGGGGGGTTTTTTTTATTCCGGGGGATTTTTTTGATTCCCGGGGGTTTTTTAAAATTTGATTTCCCGGGGGTGGGTTTTTTTGGGTTTTGGGGGGGGTTTTTTTTGATTCCCGGGGGTTTTAAATTTTTTTCCGGGGGGTTTTTTGGGTTTCCCGGGGGTTTTTTTTGGAAATTCCCGGGGGGGGTTTTTATTCCCGGGGGGGTTTTTTTGGGGTTCCCCGGGGGGGTTTTTTTGATTCCCGGGGGTTTTTTTTTGGTTCCCAGGTTTATTTGGGTTTCCGGGGGGTTTTTTTTGATTCCCCCGGGGGGGTTTTTTTGATTTCCGGGGGGGGGTTTTTTTGAATTCCCGGGTGTTATTTGATTTCCCGGGGGGTTTTTTTAATTCCCGGGGGGTTTTTTTTTATTCCCGGGGGTTTTTTTTATTCCCGGGGGGTTTTTTGTTTCGGGGGTTATTTTATTGGGGGGGGTTTTTTGTTTTGGGGTTTTAAATTTTTTTCAGGGGGTTTTTTTTGATTTCCCCGGATTTTTTTTTTTTTTGGGGGTTTTTGGGGGGATTTGATTCCGGGGGGTTTTTTTGTTTTGGGGGGGTTTTTTTGTTTCCCCGGGGGGTTTTTTTGATTCCGGGGATTTTTTGTTTCCGGGTGTTTATTTGTTTCCGGGGGGTTTTTTTGTTTCGGGGGGGTTTTTTTTGGTTTCCCGGGGGGTTTTTTTTGTTTCCCGGGGGTTTTTTTGATTCCGGGGTTTTTTTTTTTATTCCGGGGGGGGGGTTTTCTTGATTCTGGGGGTTTATTTGTTTCCGGGGGTTTATTTGTTTCCGGGTGTTTATTTGATTCCGGGTTTTTTTTTATTCCTGGGGTTTACTTGATTCTGGGGGTTTATTTGTTTACGGGGGTTTATTTGTTTCCGGGGGTCCTCGCCCTCGGTCTCAACTGACCTTTCAGAGCTCAGAGGAAATCAGCATAATAAGCCAGAAGGATCAATGACTGTTGTTTTAAATGCGTCACACTTAAAACTTGAAAGAGTTTAAGGCTAAACGAGTTCATTTACTTCGTTTCATTGCTCGTCACATTTCCTGCTGCACACACACTGAACGCAGCACACACACACACACACACACACACACACACACACACACTGAACGCTGCACACACACACACACACACACACTGAACGCTGCACACACACACACACACACTGAACGCTGCACACACACACACACTGAACGCTGTACACACACACTGAACGCTGCACACACACACTGAACGCTGCATACACACACACTGAACGCTGCACACACACACACACTGAACGCTGCACACACACACATGAACGCTGCACACACACAACACACACACTGAACGGTGCACACACACACACTGAACGCTGCACACACACACACTGAACGCTGCACACACACACACACTGAACGGTGCACACACACACTGAACGCTGCACACACACACACACACACTGAACGGTGCACACACACACTGAACGCTGCACACACACACACACACTGAACGGTGCACACACACACACTGAACGGTGCACACACACACTGAACGGTGCACACACGCACACACTGAACGGTGCACACACACACACACTGAACGGTGCACACACACACTGAACGCTGCGCACACACACACTGAACGCTGCACACACACTGAACGCTGCACACACACACTGAACGCTGCACACACACACTGAACGCTGCACACGCGCACTGAACGCTGCACACACACACTGAACGCTGCACACACATTCACACTGAACGCTGCACACACACTGAACGCTGCACACACACTGAACACTGCACACACACACTGAACGCTGCACACACACACTGAACGCTGTACACACACACACTGAACGCTGCACACACACACTGAACGCTGCACACACACACTGAACGCTGCACACACACACTGAACGCTGTACACACACACTGAACGCTGCACACACACACTGAACGCTGCATACACACACACTGAACGCTGCACACACACACTGAACGCTGCACACACACACTGAACGCTGCACACACACACACTGAACGCTGCACACACACATTGAACGATGCACACACACACTGACTGAACGCTGCACACACACGCTGAACGCTGCACACTCACACTGAACGCTGCACACACACACTGAACGCTGCACACACACACTGAACGCTGCATACACACACTGAACGATGCACACACACACTGAACGCTGCACACACACCCACTGAACGCTGCACACACGCACTGAACGCTGCACACACACTGAACGCTGCACACACACACACTGAACGCTGCATACACACACTGAACGCTGCACACACACTGAACGCTGCACACTCACACACTGAACGCTGCACACACACACTGAACGCTGCACACACACACTGAACGCTGCACACACACACTGAACGCTGCACACTCACACACTGAATGCTGATCAAGCACGTCAAGAAATTAGAGAAAGTGTAAAGGTTTGCGACAAGGTTAGTTCCAGAGCTAATGGAAATGGCCTATGAAGAAAGGTTAAGGGAAATCGGTCTGACGACACTGGTGGACGGGTGGGTTAGGGGAGACATGGTAACGACATATAAAATACTGCTCGGAATAGACAAGGTGGACAAAGACATGATGTTCCCGGGAGGGGACACAGAAACAAGAGGTCACAATTGGAAGTTGAAGATTCAGATGAATCAAAGGGATATTAGGAAGTATTTCTTCAGTCATAGAGTTGTCAGGCAGTGGAATAGCCTAGAAAGTGACGTAGTGGAGGCAGGAACCATACATAGTTTTAAGACGAGGTTTGATAAAGCTCATGGTGCAGGGAGAGAGAGGACCCAGTAGCAACCAGTGAAGAGGCGGGGCCAGGAGCTAAGACTCGACCCCTGCAACCACAAATAGGTGAGTACAAGTAGGTGAGTACACACACACACACACACACTGAACGCTGCCCTCCGGCAACTCGCTGAAATGGTTTCATTTTTGCCTCAACGCAGGAAAATGTTGATCCGTCGCTTCGTGAAAGTTGTCTTGCCTAGAGGGAGCACTTATATAATGTAGTATTAAATTCCTGCCGTCCACCTCTCGCTCAAATTGTTTCAGCACGTCCATGCTCCTCGCTCGCATGAGGTTGGGGTGATTTAATGGGCCTGCATCCTGTGAGTGCTGATGTCTGCTGATGGCCGGAGGTGCCCGAGTCCATCTGCTTTTCAGGCAGAGGTTGTACACTTGTCTTGTGAAGCAACGATGGCAAACAAGCCCAGTGTAAGACAGTGCTGATGTAACGTCGCGAAAATCAGTCTGAGTATCAAGAAATTATGTGTTAATTTAAGCTAATTACACTAAATAAATTTAGATAGACCTAGAACAGGTATGGGTGAGATACTTTATATTCTGTTAAATAAGTAGGTATCTTGAGTTCACTGTGTTATGTCTTGGTGACAAATTTAAACGTTTATGCAAATCCAACGTTTTAATTCGCAAAAGAAATATACGTAATTGCATCAAATTATGAAAAGTGCAGTTGCAAAGCACTCTTTGCACCTGGATCCGCAATACTTTAATCTTTTAAAATAAGGATTAAGTCAACTCTGGGTGAATTACATATTGTGTTATGTCTTCATACCTGGTCTCAATACTTTTCCTTATTTACTATTTTTTAACGTCTTTGAATCTCTTCGTGTCCTGTCTTCGTGATGTTACATAGAGACGAAGCTTGCACGACTCCGGAGCTGATGACCACATGGGTTTAGAGCTTCTTTAACATTATAATTTGTGAATTAATTTACAATATTTTTTTTTTTCTTGTTTACTTTCCCTCTCCAATTTACTACTGTTATTTAACTTTAATTTTCCTTTTGTTGTTATCTAGTGATCACTCGGACATTGTATATCATTTTTTTTGGTTATTTGATATAAATTTTTCCTCTTTTCTGATATTGCTCGTCCATATCTTTTTATTAATTTTTTTTTATTTACCGAATTTGTTATTCTTTTGACAATCGGAAATAATTTCAGTCTTTTTTTTTTCTAGTTTACACTTTATCATTTTTAGACGTTTCACAAATATTTTTATCTGAAAATTCCTTCACTAATTTTTCAGAAATTGTTTATATATTAACTCTTTCCAGTATTATTTCGTCATTGTATTTTTTTGGGGGGGGAGGGCCTGACTTTTTGTTTCTCTTCTGTCCTCATCTCTTTCTCTGAAATTATCTCTTACCTACTTCTTCCGTGTGATTGTCACCTGTGGTTCTTGAGCTATGTGGTGCATGTCAGCCTCTTGGATCCTTCAGCGCCGCAGTAGAGTGTAATGTGTGGTGATGGATGGTCAGGACAGTCTCTTTCGTGTGCCTGCGCCTTCATTAGGCAGAATGTCCTGGCAGTGCAGTTTTTGCAGTGCCCTTGCATCTGCTGCTCTTGCTAGGCTGCTAATGTTTGCCGCTGCTGCTGGTAAAGGCTACTGTTGTGCCGTCTATTGTTGCTGTGTGTGCAGCTGTTTTTTAGGTCTACTTGCTACTGCCGCGGTACTATTGCTATGTGTATCGCTGCTACTGGTGGTACTATTGCTGCCGCTGGTACTATTGCTCTTGCTGCTGCTGTTCTTTCCCTACAGGATCCTCTTAAACACGAAACCCGCAGGCATATTCTCAGGCCACACCTCCTGACGGGTATGACAGAAGCCTTTGCCCGTCTACCATTCTCTCTTCCTTGTCTACCCTGCACGCTTGCTTGTCTACCCTCCCCACTTTCTCCTCTATCCTGCACCATTTGCCTGTCTACCCCGTTCACTACCCAGGAAGTTGGTGTGAAGTGGAGTGTTACCGGTCCTCTTAAGTGTAACGTTCCCATAATTTTATTAATAATTTCGCAATTTTCGTTGATCGTCTAGGTTAGTGGGGTGCTGATTCTTAGTACTTGTTTCTTTGTCGTTAGTGATGTGCTGATTCTCAGTCCTCGTTTGCTCTGTCACTCAAGTTTATGAGAAACGGGAAAATTAAACGGCTTTACCTTCAAGCTTCTGCATATTCTCCATCTTTATTTTACAGTGTCTGTCTTTTACGTATTAGCCAGCGTCCGTTTGTGAACGTTTCCCCTCCGTACAGATAATAATTTGATTTTAGGTTAGGTTATAATAGTTTAGGTTAGGATATTTCATAAAAAGGTGGAGTGTTTGAACCATAAACCACAAATAAGTTAAAAAAAACAAATGCGAGCGCGACGCGTCTGGTGAACATCTGGAGACGTTAAAATTAACATGTTTCTTACGTGTGGTGTCAGGACGGACGCCGCAAGAGGGGAAAGGTTATCATACCTAAGGTTAACTTCTGATACTTTATATAACACTATCATACGTGATCATTTTCAACGCCACTGAAACATGCCATTAACAACGAGCCGAGACATCGGTGTTGATACACGAAATTTTTGTTCACTGTTTTATATTTTTCAAACATTTTTATGAAATTTGTATCTTTTTCAAGAAAATTAAGATTTATATAATTGAACTGTTCACGTAACTAGTATAATCATGACTGACATGGTTAAGTGGGAATAACTGATATCCTTGTCTGTAACAATTCACATAACACTGTTCCGCACTACGACTGTAACCAGATACAAACATGTACATAAATAATTACCATTGGAACCTGTTTAGCTATCAAAACTTTGCGGCACAGTCCTTGGAAGCATCATGTACCTTTGTTATCTTTTGACTACCACCCACATCATGGGAATGGGGTGCATAATAAAGATATTTAACTAGTAATAGAATAACAAAATAATAGAATCCAAGTCAAGATATTTTTTTCTGGAGGAGAGACAAAGAAATCTCGTGTGAGGGAAACAAAAGCGTTTGTCGGTATTAATGTTTATTTAGAATTGAGAAAATGATATTGATACAAGAGATGAGGGAAAATAAAGAGCAGAAATGGGAATAAAATGAGCATTGTAGAGTACTTTAGTTAACTAAGTGTCAACAGGTGTTGCAGCTCACTTTGCAAAGGAAGAGACGGGGGTTCACCTTGTTCACATAGTAGTTAATAGGTACCTGGGCGTTAGTCGACTGTCGTGGGTGGCATCCTGGCAGGATGAAGAGTGAGGAAAGGTGAGGGGGGGGGGGGGTAGCAGTTTATCTGAGATAGGGCTGGGTTTTCAAGAGAGCTGAGGTAGAACAACAGCTCGTACTCTGTAAATTAGCAAAGACAGAAACATAGCTCTTTGTCTCTAAATAAGCTAAAATAAAATAAAAATTCTTAGTTTGTAAATGAAATGAGGCTGGATAACAATTCTAAGTATTTAAATGAGTTTAGCTAAGAAATAGATCTTTGACTGTAGATGAACTAAGGTTGAATTACAGCTCTTAGTCCGTAAATAGACTTATTTTTTCCGCGGTAGTGGGAACATCAAGTAAGTATATGTATTAAGGTAATGTATAAAATGATGTAAACTCGAACCTCCGTCCTCTTCTGATGGAAGCCGCGACCGAACTCGGGATTCAACTGTGCACAAAAATATTATACGTTCAGTTTATTATATGTTCAGTTTAGAGACACGGAAAAATTTGTTTTATATCAGATTTCCTGATGGTGATATTATTGTATATATATTGTATATGTCGTGCCGAATAGGTAAAACTGGTCAATTAGCAAGAATATTTAAATTTGAGTCCTTTCTAAAAAAAATTCGTTTACGTTTAAAGATATATATTTTTTCATTTATGTTAATGTAAAAATTAATAATTTTGCACTAAAAGAACCTTAAAAAAACTTACCTAACCTTATTATAACAAGCGCAATTTAATTTAGCCTAATCCAGCTAAATATATTTTAGAATGATTTTTGCGAAATTACTGCATACACAAATTTTCACTTGCCTTATTCGGCAAGAAGAGCGTTGCTGTTTAAGCCAAAATAGCAAGTTCTACATATTCGGTACGACATTATATATTATATATATATATATATATATATATATATATATATATATAATATATATATATATATTATATATATATATATATATATATATATATATATATATAATATATGGTGCACAACAAATCAGACGCTGCGAGAAGCTAATTTTATTATTCTTAGTGATCTTAGTTGCGCAGTTGTATTTTCTGAAGCAGATGTAAGAGTAAGAGGAGGGAAGGCAGAGGTTAGAAAGATGTAGAGAGGGAGGAAGGAGAAGAGGGGAGAAGGAAATAAGCAAGCAGATGGAGGTAGTTACCACCTGCTCTTTGAAGAGCAGTTTCCGCTCTTAGCAGGTGGCCGGGAACTAGGACTGGGACGTGAGCTTCAGAAAGAGAGAGAGAGAGAGAGAGAGAGAGAGAGAGAGAGAGAGAGAGAGAGAGAGAGAGAGAGAGAGAGAGAGAGAGAGAGAGAGAGAGAGAGAGAGAAAGACTTGCAGGTTCTCTGCTCAGTACTCACTGACTCATCTCCACACAAGGTTGTTTCTTTTGACTAAACTCCAGGAGCCGCTTACTGGACCACACCAGCAGGACCACACCAGCAGGACCACACCAGCAGGACCACACCAGCAGGACCACACCAGCAGGACCACACCAGCAGGACCACACCAGCAGGACCACACCAGCAGGACCACACCAGCAGGACCACAACACAAACAGGAAGCCCACCAGCAGGACACACCACAGACCACACCAGCAGGACCACACCAGCAGGACCACACCAGCAGGACCACACAGAGGACCATCCAGAGGAACTACATCAGACCACACCAGTAGGCCATCAAATTTCACATACACATACACAACCAAGACACACAGAGAGACCTGACAGGCGGACAAATAGACTACACAGCAGGACTATCGAGCACTGGGACCACACCAGCGGATGTAAGCTCTCTCCGGGAACTTATCTCTGCTCTGTTATTTCTTAACTTTTCACATATCACATTATCACACAAAGACGGGGAGCATCTGCCTGTTGACAGGTTCGTTGACGTAAATAAGTACAGTAGCGGTGCTAGTTTGCACATTGTGGGACCCCACTCATTTACTTGTCCACTTGTCATGGTGCGGGTCTTTGCTCTTGTTAACCTTTTCAGCATCGCTCACAAAGGGCGCACTCTGCCTTTCTACTGTATCTGGACTAATATCTCTGGAGTGGTGCTATATGCAAAGTTCTCTTGTATGTACCCACCTAGTTGAGGTTGCAGGGGTCGAGTCCTAGCTCCTGGCCCCGCCTCTTCACTGATCACTACTAGGTCACTCTCCTAAACTATGTCGACTTTATCTACTCTGCTTAGAGCTGTATGGAATCTTGCTCCATTACATCGCTGTCAATATTCATTACTGACTATCTTAATGAAAAATACTTCCTAACATCCCTTTGATTCATCTGTGTCTTCAACTTCCAACTGTATCCCCTTGTTGCTGTGTCCCATCTCTGGAACATCTTGTCTTTGTCCACCTTGTCAATTCCTCTCAGTATTTTGTATGTCGTTATCATGTCCCCCCTATCTCTCCTGTCCTCCAGTGTCGTCAGGTTGATTTCCCTTAACCTCTCCTCGTAGGACATACCTCTTAGCTCTGGGACTAGTCTTGTTGCAAACCTTTGCACTTTCTCTAGTTTTCTTTACGTGCTTGGGTAGGTGTGGGTTCCAAACTGGTGCCGCATACTCCAATATGGGCCTAACGTACACGGTGTACAGGGTCCTGAACGATTCCTTATTAAGATGTCGGAATGCTGTTCTGAGGTTTGCAAGGCGCCCATATGATGCAGCAGTTATTTGGTTGATGTACGCTTCAGGAGATGTGCCTGGTGTTATACTCACCCCAAGATCTTTTTCCTTGAGTGAGGTTTGTAGTCTCTGGCCTCCTAGACTGTACTCCGTCTGCGGTCTTCTTTGCCCTTCCCCAATCTTCATGACTTTGCACTTGGTGGGATTGAACTCCAAGAGCCAATTGCTGGACCAGGTCTGCAGCCTGTCCAGATCCCTTTGTAGTTCTGCCTGGTCTTCGATTGAGTGAATTCTTCTCATCAACTTCACGTCATCTGCAAACAGGGACACCTCGGAGTCCCTGTGTGTGTGTGTGTGTGTGTGTGTGGTGTGTGTGTGTGTGTGGTTGTGTGTGTGTGTGTGTGTGTGTGTGTGTGTGTGTGTGTGTGTGTGTGTGTGTGTGTGTGTGTGTGTGTGCGTGTGTATGTGTACTCACCTATTTGTGGTTGCAGGAATCGAGCATAGCTCCTGGCCCCGCCTCTTCGTTGATTGCTACTAGGTCTTCTGTGTGTGTGTGTGTGTGTGTGTGTGTGTGTGTGTGTGTGTGTGTGTGTGTGTGTGTGTATGTGTGTGTGTGTGTGTGTGCGTGTGAGTCATTTCCAGTGTGTGTGTGTGTGTGTGTGTGTGGGTGTGAGTCCTTTCCAGTGTGTGTGTGTGTGTATGTGTACTCACCTAATTGTACTCACCTAATTGTGGTTACAGGGGTCGAGACTCAGCTCCTGGCCCCGCCTCTTCACCGACCGCTACTAGGTCCTCTCTCCCCCTGCTCCATGAGCTTTATCATACCTCGTCTTGAAACTATGTATAGTTCCTGCCTCCACTACATCGCTTGCCAGACTATTCCACTTCCTAACTACTCTATGACTGAAGAAATACTTCCTAACATCCCTTTGACTCATCTGATTCTTCAGCTTCCAATTGTGACCCCTTGTTTCTGTGTCCCATCTCTGGAACATCCTGTCTCTGTCCACCTTGTCTATTCCACGCAGTATTTTGTATGTCGTTATCATGTCTCCCCTGACCCTCCTGTCCTCCAGTGTTGTCAGACCGATTTCCCTTAATCTTTCTTCATAGGACATTCCCCTTAGCTCTGGAACTAGCCTTGTTGCAAACCTTTGCACTTTCTCTAATTTCTTGACGGTTTGACCAGGTGTGGGTTCCAAACTGGTGCTGCGTACTCCAGTATGGGCCTGACGTATGTGTGTGTGTGTGTACTCACCTAGTTGTACTCACCTAGTTGAGGTTGCGGGGGTCGAGTCCGAGCTCCTGGCCCCGCCTCTTCACTGATCGCTACTAGGTGACTCTCCCTGAACCATGAGCTTTATCATACCTCTGCTTAAAGCTATGTATGGATCCTGCCTCCACTACATGGCTTCCCAAACTATTCCACTTACTGACTACTCTGTGGCTGAAGAAATACTTCCTAACATCCCTGTGATTCATCTGTGTCTTCAGCTTCCAACTGTGTCCCCTTGTTACTGTGTCCAATCTCTGGAACATCCTGTCTTTGTCCACCTTGTCAATTCCTCTCAGTACTTTGTATGTCGTTATCATGTCCCCCCCTATCTCTCCTGTCCTCCAGTGTCGTCAGGTTGATTTCCCTTAACCTCTCCTCGTAGGACATACCTCTTAGCTCTGTGACTAGTCTTGTTGCAAACCTTTGCACTTTCTCTAGTTTCTTTACGTGCTTGGCTAGGTGTGGGTTCCAAACTGGTGACGCATACTCCAATATGGGCCTAACGTACACGGTGTACAGGGTCCTGAATGATTCCTTATTAAGATGTCGGAATGCTGTTCTGAGGTTTGCTAGGCGCCCATATGCTGCAGCAGTTATTTGGTTGATGTGCGCTTCAGGAGATGTGCCTGGTGTTATACTCACCCCAAGATCTTTTTCCTTGAGTGAGGTTTGTAGTCTCTGGCCCCCCTAGACTGTACTCCGTCTGCGGTCTTCTTTGCCCTTCCCCAATCTTCATGACTTTGCACTTGGTGGGATTGAACTCCAGGAGCCAATTGCTGGACCAGGTCTGCAGCCTGTCCAGATCCCTTTGTAGTTCTGCCTGGTCTTCGATCGAGTGAATTCTTCTCATCAACTTCACGTCATCTGCAAACAGGGGCACCTCAGAGTCTATTCCTTCCGTCATGTCGTTCACAAATACCAGAAACAGCACTGGTCCTAGGACTGACCCCTGTGGGACCCCGCTGGTCACAGGTGCCCACTCTGACACCTCGCCACGTACCATGACTCGCTGCTGTCTTCCTGACAAGTATTCCCTGATCCATTGTAGTGCCTTCCCTGTTATCCCTGCTTGGTCCTCCAGTTTTTGCACCAATCTCTTGTGTGGAACTGTGTCAAACGCCTTCTTGCAGTCCAAGAAAATGCAATCCACCCACCCCTCTCTCTCTTGTCTTACTGCTGTCACCATGTCATAGAACTCCAGTAGGTTTGTGACACAGGATTTCCCGTCCCTGAAACCATGTTGGCTGCTGTTGATGAGATCGTTCCTTTCTAGGTGTTCCACCACTCTTCTCCTGATAATCTTCTCCATGATTTTGCATACTATACATGTCAGTGACACTGGTCTGTAGTTTAATGCTTCATGTCTGTCTCCTTTTTTAAAGATTGGGACTACATTTGCTGTCTTCCATGCCTCAGGCAATCTCCCTGTTTCGATAGATGTATTGAATATTGTTGTTAGCGCCTCTGCTCCCTCTCTCAATACCCATGGGGAGATGTTATCTGGCCCCATTGCCTTTGAGGTATCTAGCTCGTGTGTGTGTGTGTGTGTGTGTGTGTGTGTGTGTGTGTGTGTGTGTGTGTGCGTGTGTGTGTGTGTGTGTGTGTGTGTGTGTGTGTGTGTGTGTGTGTGTGTGTCGTGTGAGTCATTCCAGTGTGTGTGTGTGTGTGTGTGTGTGTGTGTGTGTGTGTGTGTGTGTGTGTGTGCGTGTGTAGTCATTCCAGTGTGTGTGTGTGTGTGTGTGTGTGTGTGTGTGTTGTTGTGTGTGTGTGTGTGTGTGTGTGTGTGTGTGTGTGTGTGTTGTGCGTGTGAGTCATTCCTAGTGTGTGTGTTGGTGGTTGTGTGTGTGTGTGTGTGGTGTGTGTGGTGTGTGATGGTCTTTCTGTGTGTGCTGTGTCGAACTTGAGTGAGTCATTTCAGTGTGTATGTAGTGTGTGTGTGTGTATGAATGAGTCATTTCGGTGTGTGTAGTATAGGTCGAACTTAACATCATATGACAACTACTTACTAGTCGATGATCTGAATGACTGGGAGCACACCACACACACACACACACACACACACACCACACCATCTTTAATTTTTTTGCATTGACTCCTTTCCTTCTCTCGCAATTCTTCTATCTCTATCTATCTATCTATCTATCTATCTATCTATCTACCTTCGTCGTCCCTCATCAATCAAATTTAGTCAGTTCTCAATCCTCGTCTGGACTGGCACATCTCTCACCAAGGAAGCGAAACATCTGATTACATCACATAAATCACCATGGTGTTGCCACGCTCTTGGGCGGGTGGCAGCCACACTCCTAGGCGGGTGGCAGCCACGCTTCTGGCGGGTGGCAGCCACGCTTCTGGCGGGTGGCAGCCACTGCCCGCTTCTGGCGGGTGGCAGCCACTCTCTCTGGTGGGTGGCAGCCACACTTCTGGGCGGGTGGTAAGCCACGCTCCTGGGTGGGTGGCAGCCACACTCCTGAGCGGGTGGTGGCCACTCTCCTGGGTGGGTGGCAGCCACACTCCTGGGTGGGTGGGAGCCACACTCCTGGGTGGGTGGCAGCCACACTCCTGAGCGGGTGGTGGCCACTCTCCTGGGTGGGTGGGAGCCACACTCCTGGGCGGGTGGCAGCGTACACGTGCCACACATGCCTCCTCCAGACAGAGAGATACCCTGGCTGATCATGGTGCTGTGAGTGTACATCCCATCACACTCCATGATTGTAAACACCACAGAGTGAGACACGTCACCTTGAACTCACATACATATCTATATATCGGTGCCAGTACTGACTATATCTGGCTGGTGTCACCGCACTTCCGTACCCTGAGAAAACTTCCCTTCCTTCCTCCTGTTGCTACTCTTGCAACATTGCATAATTACTTGTAACGCACGGAGACGTGGGACAGTACTCTAGCTGAAGATTTCAATACTCCGTGGCTGGTCTTGCATAAATATATGCGTGTGTGTAGATTATTATATATATATATATATATATTATATATCATATATAATATATATATAGTATATATTAAAAATAATATTATAATTTATATATTATATATATACATAAATATATGTCGTGCCGAATATGTAAAACTGGTCAATTAGCAAGAACTCATTTAAAATTTAGCCCTTTCTGAAATTTTCTCTTATACGCTTAAAGATATATTTTTTCATTAATGTTAATATAAAAATTTATAATTTTGCACCAAAAGAATCTTAGAAAACTTACCTAACCTTATTATAACAAAAACAATTTATTTTAGCCTAACCCAGCTATATATATTTTAGATTTGTTTACAATAATTTAATACTAAACAAACAGTGTGAAATATATTTTTTCGTTAGGTTCAGAATGATTTTGGCGAAATTATTGCATACACAAATTTTCGCTTGTCCTATATGGCAAGATGAGCGTTGCTATTTAAGCCAAGATCGCAAGTTCTGCCTATTCGGCACGACATATATATATGTATGAGTTAACCACAACTCACTTGGCCACAATACCTGGAACTGTCATCTGCTTCCTGTCCTTTGTTTGATCCCGCCAGACAGAGAGAGAGAGAGAGAGAGAGAGAGAGAGAGAGAGAGAGAGAGAGAGAGAGAGAGAGAGAGAGAGAGAGAGAGAGAGAGAGAGAGAGAGAGAGAGAGAGAGAGAGAGAGAGAGAACAAAAACTCATTTTCCTTCAATGCCACGAACGATTCCTTAAGAAACACCAAGGCCGCATCTGGTGCTCCGTCATCCACTCACTCTGTCCTACAAGTAACGACACACTTCCAGTCTCAACTTGATATTAAATGAAAACTTAAAAAAAAAAATTGTGCCTGCGTAGGTGGTTGAGGTTGTGAGCGCTGGGAGGCTGTCTTCCCGTCGAATCTAATTAGTCCCTGGACCTCTCCCAACCCCATCCACTTCCGCTACGTCTGCACACTTCCGCAGGAAAATACTACTTTGCAAGGAGTAACATTTATGTGGAATGGATCGTAATTTTCATTCATGTTATTATTATTATTATTATTATTATTATTATTATTATTATTATTATTATTATTATTTTAGCAAGTCGGTCGTCTCCCACCGAGGCAGGGTGACCCAAAAAGAAAGAAAATCTCCAAAAAGAAAATACTTTCATCATTCCACACTTTCACCTCACTCACACATAATCACTGTTTTTGCAGAGGTGCTCAGAACACAACAGTTTGGAAGCATATACGTATAAAGATACACAACATATCCCTCCAAACTGCCAATATCCCAAACCCCTCCTTTAGAGTGCAGGCATTGTACTTCCCAATTCCAGTACTCAAGTCCGGCTATATAAAAATAACCGGTTTCCCTGAATCCCTTCACTAAATATTACCCTGCTCACACTCCAACAGATCGTCAGGTCCCAAATACCCTTCACTCCTATCTAACACGCTCACGCATGCTTGCTAGAAGTCCAAGCCCCTCGCCCACAAAACCTCCTTTATCCCCTCCCTCCAACCTTTTCGTGGACGACCCCTACCCCGCCTTCCTTCCCCTACAGATTTATACTCTCTCCATGTCATTCTACTTTGATCCATTCTCTCTAAATGACCAAACCACCTCAACAAACCCTCTTCAGCCCTCTGACTAATACTTTTATTAACTCCACACCTTCTCCTAATTTCCACACTCCGAATTTTCTGCATAATATTTACACTACACTGGTCAACAAAAAAAAAATTCGTTGCCAAAGATATTTGAAGGTATTTGGAGTATTTTGGGGTTGCTCCAGTTTGTGAGATATTTCATACTTACCCTCATTTAAGAGGGAACTTAGCCATAACACGTGTATATGTAGTGACAATTTGTATGTACAGATAGTTTTAATAAAGACTGAATTTTAATTTTAAATTATTTAATATTTAACGAAAGGAGATGTAAAAACAACGATCACGTGACAATATTCGAACCGTTATTTTGTTATTTTTTCCAGCTAAACATGAGTTCTTCACGAAGAGTCTGTTTAAACAATCCCAATGCATCTTGCTTATTGTGTAGTGGTGGTGGAGAACATGACACGTCTTGTCATGTTCGTTGTCAATAAAGGATCACATTATACTGCCTATGTGTTTATATTTCCATAACAAGTCTTAGGTTTTCCACACGGTTTGCAAAACCTGTGTAGAATGTTTACGACAACGGGAAAATAGACGAAGGAAAAGTTGTAAAGTAAAAGGACACAAGTGCAACTAATGTGACATTTTATTGTGGCAACGTTTCGCTCTCCAGGAGGTTTGTCAAGCCTATACAAACTATTGGACACAGAGGGCATATGAAGGCTCAGAGTGAGGTGCAATACTAGTGGTAGTAGTAGTAGTAGTAGTAGTAGTAGTAGTAGTAGTAGTAGTAGTAGTAGCAGTGACAAAAGTTGTAGTAGTAGTAAACCATACCCCCGGCCGGGATTGAACCCGCGGTCATAGAGTCTCAAAACTCCAGCCCGTCGCGGGTTCAATCCCGGCCGGGGGTATGGTTTGTTTGCAATCGTGTCATTACGATTTCTTGAGTCTTGTAGTAGTAGTAGTAATACAATATGGTAGAGCAATTAATTCGTACATGAGTAAAAGGATACAAAAGCTATTACTTGGGTAACATAAAAATAGGTTGGACAAATATAGACTGGAAAGAGGCAGGTTGTTTCAGTGTTCACTCTCTGTAATGTGCTTTGTGTAGTATAACAGGAGAGACTATGTGATGGCAGGGTTTACTGTTTTCAGGAGGATTCTTGCTAAGACTTCGGAGATGGTGAAGCTGCCGTTGTTTTGTTTAATTGTATTCGAAACAGCGATCAGTGCTGATTCAAGACACTTGCGTCTGCAGAAATTAGTTTCTTTGATCACTAATGGGCATCCCTGAATTTCATGAGAGGATTGGTGGAATTATCTCATGGGCTGGTGGGAGGGGAGGAGGTGGAGAGGGCTGGTGGGAGGGGAGGAGGTGGAGAGGACTGGTGGGAGGGGAGGAGGTGGAGAGGACTGGTGGGAGGGGAGGAGGTGGAGAGGGCTGGTGGGAGGAGGAGGAGGTGGAGAGGGCTGGTGGGAGGGGAGGAGGTGGAGAGGGCTGGTGGGAGGGGAGGAGGTGGAGAGGGCCGGTGGGAGGGGAGGAGGTGGAGAGGGCTGGTGGGAGGGGAGGAGGTGGAGAGGGCTGGTGGGAGGGAGGAGGTGGAGAGGACTGGTGGAGGGGAGGAGGTGGAGAGGGCCGGTGGGAGGGGAGGAGGTGGAGAGGGCTGGTGGGAGGGGAGGAGGTGGAGAGGGCTGGTGGGAGGAGGAGGAGGAGGTGGAGAGGGCTGGTGGGAGGAGGTGGAGAGGGCTGGTCTGAGGAGGAGGAGGTGGAGAGGGCTGGTGGGAGGGGAGGAGGTGGAGAGGGCTGGTGGGAGGGGAGGAGGTGGTGAGGGCTGGTGGGAGGGGAGGAGGTGGAGAGGGCCCATGGGAGGGGAGGAGGTGGAGAGGGTTGGTAGGATGGGAGATGGCTTGTAGGAGGGGGAAGGAGGTGGAGAGGACTGATGGGAGGGAAGGAGGTGGAGAGGGCTGGGGGGCGGGCAGTGGAATGTTCACTAGCGACCTGGTTCTCTGCACTCATACAATAAACTTCGTGTTTTATACCGTGAACAAACACAACTTAGCAAATGAACAACAACAGCCGCTCTTGAACATAGTATACACTTATATCTTCAAACTCTGTATTTATCTATTTATATATGTCGTGCCGAATAGGTAGAACTTGCAATTTTGACTTAAACAGCAACGCTCTTGTTGCCGAATAAGACAGGTGAAAATTTGTGTATGCAGTAATTTCGCAAAAATCATTCTGAACCCAACGAAAAAAAATATATTTCATTGTGTTTGTTTATTATTAAATTATTGTAAATTTACCTAAAATATTTTTAGTTGGATTAGGCAAAATTAAATTGCGCTTGTTATAATAAGGTTAAGTAAGTTTTCTAATGTTCTTCTGGTACAAAATTATTAAGTTTTACATTAACATAAATGAAAAAAAATATCTTTAAACGTATAAGAGAATTTAAAAAAAAAGGACTTAATTTTAAATGAGTTCTTGCTAATTGACCAGTTTTACATATTCGGCACGACATAATATATATATATATATATATATATATATATATATATATATATATATATATATATATATATATATATATATATATATATATATATATATATAATATATATATATATATATATTCACAAACACTGACCTCTGGTCGGAGACTGGAACCTCCTACGAACCCTGGGACAAGGTACGCAGTTGTGATGAATGGTTTGAAAAACCGACAAGTTGAAGATTGAGACACTTATGCAGCATATGGGAATCTTTATTCAGGAAACGTTTCGCCACACAGTGGCTTCATCAGTCCAATACAAAGAGGAAGGCGTAAGGAGAGGAGGAGAATGAGGTAATCAGTCCCTCAACCTGGAGTCGATGTGTTCAGTCCATCAATCTTGATGGACTGAACACATCGACTCCAGGTTGAGGGACTGATTACCTCATTCTCCTCCTCTCCTTACGCCTTCCTCTTTGTATTGGACTGATGAAGCCACTGTGTGGCGAAACGTTTCCTGAATAAAGATTCCCATATGCTGCATAAGTGTCTCAATCATCAAGGTACGCAGTGCTCAAACCACCGTACCACACTGGACCAAGGTTCGTAGGTTCGAGTCTCCTTCGACTAAAGATTAGTGTTTGTGAATATTTCGCTTGTTCTGCGAATTCTAAACATATAATAAAGCAATGTATTACTGAACAAAGGTTTCGCTCTCTGTGAGCTTTATCAAATTATATTTCGCTCTATTTAGAGCTTTATCTACTTATGTTTCGCACTCTGTAGAGTTTTGTGAAGTTACATTTCGCTCTGCGTACAGTTTCATCAAGTTTGGGTTTAATGTGCGTGGAGGCTTATCACTGAACAAATATTACACATTCCCTCTATGCTACGTAGTAACCCTTGCTACCAGACGGATGAGCTGCTATCATGAGTTGACGTGTAGGAAAGCTGACGGTGCCAGTAAGCCTCTTGTTGAGACAATCCTTACCTCATTGAGTCTCCTTCTTGTTGAATCAATCCTTGTCTCATTGAGTCTCCTAGCTGAATCAATCCTTGTCTCATTGAGTCTCCTAGCTGAATCAATCCTTGTCTCATTGAGTCTCCTTCTTGCTGAATCATTCCTTGTCTTATTAAGTCTCCTTGTTGAATCAATCTTTGTCTCATTGAGTCTCCTTGCCGAATCAATCCTTGTCTCATTGAGTCTCCTAGTTTAATCAATCCTTGTCTCAGTGAGTCTCCTCCTAGTTTAATCAATCCTTGCTTTCCTGCAGTATTTGTTACGTGCGTCATTTACACAAACAACCCGCCGGTTATTTGTGTATTGTTCAAGTCGCGGTATTGTGCCTTTCTAGTCATTATGCGCTTCATATTTAGATTAATTCTTTTAGCCTCCTTGGTTCATTGCTGACATTTTAGTTTTTTTTTTTTTTTTTGTATTCTGTGATAAAACTTGAACAGAGAGGCTTATTGACTTAAAGCTCATTCTTACAACACCTGTGTAATGTGTATCTCTGTTTGTCTGCCTTCATAACTATGTACTTGTCTGCTTGTCTGCATGTCATAATGGCTGTCCGCCTGCCTGCCCGCCTGCTTGCCCGCCTGCCTGCCTGCCTACCCGCCTGCCTGCCCGCCTGCCTGCCTGCCCGCCTGCCTGCCCGCTTGCCTGCCCGCCTGCTTGCCTGCCTACCCGCCTGCCTGCCCGCTTGCCTGCCCTCCTGCCTGCCTGCCTGCCCGCCTGCCTGCCCGCTTGCCTGCCCGCCTGCCTGCCCGCCTGTCTGCCAGCCTGCCTGCCCGTCTGCCTGCCTGCCCGCCTGCCTGCCCGCCTACCTGCCCGCCTATCTGTTCCTCAGCCTGACATTCTCTCATTTTATTTGCTTGTCATACTCGAGCTGCAGGTCCACTCGCCCAGGAATTTGCTTAACGGTTAAGTGGAAGGTCCACAGATACTACATTGTAGGTCATGAGGGCGAGACGTGTTAGATTACATAGTAACACACGTCACATAGTAACACACGTCACATAGTAACCCGTGTCACGTTAGTAACATATATCGCATAGTAATCATTATCACAGAAGCGAATATCACATAGCATTAAAAAATTCACACAGCAATATGATTTTATATATATTTTTTTTAAGCTTTCCTTTACATTCAAAAGCACAGACAGGTATATTATGAACTACCATGGCAACAAAATTTATACACCAGGGGCACAGTTTTTTGAGTTGCGACTGGATGAATACAAGGATGAACACAAGGATGAACACAAGGATGAACACAAGGATGAACACAAGGATGAACACAAGGATGAATACAAGGATGAACACAAGGATGAACACAAGGATGAACACAAGGATGAACACAAGGATGAACACAAGGATGAACACAAGGATGAACACAAGGATGAACACAAGGATGAACACAAGGATGAACACAAGGATGAACACAAGGATGAACACAAGGATGAACACAAGGATGAACACAAGGTGTGGTGCGCATGTGTTAAAAACTCATTTGAGTTGACCAACTTTTACACAGACGATGTAGTCGAAAGATCTCACATTGGCAACAGAAAATCAAAATGTTATAATCGTCCATCTACACTAATCACAAGATGGAAATTCACTGGAGTCGAAGGAATAATTAGAAAAGTTCCGTGGACTTTTCTTAAAATCCGATGATCTTAACGTAGGAACATAAGAAAGGAGGAGCACTGCAGCAGGCCTACTGGCCCATACTAGGTAGGTTTTTCTCAGACCCAAACCCACTAACATTATCCTGCTGGGTGATGTCAATTTGAGATACTGTAACTAAAAAAAATAGAATACTATAGTTAACTCAATGATAGCCAAGACGAGACACACGTCACACAGCGAGCTTTTGCCGGTACAACGTTTCTCTCTGTGAAGAGCTTTTGCCGGTACAACGTTTCTCTCTGTGAAGAGCTTTTGCCGGTACAACGTTTCTCTCTGTGAAGAGCTTTTGCCGGTACAACGTTTCTATCTGTGAAGAGCTTTTGCCGGTACAACGTTTCTCTCTGTGAAGAACTTTTGTCGGTACAACGTTTCTCTCTGTGAAGAGCTTTTGCCGGTACAACGTTTTCTCTCTGTGAAGAGCTTTTGCCGTACAACGTTTCTCCCCTGTGAAGAGCTTTTACCGGTACAACGTTTCTCTCTGTGAAGAGCTTTTGCCGGTACAACGTTTCTCTATGTGAAGAGCTTTTGCCGGTACAACGTTTCTCTCTGTGAAGAGCTTTTGCCGGTACAACGTTTCTCTCTGTGAAGAGCTTTTGCTGGCATAACGTTTCTCTCTGTGAAGAGCTTTAGCCCTTATAACGTTTCTCTCTGTGAAGAGCTTTTACCGGTACAACGTTTCTCTCTGTGAAGAGCTTTTGCCGGTACAACGTTTCTCTATGTGAAGAGCTTTTGCCGGTACAACGTTTCTCTCTGTGAAGAGCTTTTGCCGGTACAACGTTTCTCTCTGTGAAGAACTTTTGCCGGTACAACGTTTCTCTCTGTGAAGAGCTTTTCCCGGCACAACGTTTCTCTCTGTGAAGAGCTTTTGCCGGCATAACGTTTCTCTCTGTGAAGAGCTTTTGCCGGTACAACGTTTCTCTCTGTGAAGAGCTTTTGCCGGTACAACGTTTCTCTCTGTGAAGAGCTTTAGCCCTTACAACGTTTCTCTTTGTGAAGAGCTTTAGCCGGTACAACGTTTCTCTCTGTGAAGAGCTTTTGCCGGTACAACGTTTCTCTCTGTGAAGAGCTTTAGCCCTTACAACGTTTCCCTGTGAAGAGCTTTAGCCGGTACAACGTTTCTCTCTGTGAAGAGCTTTTGCCGGTACAACGTTTCTCTCTGCGAAGAGCTTTAGCCCTTACAACATTTCTCTGTGAAGAGCTTTAGCCGGTACAACGTTTCTCTCTGTGAAGAGCTTTTGCCGGTACAACGTTTCTCTCGGTGAAGAGCTTTAGCCGGTACAACGTTTCGCCCTGTAAAGAGTTTTTACCACGACAACGTTTCGCTCTGTGAAGAGCTTTTGCCGGTACAACGTTTCGCCCTGTGGAGAGCATTAGCCGGTACAACGTTTCTCTCTGTGAAGAGCTTTAGCCGGTGCAACGTTTCGCCCTATAAAGAACTTTTACCACGACAACGTTTCGCTCTGTGAAGAGCTTTTACTGGTACAACGTTTCTCTCTGTGAAGAGCTTTTGCCAGTACAACGTTTCTCTCTGTGAAGAGCTTTTCCCGGCACAACGTTTCTCTCTGTGAAGAGCTTTTGCCGGCATAACGTTTCTCTCTGTGAAGAGCTTTTGCCGGTACAACGTTTCTCTCTGTGAAGAGCTTTTGCCGGTACAACGTTTCTCTCTGTGAAGAGATTTAGCCCTTACAGCGTTTCTCTTTGTGAAGAGCTTTAGCCGGTACAACGTTTCTCTCTGTGAAGAGCTTTTGCCGGTACAACGTTTCTCTCTGTGAAGAGCTTTAGCCCTTACAACGTTTCCCTGTGAAGAGCTTTAGCCGGTACAACGTTTCTCTCTGTGAAGAGCTTTTGCCGGTACAACGTTTCTCTCTGCGAAGAGCTTTAGCCCTTACAACATTTCTCTGTGAAGAGCTTTAGCCGGTACAACGTTTCTCTCTGTGAAGAGCTTTTGCCGGTACAACGTTTCTCTCGGTGAAGAGCTTTAGCCGGTACAACGTTTCGCCCTGTAAAGAGTTTTTACCACGACAACGTTTCGCTCTGTGAAGAGCTTTTGCCGGTACAACGTTTCGCCCTGTGGAGTGCATTAGCCGGTACAACGTTTCTCTCTGTGAAGAGCTTTAGCCGGTGCAACGTTTCGCCCTATAAAGAACTTTTACCACGACAACGTTTCGCTCTGTGAAGAGCTTTTGCCGGTACAACGTGTTGCCCTGTGGAGAGCATTTACCGGGACAACGTTTCGCTCTGTGAAGAGCTTTTACCAGGACAACGTTTCGCTCTGTGAAGAGCTTTTACCAGGACAACGTTTCGCTCTGTGAAGAGCTTTTACCAGGACAACGTTTCGCCCTGCGAAGAGCTTTCACCAGGACAACGTTTCGCCCTGTGAAGAGCTTTTACCAGGACAACGTTTCGCTCTGTGAAGAGCTTTTACCAAGACAATGTTTCGCTCCGTGAAGAGCTTTTACCAGTACGTTTCTCTGTGAAGAGCTTTTACCAGGACAGCGTTTCGCCCTGTAATGAGCTTTTCCTAGGGCAACTTTTCGCCCTGTGAAGAGCTTTCACCAGGACAACGTTTCGCCCTGTGAAGAGCTTTTGTCAGTACAACGTTTCTCTCTGTGAAGAGCTTTTGCCGGCATAACGTTTCTCTCCGTGAAGAGCTTTTGCCGGCATAACGTTTCTCTCTGTGAAGAGCTTTTGCCAGTACAACGTTTCTCTCTGTGAAGAGCTTTTGCCGGTACAACGTTTCTCTCTGTGAAGAGCTTTAGCCCTTACAACGTTTCTCTCTGTGAATAGCTTTTGCCAGTACAACGTTTCTCTCTGTGAAGAACTTTTGCCAGTACAACGTTTCTCGGTGAAGAGCTTTAGCCGGTACAACGTTTCGCCCTGTAAAGAGTTTTTACCACGACAACGTTTCGCTCTGTGAAGAGCTTTTGACGGTACAACGTTTCGCCATGTGGAGAGCATTAGCCAGTACAAAGTTTCTCTCTGTGAAGAGCTTTAGCCGGTACAACGTTTCGCCCTATAAAGAACTTTTACCACGACAACGTTTCGCTCTGTGAAGAGCTTTTGCCGGTACAACGTTTTGACCTGTGGAGAGCATTTACCAGGACAACGTTTTGCTCTGTGAAGAGCTTTTACCAGGACAACGTTTCGCTCTGTGAAGAGCTTTTACCAGGACAACGTTTCGCTCTGTGAAGATCTTTTACCAAGACAGCGTTTCGTCCCGTAATGAGCTTTTCCCGCAAGGCAACGTTTCGCGCTGTGAAGAGCTTTCACCAGGACAACGTTTCGCCCTGTGAAGAGCTTTTACCAGGACAACGTTTCGCCTTGTAATGAGCTTTTTCCATGGCAACGTTTCGCCCTGTGAAGAGCTTTTAAACAGGACAATGTTTCGCCCTTTGAAGAGCTTTTACCAGGACAACGATTCGCCCTGTGAAGGACTTTTACTGGTACAACGTTTCGCTCTGTGAAGAGCTTTTGCCAGGACAACATTTCGCCCTGTGAAGAGCTTTTACCAGGACAACGTATCGCCCTGTGAAGAGCTTTCATCGGGACAACGTTTCGCCCCATGAAAAGCATTAACAGGGACAACGTTTCGCCCTGTGAAGAGCTTTTACCAGTACAACGTTTCGCTCTGTGAAGAGCTTTTATCAGGACAACGTTTCGCCCTGTGAAGAGCTTTTATCAGGACAATGTTTCTCTCTGTGAAAGAGCTTTTACCAGGACAACATATCGCCCTGTGAAGAGTGTTAACTGGGACAACGTTTCGCCATGTGAAGAGTGTTAACTGGGACAACGTTTCGCCATGTGAAGAGCTTTTACCGGTACAATGCTTTGCTCTGTGAAGAACTTTTACCGGGACAACGTTTCGCCCTGTGTAGAGCTTTTACCGGTACAATGCTTCAATCTGTGAAGAGTTTTTACCAGGACAACGTTTCGCCCTGTGAAGAGCTTTTACCATTGCAACATTTCTCCCTGTGAAGAGTTTTACTAGTACAACGTTTCGCTCTGTGAAGAGCTTTTTCCAGGACAATGTTTCGCCCAGTGAAGAGCTTTTACCAGGACAAAGTTTCGCCCTGTGAAGAGCTTTTACCGGTACAACGTTTCGCTCAGTGAAGAGCTTTTACCAGGACAACATTTCGCCCTGTGAAGAGCTTTCACCGGGACAACGTTTTGCCCTGTGAAGAACATCTACCGGGACAACGTTTCGCTCTGTGAAGAGCTTTTACCAGGAAAACATTTCGCCCTGTGAAGAGCTTTTAACAGGACAACATATCGCCCTGTGAAGAGCTTTCACCGGGACAACGTTTCGCCCTGTGAAGAGCTTTTACTGGTACAATGCTTCGCTCTGTGAAGAGCTTTTTACCCGGACAACGTTTCGCCCTGTGAAGAGCTTTTACCGGTACAATGCTTCGCTCTGTGAAGAGCTTTTACCAGGACAACGTTTCGCCCTGTGAAGAGCTTTCATCGGTACAATGCTTCGCTCTGTGAAGAGTTTTTTACCCGGACAACGTTTCGCCCTGTGAAGAGCTTTTACCTGTACAGTGCTTTGCTCTGTGAAGAGCTTTTACCGGAACAACTTTTCGCCCTGTGAAGAGTTTTTACCAGGACAGCGTTTCGCCCTGTGAAGAGCTTTTACCGGTACAACGTTTCGCCCTGTGAAGAGCTTTTACCGGCACAACGTTTCGCCCTGTGAAGATCTTTTAAGCTAATAATTACACACTGAGAAATTATGAGAACACTGTAGCATGCAACATAACTTACAGGACTAGAAAAACAAAATTTTCGACCTTATATACTGATAAATTATTGTGACCACGAACGAGTGGTATTGATCAATAACAACACTGCACTAGCCAAGGACTCGAACCCATGCTGCTTTGGCCTGCCTCATGGTGGGCGAAAACACATGACGCACTTATCCACTGAACCATACAATCCTTAATAGTAGGGCATCCAGCGGAACTGAATGTGGTATTTCTACCCAAGGACACACGTTGGTGTGGATGACTCTAGGCTAATTTCATTCTAGTCCCTGTTAGGTAAGACACATATGCAACAGTTAGGTATCTTTATTTCGAAACGTTTCGCCTACACAGTAGGCTTCTTCAGTCGAGTACAGAAAAGTTGATTGAAGCAGAAGAGACTTGAAGACGATGTAATCAGTCCATCACCCTTGAAGTTTTGAGGTGGTCAGTCCCTCAGTCTGGAGAAGAGTATTGTGCCATAGTCTGAAACAATATGGAGTTGAAGTAACGAACGAACGAACGAAAGTTCAGGTAAGATCCCAAATGGGATGAGCGGGGAAGACGGGACAGACGAAGAATAGTGCTCGAGAGGAGTGTTCTTAGTCGTAGAAATAGAGCCAGGGCTTAACCCAGCAGCGAAGGCAATCGTGGGACAGATATTGAGAAGAGAAATTCAGGCTGTTCTGTTGGGCATGCGGTGGGGTGTGCGGAGAGGAAGGGACATGCGACGTTTAGCTCTAGAGAGGAGTGTAGAACTGAGCCATGTCTTAACCCAATAGCTAAGGCAAACGTGGATCAGAGAATGGTACCTGTCAGAGAAGGTACCTGTCATAGAATCCAAGGTTATTTGTAAATAGGGTTAGGAGCAGGATCATGCAAGGAGTAGAAAAGGTTGTGTTGGTTTGTGGGTCTGCGAATGTCTTCGTCAAGGAGAGAGGCCCAGTAGTCATGTCGTGTCTCAAGTTTGTCTATCTGTCTGTCACTGAGCGTCTTCCAGTACAGATTCAGCGCAGGGATGTCTAACTGGGCATGGAGAGACTCGCTTGTGGCGAAGTCCTCCCATCTGACATCAAGTACCCAGCGCAGCGCCTTGTTCTGGACACGCTGCAGTTTAAGTAAGTTTGTTTTTGCTGCAAGAGAGAGGGCTAGAGGAGAGTAAGTTATCAGAGGACGTATTAGGGATTTGTAGAGGTGTAGTTTGGTGCGTTGAGAGGCGTGTTTCAGCTTGTAGAGGCCCGCAAGGGCCTTACTAGCTATTGCATGCCTTGAGTGAATGTGTCCGTGTAAACGAAGAAGGTAGTCAAGATTAACGCCAAGGACAGTGACAGATTGTGTGATGGGGATGTAAGTGCGGGTGTCAGCTGTTCTGAGCTCGACAGGTAATGGAGGATCACGTTTCCTGTTGTTAAAATACGTAATGCTGGATTTAGCTGCATTGGTTTTGATCCTCCATTTTTGTTCCCAGATGGCTATCCTGTCGACCTCATTTTGTGTTTTGTGTGTGAGTGTATCTATATTGGCATGAGTGATAAGTTGTGTATTGTCGTCTGCATAGGCTAGTGTGATGGAGTTGTGGTATACAGGTGTTGGAATGTCGTTAGTGTATAAAATGTAGAGGGTAGGAGAGAGGACAGATCCCTGGGGTACTCCAGTATTAAGTGTAAAGTAGTCAGAGTAACAGCCTTGGAATTTGATTCTCAGGGTACGGCCGTCTAGGAAGTTGCAGAGGAATTTACGAGTAGTGAGAGGCAGGTTGAAGTTAGTGCAGAGTTTGTACTTGAGCCCTTCGTGCCAGACAGTGTCAAAATCTTTTTCAACGTCTTTTGCAACCAGGGCTGTCATGTTTCTTTGTTTTGCGTTTATGTGGATGTAGTTGAGAATGATGTTAATGGCATCCTGTGTGGATCTGTGTTCTGAAGCCAAACTAGCCATCAGAAAGTAGAGAATTGTGTTCCAGGTATCTGCGAAGGCGATGATTGATGAGTTTTTCAGAGTTTCCCTAAAGTTTCGAGGAGGCTGATAGGGCGATAGTTTCTAGGGTCAGAGTGGTCTTCATTGGGTTTAGGACAGGATGGAGCCTTATATACCGCCAGTTGAGAGAGAGAGAGAGAGAGAGAGAGAGAGAGAGAGTAGGGAGGACGGGGCAGGATGGCCTCTTTGGTCAAGGGGTCACAGACAATGGAAAGGGTCCTTAGTAAACAAATATAAATGCCAATCAGACTTGATCAGTCAGTGAGGTATAAGAGTGTTTGGGAGTACAGGTTAGTATACGAGAGTACACAAGAGTGTATATGAGTACACCCTAGTATTTGAGAATGTCAGGGAGTATATGGGAGTATGAGTATATATGCAACTATATGGAAAGACATGGTAGTGAATGTGAGTACATGGGATTGTTGGGAGTACACTGGAATGAAGGAGAATACGTGAGATTACATGAGAGGGAAGGATGAAGCAGGTGGGATGGAGGAAGGAAACAAGGAAGGGGTGTGGGTTAGGGGTGATTGTGGTAATGGGGTTGAAGGATGGTAACAGAGGTGGTGTGGATGGTGCTGCTTGGTGTTGGTGATGGTAGTGTAGATGGTGTTGCTTGGTGTTGGTGATGGTAGTGTAGATGGTGCTGCTTGGTGTTGGTGATGGTAGTGTAGATGGTGCTGCTTGGTGTTGGTGATGGTAGTGTAGATGGTGCTGCTTGGTGTTGGTGATGGTAGTGTAGATGGTGCGTTTGGGTGTTGGTGATGGTAGTGTAGATGGTGCTGCTTGGTGTTGGTGATGGTAGTGTAGATGGTGCTGTTGGTGTTGGTGATGGTAGTGGTAGATGGTGCTGTTTGGGTGTTGGTGATGGTAGTGTAGATGGTGCTGCTTGGTGTTGGTGATGGTAGTGTATTTGGGTGCTGCTTGGTGTTGGTGATGGTAGTGTAGAGGGTGCTGCTTGGTGTTGGTGATGGTAGTGTAGATGGTGCTGTTTGGTGGTTGGTGATGGTAGTGTAGATGGTGCTGCTTGGTGTTGGCGATGGTAGTGTAGATGGTGCTGCTTGGTGTTGGTGATGGAAAGTGTAGATGGTGCTGCTTGGTGTTGGTGATGGTAGTGTAGATGTGCGCTTGGTGTTGGTGATGGTAAGTGTAGATGGTGCTGCTTGGTGTTGGTGATGGTAGTGTAGATGGTGCTGCTTGGTGTTGGTGATGGTAGTGTAGATGGTGCTGCTTGGTGTTGGTGATGGTAGTGTAGATGGTGCTGCTTGGTGTTGGTGATGGTAGTGTAGATGGTGCTGCTTGGTGTTGGTGATGGTAGAAAGATGGTGCTGCTTGGTGTTGGTGATGGTAGTGTGAATGGTGCTGTTTGGGTGTTGGTGATGGTAGTGTAGAATGGTGCTGTTTGTGTTGGTGATGGTAGTGTAGATGGTGCTGCTTGGTGTGGTGATGGTAGTGTAGATGGTCTGCTTGGTGTTGGCGATGGTAGTGTGAATGGTGCTGCTTGGTTTGGTGATGGTAGTGTAGATGGTGCTGCTTGGTGTTGGTGATGGTAGTGTAGATGGTGCTGCTTGGTGTTGGTGAGGGTAGTGTAGATGGTGCTGCTTGGTGTTGGTGATGGTAGTGTAGATGGTGCTGCTTGGTGTTGGTGATGGTAGTGTAGATGGGGGCTGCTTGGTGTTGGTGATGGTAGTGTAGATGGTGCTGCTTGGTGTTGGTGAGGGTAGTGTGAATGGTGCTGCTTGGTGTTGGTGATGGTAGTGTAGATGGTGCTGCTTGGTTTTGGGTGATGGTAGTGTAGATGGTGCTGCTTGGTGTTGGTGATGGTAGTGTAGATGGTGTTGCTTGGTGTTGGTGATGTAAGTGTAGATGGTGCTGCTTGGTGTTGGTGATGGTAGTGTAGATGGTGCTGCTTGGTTTTTGGTGATGGTAGTGTAGATGGTGCTGCTTGGTGTTGGTGAGGGTAGTGTAGATGGTGCTGCTTGGTGTTGTGATGGTAGTGTAGATGGTGCTGTTTGGGTGTTGGTGATGGTAGTGTAGATGGTGCTGCTTGGTGTTGGTGATGGTAGTGTAGATGGTGCTGCTTGGTGTTGGTGATGGTATTGTGAATGGTGCTGCTTGGTGTTGGTGATGGTAGTGTAGATGGTGCTGCTTGGTGTTGGTGATGGTAGTGTAGATGGTGCTGCTTGGTTGGCGATGGTAGTGTAATGGTGCTGCTTGGTGTTGGCGATGGTAGTGTAGATGGTGCTGCTTGGTGTTGGTGATGGTAGTGTGAATGGTGCTGCTTGGTGTTGGTGATGGTAGTGTAGATGGTGCTGCTTGGTGTTGGTGATGTATGTGAATGGTGCTGGCTTGGTGTTGGTGATGGTAGTGTAGATGGTGCTGCTTGGTGTTGGTGATGGTAGTGTAGATGGTGCTGCTTGGTGTTGGTGATGGTATGTAATGGTGCTGCTTGGTTTGTGATGGTAGTGTAGATGGTGCTGCTTGGTGTTGGTGATGGTAGTGTAGATGGTGCTGCTTGGTGTTGGTGATGGTAGTGTAGATGGTGCTGCTTGGTGTTGGCGATGGTATGTGAATGGTGCTGCTTGGTGTTGGTGATGGTAGTGTAGATGGTGCTGCTTGGGTGTTGGTGATGGTAGTGTAGATGGTGCTGCTTGGTGTTGGTGATGGTAGTGTAGATGGTGCTGCTTGGTGTTGGCGATGGTAGTGTGAATGGTGCTGCTTGGTGTTGGTGATGGTAGTGGAATGGTGCTGCTTGGTGTTGGCGATGGTAGTGTGAATGGTGCTGCTTGGTGTTGTGATGGTATGTAGATGGTGCTGCTTGGTTTTGGGCGATGGTAGTGTGAATGGTGCTGCTTGGTGTTGGTGATGGTAGTGTAGATGGTGCTGCTTGGTGTTGGTGATGGTAGTGTAATGGTGCTGCTTGGTGTTGGTGGTGGTAGTGTAGATGGTGCTGCTTGGTGTTGGTGATGGTAGTGTAGATGGTGCTGCTTGGTGTTGGTGATGGTAGTGTAGATGGTGCTGCTTGGTGTTGGCGATGGTAGTGAATGGTGCTGCTTGGTGTTGGCGATGGTAGTGTAGATGGTGCTGCTTGGTGTTGGTGATGGTAGTGTGAATGGTGCTGCTTGTGTTGGTGATGGTAGTGTAGATGGTCTGCTTGGTGTTGGTGATGGTAGTGTGAATGGTGCTGCTTGGTGTTGGTGATGGTAGTGTAGAGGTGCTGCTTGGTGTTGGTGATGGTAGTGTAGATGGTGCTTGCTTGGTGTTGGTGATGGTAGTGTAGATGTTGCTGCTTGGTGTTGGTGATGGTAGTTGGTAGATGGTGCTGCTTGGTGTTGGTGATGGTAGTGTAGATGGTGCTGCTTGGTGTTGGTGATGGTAGTGTAGATGGTGCTGCTTGGTGTTGGCGATGGTAGTGTGAATGGTGCTGCTTGGTGTTGGTGATGGTAGTGTAGATGGTGCTGCTTGGTGTTGGTGATGGTAGTGTAGATGGTGCTGCTTGGTGTTGGTGATGGTAGTGTAATGGTGCTGCTTGGTGTTGGCGATGGTAGTGTGAATGGTGCTGCTTGGTGTTGGTGATGGTAGTGTGAATGGTGCTGCTTGGTGTTGGCGATGGTAGTGTGAATGGTGCTGCTTGGTGTTGGGGGATGGTAGTGTAGATGGTGCTGCTTGGTGTTGGTGATGGTAGTGTAGAATGGTGCTGCTTGGTGTTGGTGATGGTAGTGTAGATGGTGCTGCTTGGTGTTGGTGATGGTAGTGTAGATGGTGCTGCTTGGTGTTGGTGATGGTAGTGTAGATGGTGCTGCTTGGTGTTGGTGATGGTAGTGTAGAGGTGCTGCTTGGTGTTGGTGATGGTAGTGTAGATGGTGCTGCTTGGTGTTGGTGATGGTAGTGTAGATGGTGCTGTTTGGGTGTTGGTGATGGTATGTAGATGGTGCTGCTTGGTGTTGGTGATGGTAGTGTAGATGGTGCTGCTTGGTGTTGGTGATGGTAGTGTAGATGGTGCTGCTTGGTGTTGGCGATGGTAGTGTGAATGGTGCTGCTTGGTGTTGGTGATGGTAGTGTAGATGGTGCTGCTTGGTGTTGGCGATGGTAGTGTGAATGGTGCTGCTTGGTGTTGGTGATGGTAGTGTAGATGGTGTTGCTTGGTGTTGGTGATGGTAGTGTAGATGGTGCTGCTTGGTGTTGGTGATGGTAGTGTAGATGGTGCTGCTTGGTGTTGGTGATGGTAGTGTAGATGGTGCTGCTTGGTGTTGGTGATGGTAGTGTAAGATGGTGCTGCTTGGTGTTGGTGATGGTAGTGTAGATGGTGCTGCTTGGTGTTGGTGATGGTAGTGTAGATGGTGCTGCTTGGTGTTGGTGATGGTAGTGTAGATGGTGCTGCTGGTGTTGGTGATGGTAGTGTAGATGGTGCTGCTTGGTGTTGGTGATGGTATGTGAATGGTGCTGCTTGGTGTTGGTGAGGTAGTGTAGAATGGGCTGCTTGGTGTTGGTGAGGGTAGTGTAGATGGTGCTGCTTGGTGTTGGTGATGTAGTGTAGATGGTGCTGCTTGGTGTTGGCGATGGTAGTGTGAATGGTGCTGCTTGGTTGGTGATGGTAGTGTAGATGGTGCTGCTTGGTGTTGGTGATGGTAGTGTAGATGGTGCTGCTTGGTGTTGGTGATGGTAGTGTAGATGGTGCTTGGTGATGATTGTGGTGATGGAAAAGATGAGAAGTAGTTGTAGTGATGAGAATAATGGGTGGTAAGTCGGAGGAAGTGATGGTTAAGGGTGGCCAAAGAGTAAGGTGAGAGGTAAGGGTAATGGAGAGGGGGGGATACGTGGAGTGATGGAAGGGATGGAGAGGGTTAAGAAGGAGGAGCAACCCATCAAAGGAAAGTAGAATTTCCCTACTGTGGTATCTTGTCTTAGTGAACATCATCAGGTACATGAATACCCAACACCTGAGTACTGCCAGCAGGTACTGGAGTTTCTTACCTAATAAAACATACCAGCAGGTACTGGAGTTTCTTACACACAGAATAACACATACCAGCAGGTACTAGAGCTGTCTAACGCGTTTTTTCCTCGATGGGACCCACAACAATGGGCAAACATTGCTAAGTGGCAGCAAGAGAATGAGGAAACTTGCCCATATGTTACTCCGTGGAAGGGAATCGAACCCATGACCTTGTACAGGCATTAAGGATGGCAGGAGAAGGCGAGGAGGGGGGGGGGGTCTTATGTATACCTCTTTGTATTCATTTGTTTATGCTTATGTATGTGTGAGGTGCATCGGTTGCAGGCATGTCTGCGCTTGTGACTGTATACATTGTCTGTGTCTACGCATCAGTCGTTGGTTGTTTGTCTGTATGTTATCTGTTACTACGCCTATGTTTATGCTAATGTGCATGTTAACTGTGTGTGCGCATTTGTCTGTGTTTGAATGTGCGTGTGTGTGTGTGTGTGCGTGCGTGTGTGTGTGTGTGTTTGTGTGTGTGTGTGTGTGTGTGGGTGTGTGTGCTTGTGTGTGTGTGTGTGTGCTTGTGTGTGTGTACAATAAACTCACAGGACTAATTTTTTTTAGATTTTGCTGTTGAAATGGTTAGTTTACAGTATACACTACATCGGTAGCGCAACAACATATGTATACAACTGCAGATATAAATGTACATCTTTACATTTAGTATATCTACAGTTCACTTATCTGTTACAAGCAAATTTAAAAAAATTTGCTTAATATATCTATCTTATTTTCATTAATAAGATATCTTGACATATCACGTATGTTATTACACCTCTATATTCCTCAATAAGTGGACAATTAAGCACATAGTGTTCAAGAGAGTGACCATATGCCTGATCACATAATTTACATTTAGTTTGATCATCATCTGTGTGTTTCCCTTAAGCCTGGCCACTACAACATCAGTCAGTACTTGTAACCAAGCTTAAGCCTGGCCACTACAACATCAGTCAGTACTAGTAACCAAGCTTAAGCCTGGCCACTATAACATCAGTCAGTACTTGTAACCAAGCTTAAGCCTGGCCACTACAACATCAGTCAGTACTTGTAACCAAGCTTAAACCTGGCCACTACAACATCATTCACTACTTGTAACCAAGCTTAAGCCTGGCCACTACAACATCAGTCAGTACTTGTAACCAAGCTTAAGCCTGGCCACTACAACATCAGTCAATACTTGTAACCAAGCTTAAGCCTGGCCACTACTACATCAGTCAGTACTTGTAACCAAGCTTAAGCCTGGCCACTACAACATCAGTCAGTACTTGTAACCAAGCTTAAGCCTGGCCACTACAACATCAGTCAGTACTTGTAACCAAGCTTAAGCCTGGCCACTACACATCAGTCAGTACTTGTAACCAAGCTTAAGCCTGGCCACTATAACATCAGTCAGTACTTGTAACCAAGCTTAAGCCTGGTCACTATAACATCAGTCAGTACTTGTAACCAAGCTTAAGCCTGGCCACTATAACATCAGTCAGTACTTGTAACCAAGCTTAAGCCTGGCCACTATAACATCAGTCAGTACTTGTAACCAAGCTTAAGCCTGGCCACTACAACATCAGTCAATACTTGTAACCAAGCTTAAGCCTGGCCACTACAACATCAGTCAATACTTGTAACCAAGCTTAAGCCTGGCCACTACTACATCAGTCAGTACTTGTAACCAAGCTTAAGCCTGGCCACTACAACATCAGTCAGTACTTGTAACCAAGCTTAAGCCTGGCCACTACAACATCAGTCAGTACTTGTAACCAAGCTTAAGCCTGGCCACTAACAACATCAGTCAGTACTTGTAACCAAGCCTAAGCCTGCCACTATAAACATCAGTCAGTACTTGTAACCAAGCCTAAGCCTGGCCACTATAACATCAGTCAGTACTTGTAACCAAGCTTAAGCCTGGCCACTACAACATCAGTCAGTACTTGTAACCAAGCTTAAGCCTGGCCACTACAACATCAGTCAGTACTTGTAACCAAGCTTAAGCCTGGCCACTATAACATCAGTCAGTACTTGTAACCAAGCCTTAAGCCTGGCACTATAACATCAGTCAGTACTTGTAACCAAGCTTAAGCCTGGCCACTACAACATCAGTCAGAGTACTTGTAACCAAGCTAAGCCTGTCCACTACAACATCAGTCAGTACTTGTAACCAAGCCTAAGCCTGGCCACTACAACATCAGTCAGTGTTCACATTGCAAGTTGCTCCATAAACATACTTATCTACGTTCATGTTATCATAGTGGATTATAGATCTACTGATGCTTCTAACTGCATTCCTATAACATTCAATTTCAATGTTTACTTCTCTCCTAATATTATTCCTAAAGCTAGACACACTAGAGTTCCATTCTTTTTTTTTTTTGCTAACTTATCAACTTTATTATGAAGGAGTAACGTAATGTGTAATGAAATCCATAACAATTGTATAAGAATTTTTTTTCCCGAATTTTTAAGTATCAAAAAAAAAAAAGTGATATTTTGATATGCAATTTGATATTAACATGTGGGTTATATATTTCCCATTGTGTATACACAAAGTTGATTTTATTCCTTATGTTAGGAATTAAAATATTTTTAACAGGTGGTGAACGGATTACCAGCACCCTTAATGACTCATTTAACCTACCATCGTAATATGCAAATGAAATGAATTTCTGTCTACGTAACTACTACAAGGAAATTAATGTTCTATTCATTAACAACTGGGATAATATCTGTGGCAAACATATGTGCAGGAGGAGTGGAGTATGTCTCTCAAGGGCAGGTGTTGGAGGTGTTAGCCAGGTGAGTGGAGGAGGCCATTACTGGAGTGTATCTGGCTATAAAGTGAGTGGAGGAGGCTATTACTGGAGTGTATCTGGCTATAAAGTGAGTGGAGGAGGCTATTACTGGGTCGTATCTGGCTTTAAACTGACGCAAGTTACAGATGTGCGTGTGAGTGGAACTAAAGAAAACAAATGGGTTTGGTACTGTGAGTAATACATGTATCATTTACCAGTGTAAAAAAAATATACCAGCCTCACAGGTTATGATGAGACGTTAACACTGTAAACTGGAGAAGGGGAGAGCCAGGGAAAGTTCTCAGTCACATGACTAGAAGCTCCACTCAGCAAAATGGAACTTTGAGAAAATATCGAGTTTAAGGTTTTTAGTTACAGGTTTACCTGTGACTTGTAAAAATTAAGAAAATGGTTTATAAAACCACAAAAAAAAAAAAAAATACCAAAAAGTGGTTAAAAAATGTATGATGGGAATAACAACATGGAAATATAGAAAAATAAAGAGGAACAGAGGAAGATACAAAAGAAAAAAAAGTGTTATGGAAATAATGGTTAAGTTGGGAAGAAGATAAACCAAGTGAGAATAAACAAGTTTATTATTGCAATAAACCCGACGCCGTTTAAATTCCAATAAACCAGCATCCAACCGCAGTAACCCCCACCAGTAGCCCCCACCACCCCCACCAGCACCCCACCATCCCTACCAGAAGCCCCCCACCACCCTTACTAGCAGCCCCCATCACCCCCACCAGCATCCCCCACCATCCCTACCAGAAGCCCCCACCACCCTTACTAGCAGCCCCCATCACCCCCACCAGCATCCCCCACCATCCCTACCAGAAGCCCACCACCCCTACTAGCAGCCCCCATCACCCCCACCAGCATCCCCCACCATCCCTACCAGAAGCCCCCACCAACCCTTACTAGCAGCCCCCATCACCCCACCAGCATCCCCCCACCATCCCTACCAGAAGCCCCCACCACCCCCTACTAGCAGCCCCCATCACCCCACCAGCATCCCCCACCATCCCTACCAGAAGCCCCACCACCCCTTACTAGCAGCCCCCATCACCCCCACCAGCATCCCCCACCATCCCTACCAGAAGCCCCCACCACCCCTACTAGCAGCCCCCATCACCCCCACCAGCATCCCCACCATCCTACCAGAAGCCCCCACCACCCCTACTAGCAGCCCCCATCACCCCCACCAGCATCCCCCACCATCCCTACCAGAAGCCCCCACCACCCCTACTAGCAGCCCCATCACCCTCACCAGCATCCCCCACCATCCCTACCAGAAAGCCCCCACCACCCCTACTAGCAGCCCCCATCACCCCCACCAGCATCCCCCACCATCCCTACCGAAGCCCCCACCACCCTTACTAGCAGCCCCCATCACCACCACCAGCATCCCCCACCATCCCTACCAAAGCCCCCACCACCCTTACTAGCAGCCCCCATCACCACCCACCAGCATCCCCCCACCATCCCTACCAACGCCCCCACCACCCCACCAGAGCCCCACCACCCCTATCCAGAAGCCCCACCACCACCAACAACCCCCACCACCCCCACCAGCAGCCCACCACACCCCCACCAGCAGCCCCACCACTCCCCACCAGCAGCCCCCACCCCCCCAGAGCCCCACACCCCACCAGCATGCCCCCACCACCCTACTCAAAGCCCCCACCCCCACCAGCAGCCCCCACCACCCCACCAGCAGCCCCACCCCCAGCCCCAACCACAGCCCCACCACCCCCACCAGCAGCCCCCCCACCCCCACCAGCTAGCCTCCCCACCCCCACAGCAGCCCCACCACCCCCACCAGCAGCCCCCACCACCCTACCAGCAGCCTCCCACCCCCACCAGCAGCCCCCACCACCCCTCACAGCAGCCCCACCCACCCTACCAGCAGCCCCACCACTCCCACCAGCAGCCCCGCACCACCCTCTACCAGTCAGCCCCACCACCCCTACCAGCAGCCCCCACCACCCACCAGCCCTCACACCCCACCAGCCCCCACCACCCCCCGCAGCCCTCACCACCCCACCAAGCAGCCCCCACCACCCCACCAGCAGCCCCCACCACCCCTACCAGTAGCCCCCACACCCCTACCAGCAGCCCCCACCACCCCACCAGCAGCCCCCACCACCCCACCGCGCCCCATCCACCCCCTCAGCCAGCCCTCCACCCCCACCAGCAGCCCTACCACCCTACCAGCAGCCCCAACCACCCCCACCAGCAGCCCCCACCACCCCTACCAGCAGCCCCCAACCACCCCCACCAGCAGCCCCCCGCACCACCCTACCAGCAGCCCCAACCACCCCCACCAGAGCCCCCACCACCCCACCAAGCAGACTCACCACCCCACCAGCAGCCCCCACCACCCACCAGCAGCCCCTACCACCCCCTACCAGCAGCCCCCACCACCCCTACCAGAAACCCTAACCACCCCCCCACAGCAACCCCACCACCCCTACCAGCAGCCCCAACCACCCCTATCAGCAGCCCCCACCACCCTACCAGCAGCCCCACCACCCCACTAGCAGCCCCCACCACCCTATTAGCAGCCCCCACCACCTCACCAGCAGCCCCAGCCACCCCCACCAGCAGCCCCCACCACCCTACCAGCAGCCCACACCACCCCACTAGCAGCCCCTACCACCCCATTAGCAGCCACCACCACTCCACCAGCAGCCCCAACCACCACCACCAGCAGCCCCCACCACCCCTACCAGCAGCCCCCACCACCCCACTAGCAGCCCCCACCACCCCATTAGCAGCCCCCACCCCTCCAGCAGCCCCCAGCATCCTACCAGCAGCCCCCACCATCCATACACCAGGTGAGCCGCTGGTCTTCATGTGGCGTCGTAGAAACGTAACAAAAAAAACGAGCGAAACCTGAGGAAAAGGGACGAAAAAATGTGAGGAAGGTTGCCTTGTCTCACCTGGTATGGAGAGCGGATGCTATCGCTCACCAGCAATTATCTTAATTATTTCCCAGGTGCTGAAATGTAATTACAAAGTAACTAGTAAACCAACGCATGATGAAACATTACTGTGGTGTCTGAGATGGATGGAGGGAAGGATAGGTTGAAGGATAAGTTGAAGGATAGGTTGAAGGGATAGAGAGGGATGGTAGTCGGTGTACGACGCGCATGGTGCGGTCACCATTAGGGTTTACGGGAAGCAATTATTAAGATACATCCGTGAAGAACTGTGGTTGTTGTGGTGCACCTCTTGTAGTGCACCGCCTTAGTGCAGGCAGTCTGTAGTGCACCGCTTGTCTGTAGTACACTTCTTGAAGAGAAACGTGCCTCTCTGTAGTGACCGCCCTGTCGTGGTGCACCGCTCTGTCGTAGTACACTTCTTGTAGAGCCTGCCTCTCTGGTGCACCGCCAGCCCTTAGGTCACCGCTCTTCTGTATAACACTACATTGTAGAGCACTGCCCTCTCTGTAGTTGCACAGCCCTGTCTGTGGTGCACCGCTGTCTGTAGTGCACCGCTCTTCCCGTCTGCTGTAGTACACTTCTTTGTAGAGCACTGCCCTCTCTGTAGTGCGCCGCTGTCTAGAGTGCATCGCTCTGTCTGTAGTGCACGATTATTTGGAGTGCACTGTCTGGAGTGCACTGCTCTGTAGTCCTGTCCATCTCTCTCTCTCTCTCTCATGCGCAAAGTATAGTTTAGGTGGCCAAAGACTGCAAACCTCACTCAAGGAAAAAGGTCTTGGGGTGAGTATAATACCGAGCATATCTGAGGCGCACATCAGTCAGATAACTTCTGCAGCACACGTGCGTCTGGCAAACCTGAGAAGAGCGTTCCGATACCTAAGTAAAGAATCGTTCAAGACTGTCACCACATACGTCAGGCTCATATTGGAGTATGCAGCACCAGTTTGGAATCCACACTGGTCAAGCACGTCAAGAAATTAAAGTGCAAAATTTTGCAACAAGACTAGTCCCAGAGCTAAGGGGAATGTCCTACGAAGAAAGGTTAAGGGAAATCGGCCTGGCGACACTGGAGGACAAGAGGGTCAGGGGAGACATGATAACGACATATAAAATACTGTGAGGAATTGACAAGATGGACACACAAACAAGGGGTCACACAGGAATGTAGATGAATGGTTCAGAGAACCGATAAGTTGATAAATTCGACACATGTGCAACACTTGGGTATCTTTAATGAGGAAAGATACCCAAGTGTTGCACATGTGTTTAATTTATCAAGGGGTCACAATTGGAAGTTAACAACTCCTATGCATCAGAGGGATATTAGTAGTATTCTTCAGTCATAGAGTTTGTCCAGGCAGTGGAACAGCCTAGAAAGTGACGTATGGAGACACGAACCATACTTAGGGTTTAGACGCAGGTTTGTAAACTCATGGAGCAGGGAAGAGAGGGCCCAGTAGCAATCAGGAAGAGCGGGTCCCGGACCAAAGACTCGACCCCTGCAACTACAACAGAGAGTATAAATCGTGGTACATACCATCCCTACACTGTATTGACTAAGGAACTAACGTGTAAATCCTGAAGTGCAGGAAAACTTCCGGCACACTGTATTGATTTAGATTTGCCTCAACGAAGCTTATAGAGTGTGTAAGTGAACACCACCATTAAGACAGTACAGCCAGCAACCATCATGCTGTAAGTGAACATACAATTAGGACGTAAGCTATGCACCATCATGGTTGTAAGTGAACATACCATTAAGAACAGTACAGGAGACAGCACCATCATGCTGTAAGGAACACTTACATTAAGAACAGTACAGGGCACATCAGCAAATGAAACAACCCTTAAGACGCCAGGCTAAAACCCACCAACATGAGTTAAACCACATCCCTTAAACATAAAGACATAGTAACTAAACTAATTAAGCGGAAGCTTTGACACACTGTATTTAAAAATTTTCCTAACAGCAAACAAAGGGGTGTAAATGAACACCCCAAAAAAACATAAAGGCCCGCACCATCATGCTGTAAGTGAACACCACCATTAAGACAGTACAGGCCAGCACCATCATGCTGTAAGTGAACACTACCATTAAGACAGTACAGGCCAGCACCATCATGTTATGAGTGAACACCACCATTAAGACAGTACAGTCCAGCACCATCATGCTCTGAGTGAACACCACCATTAAGACAGTACAGGTCAGCACCATCATGCTGTGAGTGAACACCACCATTAAGACAGTACAAGCCAGCACCATCATGCTGTGAGTGAACACCATCATTAAGACAGTACAGGTCAGCACCATCATGCTGTGAGTGAACACCACCATTAATCCAGTGCAGGCCAGTACCATCATGCTGTGAGTGAACACCACCATTAAGACAGTACAGTCTAGCACCATCATGCTGTGAGTGAACACCACCATTAAGACAGTACAGGCCAGCACCATCATGCTGTGAGTGAACACCACCATTAAGACAGTACAGGTCCAGCACCATCATGCTGTGAGTGAACACCACCATTAAGACAGTACAAGCCAGCACCATCATGTTATGAGTGAACACCACCATTAAGACAGTACAGGCCAGCACCATCATGCTGTGAGTGAACACCTTTAAGACGGTACATTCCAGCACCATCATGCTGTGAGTGAACACCATCATTAAGACAGTACAGGCCAGCACCATCATGCTGTGAGTGAACACCATCATTAAGACAGTACAGGCCAGCACCATCATGCTGTGAGTGAACACCACCATTAAGACAGTACAGTCCAGCACCATCATGCTGTGAGTGAACACCACCATTAAGACAGTACAAGCCAGCACCATCATGTTATGAGTGAACACCACCATTAAGACAGAAAAGGCCCAGCACCATCAGGGAGTGAACACCTTTAAGCGGTACTTTCCAGCCCATCATGCTGTGAGTGAACACCATTTAAGACAGTACAGGCCAGCCCATCATGTTTGGGGGAGTGAACAATCTTAAGACAGTCAGGCCAGCCCTCATGCTGTGAGTAAAACACATCATTAAGACATAAGGCAGCACATCATGCTGTGAGTGAACACATCATTAAGACAGTACGGGCCCAGCACCTCATGCTGTGAGTGAACACCATTATTAAGACAGTACAGGCCGCACATCATGCTGTGAGTAACCACCACATAAAAGCATTATGCAACCCAAATAGTTGGACAGTAGTTACATGTCAGCTCCGTCTGCTCGCTGTGTCAGTATGCATGTATCAGCCCCTTTCACAAGCCCAACTTTTAAGTGACCAAAGGGAATATCGAGCAAAGAAGAAGGGAGTAATCTAAGCAGTATTGGTTGGGCACAGTGACCACTGGGTCCCCATGCCTCACCTTTGGCATAGCTCCTTTCATCCAGCTTCTTTCTCACCCAGGTAACGTAAGACGACGCTTTCTCACTCTAGTTAACTTAAAGAATGATGAGCGGCATATGAATGTTCCGGGCGGTCTGAATCATGAAGGCGTCAGGATACCACTGCGGCAGCAGGGCATTAAGGGCAGGTAGGGGCCAGCCCAGATAACTCAGGGTGTGCCACAAACGTTCAAAGGACAATAGTTGACGCTCAGAAACTGGTTTCCAATTGATTCATTTGCCATTTAAGGCGTTTTATAATGCTTTCTGTTTTAAAATATGCAAACAACCACTCTGAAAGAATAGAAATTCCAAGCTGCTTTCGTGACTATCACTTATCAAGAACTATATATATTTATATATATCTATATATATATATATATATTTATATATATATTATATTATATATATATATATTATTATATAGAAGGACAACGAATAGGCAATCTGACCACCCACGATGCTTGTCTTCTCACAAAGTGCCTTGAGCTGCCCAGGTTGACCATATTTCCTAAGATGTGCACCTTCAATGAAACCTATACTGGCACGAATATGCAGTATCTGAGGCAGATATTTCGAAGTACTTAACCTTACTCTAAGAGGGCAGTGGAACCAAGCTACATTCAGTCGACTAGAGCATTGTCGCAAGTCATCACAGATTGCTTACCTGCTTTTCTGTCATCGTGTATTCATCCAGAGCTTGTAGCAGCGATTCTCCTGAACATTTAGGACAAGAAGGAGTCCAGGACCAAAAATTCATTGACGGAGCAATGATCGGGATAATCTAACGGCTCTGGAGCCAGACTGCTCCCCCAACAACTACAAACAATACGCACTGGGATGGTCCAATAGTGAAATATGCTCAACAATGCTTCAGATGTGAAGAGGATCCCCTCTGCAGTGAGAGCCCTCATGCTGGGCACTTTTGTGGCTGTTCCCAACTCACTTGCCACGTCTTCCCCACTAGACCACCATCGGTGTTGCCCTTCGACTTGCCGCCCCTATTCTCAAGCCGAACAGGTGTATTTGTGCATTGAAGCAGCAGCCGAATTGGGTACCATGGTCTTGTGTCCGTTAAATCCGAGGAAGATTGCAGCATGAGTGAGGTAATAACTTAATCAAGAGGAGCCCACAAACGCTGGAGCCAGCTAAGGAGCACCCAACTATGCAGTCATGGCAGCCAGAAGCGTCAGATGGTATCACCCTTCAAGCCTGGCAATGGGAAGCAGGTGGTGTGGACTATACTATGATCTTCCATGGCGATACCTATCTCCAATACAGGGAGGAAGGAGGGGCAGCTGCCTAGCTTCAGGGAGTCCCAAAGTCTAGAAATATGGTGAATGCCCATCATTATATGTTTGTTCCCATAGGCTCAGGAACCTTGCTCATGGGGAAAGAGTGCAATCTAAATCCTTAAGGACTGGGAAAAGAGTTCAGGGTAAGTAGGGATCCGGCAGCTGTAGTTTTCTGTTCATCGTCAGTGCGGCTGTTCAAGGGGTAATGCTGCTGTATTTGGCACACGCCCAGCTCTGAGGAGCTGGGTGAGATTTTCGCCTTATAATCGGTGATACACCCGTAACAACATTGACCGTATGCCACACTTTTATCAACAATGTATCTCTAAATCTTCTGTACATATTATTAATAAATATTCTATTAGTAAAAAAATATATATACAAAGATGGGGTGAGGAGTGGAATATTCAACGGCTTCAGGAAAGAAACCAAATATTTTTCTGGAAGCTTTTATCCATTCTCCGAGGCTATGGGTGCCCACAATTAACCAAAGGTGGACCCATTATAGATCATATATTATATTTATTTATTTTTATTTAATATATATTTATTTCTAAAAGGAATGTTTAATATATGAAAGGAACGTAGTTTCACTTCCATTATAAAGAATAAGTTACTTATATATAAGATTAGCCTATAACAATCAGTGCTGAAATACTTATCAGAGTTAAGAAGACTTGGCGGAGCCTGGGGGAGGGAGGGATGGGGGTCTGGAGTTATCATATTTATTATCGTTAATAATGGCCAAGTCACCTTCATTAACGCTGATGGTGATGGTCGTCATGATAACATTGACTTCACGACGATATCGTCACTATCGTCTTCATCATAAATTGTTAAAAAAATAAGTTTTCATCGTATGAGGAATTTTCTGGTCAAACAGGCCACAGCAAGTGACCTCTGAATCACCTGAAGGGGTGGAGGGGAGGATGTGTAATCTGGATGCCCACGATACCCTGTATCTTCTCACAGGATATCTAAGACTGCCCATGCTTTGACAGCCAAAAACCGAGTGAAAGCAACGAAATCCCAAGACCAATATTCAAGAAAGCGCTAAATCTGTCCCTGGAAGATCACTAATGGGATGAAGCAGCATTTTCTGTAAGATGGGGAGGAATAAAACTTCGTAAGGGAACACAGAAAGTTCCTAAATGAGTAGAAATATCTTTACCGGCAATTCTATCTCCGTGTATTTTATCCAGCGAAACGGTCGGGCAGATAGTCCTTAAACGCTTGAAAGGCTCTTTAGAAATTCACGACCCAAAGCTTAATGAAACAGCAGGGTAGTGGGAAAGTTTTCCAGGCTCTTTAAGCGGAGCAGCTCCTCATAAAGACCACAAACAATGCCCCCGGGACATCTCCACTGTGGAGAAAATTGCACAAACGTTGTTCAGCAATGATTTAAGAAAAGAGCATAACTAGCCTCCTAGCAGTGACGGCACAACATGCTGGGGATTTCTTTTTGGCACATATGTGAGGGATAGCATACAAACAAGCAAAGTCATATAATAAGTGAACTGTAATGGGACTTAGCTTGATGACGACTCTACTGTTCTGCAGCCACTTCCAGAAAGCTCTTGGAGTCATCGATACAACCACCATTGGGCTGTTAAAAAAATGGGTTGTATAAGTATAATTACCCCTAGGGGGTGTTACTCAGCATATCTCAGAAACTGATTGCTGAAGTTATACATACTGGTGTGGGCTCGATTACCCACGGATCACCGGGTAATGGTACTATTACAACCCAGGAATCCAAATGGCCTGTTATCCCGGGTGTAATGGGAGCAAAATAAACACAGCAGAAAAAGTTTAGACTTATATTATCCTTCACCAATTTAGAACAGCAATATGTACACTATGTACAGTGATAAGTATAGTGCACTCCACGGTAAGCAAGGCAGAAATAGAAGCCACAAGATAGCAGACCGTGCTTCAACCAGCTCTAGAATGGGAATGACAAGGGCAGACAGGAGAGCGGTACCCACATAACCTCTGCGATTGCCAAAACCATCTTCTTATTGGCTAGAACCTGGTCACTAGTTGAACGACGGGGCCCCATCATCAACTCTTAGTAACCTGGTTCGCTGGTTGGGGGAGATAGCCTGTAAATGAGGGTGTGTACATGCGCCGAATAAAGGTTACGTACTCTTTGCATGCCACAGGTACCGTCAAATAAGACATGATTTAGATATCCGCTGTGCAGCCGACCTACCATATCATGTTTATCAGACGTATCTGGGTATTTGTAGCTGACCCAGAGTTGCACCCGGTTATCCGCTGTCTTGATTGAAAGAGACGTGTTCTTAAGAATGTCGCACTGTCTTCCACTCCATCGGGAAATTCGCAACACAGTCGTTTACACACTGTTCATCAACATTTATCTATGGTTCACAGTCATATCACTAACGAAGCTGTTCTCACTTCTCTAAAAGTGTTCTGCTGTGTCCTTTGAGCTTCTTTTATGCACAAAAACGCGCGGATCAGTGTTCTTTGTTCGTTATCCCGGTGTTAATGTTTCCCTTGGCAGGGTTAAAAGCAATCTAATCGCCCCTGCCTCGCTCCATCCGCCGCTGCCTTTGGCGTTTCCCTACATAAAGGATTCGCTGATACAAGCAGATTTGCCTTCCTCGCCAAACTTCAACAAAAGCTATACTAGATGCTTGATTTCTTGATTTGTCTCGATGCCATCAGCCCCTCTGGAGGGCTGAAAGAGGCTGATACCCCCCCCCCCGTCGTGGAGAAAATTTCTCCGTACATAACAAGACCAAGAAACCGCACTAAAATAAGTTGATAAATGCAAAGGCCAAGTGACTGTCGCAACTGAAGCTTTGATTAGCACATATTTGTAGGAAGCAGACACTTAAATAAAGTGCTATTATAGATCAAGAAATATCTTCATAAAGTACTTCATAGGAAAGTGAAAGGTGGTTAAAATTCTTTACAACTTCCTTTATGCTGAAGAAGGAATCTTCATCCAAGGACTCGGAGTTATCCTGGTTGGTATCCAGTCCCCAGACACTGTACGACCCCGACGGGTTTAACACTTTCCTGTGGTTATAGCACTTACAGTTGACAGAGGGCCTCGTTTCACCTCACCACCTAGCCTCGTACTGCACGGAATGTGTCGATGATTGTGTTGTGACAGGGAGGGAGGCAGTGATAATGAGGGAGGGATGGGAGAGGAACAGAGAGGGAGAGAGAGAGAGAGAGAGAGAGAGAGAGAGAGAGAGAGAGAGAGAGAGAGAGAGAGAGAGAGAGAGAGAGAGAGAGAGAGAGAGAGAGAGAGAGAGAAGAGACAGGCAAGGGCAAGGAGGAGGTGTTGCTGTGTGTTTCTCTAAAAGTGTACATGAACAGCACATTGATGTTGCCATCCCTACTCATCTTGAAATGATATTCTTCAAGCTCTGCATAAAGACTAGTACCTCTGTACTAGCATGTGCAATTTACAGGCCTCAGTGGCAACATGGAGACCCTATCAACTTCCTAATGGAAAATATGGACTCCCTTCTGCTACAACACAACTGTCAACATATCATAATTGTTGGTGACCTCAACCAACACCTTATACAGAGGGACTTTGATGACCTTCTTGCAGTATTTGACCTGAGAAACTTTGTTGATTTCCCTACTCACATCTCTGGCTCCTTCCTTGACCCAGTAGTGAGTGATCTGGCAGAAGGCATAGTCACTTGTCAACCCCTCGGCTACGTTGGATCGTCTGACCACAAGGCTGTTTTTACCACACTTAAGTTCCCAACAGAACGAGGTGAGGAGTCCACACGCATATCCTGGCTATGGGAAAGAGGTAATTGGCCAGCCCTTTGCTCTGAGCTCGCCACCACCGATTGGAATGCTCTTCTCCAAGGGGATGTTGACAACCAAGTGAAAGCCTTCACTGGACACATCCTTAATCTACAACAAGAACACATTCCTCACCGGCAATATGTGACGAAGCCTACAGATCAGCCTTGGTTTGACTTTCGTTGTAGAGAGGCTGCTACTGCTAAGTACAAAGCATGGCGAAGGTATAAGAGACATCCTACCACCTATAACAGGAACTTGCACAGGCAAGCCTGTAGGCATATGGGTGACGTTCAAAAGTGGGCCATTGCTAAATGGGAGGTGGACACAAAAAGAAAGCTAGCATCAGGTAGGGTAGGCTCCAAAACCTGGTGGTCCCTGGTCATGGACAGACAAGGTTATCTACCTGATGAACTCATTCCACCTCTAAATCGACAGGATGGGACCACCTCTACTAGTAGTCAAGAGAAGGCGGACCTCTTTGCTGAACACTTTGCTACCAAAATGCAAGTTCCTGATCCAGCAAGGGACCCTCCTTGGCTAGCTACAAGAACTGTGTCAAAACTGTCAGTGGTGACAATAAGGCAGGAGAAGGTGCATTTTTTTCTTAAATTGCTTTACCAAGAAAAGGCTGTGGGCCCAGACAAGTTGAGCCCAAGATTGTTGAGAAGATGTGCAGACCAGCTAGCAGCACCTCTAACTCGCATCTTTCAGTACTGCCTAGTACAGCGTAAATGGCCCTCTCTATGGAAAGAGGCAAATGTAGTCCCTGTTCACAAAAAGAAGAACAGAGTAGAAATCAGCAACTACAGACCAGTGTCATTCCTGTCAATCACTAGTAAGATCCTTGAGACAATAATCTCAAGACAAATGACAGAGTTTTTTGACTACCACTCACTACTTTGTGATCGTCAATATGGCTTCAGGAAAGATTACTCTGCTGCTGATCTGTTGTTAAAGCTCTCCACTAAGTGGCACCAGTCACTGGATGAATCCAAAGTCAGCTGTGTGGTAGCACTGGACATTGATGGCGCTCTCGACCGGGTGTGGCACCAGGGTCTCTTAGCAAAACTTCAAGCACTGGGAATTACAGGCTCTACGTTATGTCTCCTCAGTGATTACCTTCATGGTAGATCTCTAAGCATAGTTCTCAATGGAACGGAATCAGCAAGACATCCTATTGGGGCAAGTGTTCCACAAGGAAGCGTACTGGGACCATTGTTATGGAATGTCTACTTCAACGACCTTCTTCATCTCATCCCAGAATCCCATGCATATGCAGACGACTGTACACTGACATTCACTTATCCAAGAGAAGAAATGCCAGCTGCTCTAAACTACATCAAACACCAGCTGAGTGCTATATCAGCTTGGGGAAATAGATGGCAAGTAACATTTGCACCTGAGAAAACGCAAATGATGATCATCTTTAGGCACCATGATGGTAATGCTGGTGTAGTAGTAAGGATGAATGGGATGGTGTTGGCACCTGGAGAAGAAGTTGATATCCTTGGGGTGAAATTTGACTCCAAACTAACCATGAAGAACCATGTTGTAAATCTTGCAAACAAGGCAGCCAGGAAGATTACAGCACTTCGCCGTATCTCGCATCTGCTTGACAGTAGGGGTTGCAAGATTCTGTACGAGGCACATGTACGCTCACACCTTGAGTATGCTCCACTTTCTTGGTTTGCCTGCCCCCCCCCCTCTCATCTGCGACTGCTTGACAGAGTAGAGAACAGAGCAAGACGTCTCATCTCTCGCCTGGACCCATCCTGGATAGATCTGTCATTTCAGCAGAGCCTTCAACATAGGAGAGATGTGGGTGGCCTTACTGTTATGTACAAGGCCAATTCTGTCAAAGTACCACACTTGGATCCACTTCGAGGACAGCGTGAAACAAGCTTTTATGCTACAAGACGGGCAGAAAGCAGCAACTTCACTGTGGCTGTACTCATCTCCAGAACATCACTCCATCTGAGATCATATATACCCGGATGACTCGAGTATGGAACACATTCGTACAGCATAATGATGTCAACGAGATAAAGTCAGTTGATCACATGAAAATGCTGGCCCACAGATGGCTCCAACTTCATCCTGTTCCCTACTTGTATGTCTCATAACAATAAAAATGCTTTCAAATGAGCTGATGTAGGTAACAGCTCTTAGCTTGCCAGTAAAGTTAGGAATCCTTAACCTGTAAATAGCTTGTCAATAAAGCTAGGGATCCTTAACCTTAATATATATATATATATATATATAAGAGAGAGAGAGAGAGAGAGAGAGAGAGAGAGAGAGAGAGAGAGAGAGAGAGAGAGAGAGAGAGAGAGAGAGAGAGAGAGAGAGAGAGAGAGAGAGAGAGAGAGAGAGAGAGAGAGAGAAAGAGAAAGAGAGAGACAGTGATAATGAGCGAGGGATGGGATATTAACAGGTAATAACCGTGTTTTGGTCTTTGTTTCTAGGAATTCTCTTTACATATTAGTCTTATCCGGTCCAGGACAAAGCGAAACGTCGTCATAAGTTACTTATCTCTTAACTGCGGATTGGTGAAACATACGCAGCTGTAGATGTCTCGCCTGTGTAACACGCTACTTCACACTTTTTTGTCATTTGTAAGTAATTTCTCTTCCTCTAAGCGAGGATTATTTATAAATTGTACATTATTATTATTATTATTATTATTATTATTATTATTATTATTATTATTATTATTATTATTATTATTATTATTATTATTATTAACACAAAAACTATAATGCTAACGAATGTCAATAAGAGGAATATCAACACAGTACGAACATCAGTGTCCACTCTTACGTCTTTTCATCACCCTGAGACTGAAGAAATACTTCCTGACATCCCTGTGGCTCACCTGTGTCTTCAGCTTCCACCTGTGTCCCCCTTCCCTGATCCTGGTCCTCTCAATTAAAGCAGTCTGTCTCTATCTGCCCTGTCAATTCCAATAAGGATTTTCTAAGTCGTAATCATATCTCCCTCGTGTTCGTCTGCCCTTCCAGGTTGTCAACCACAGCTCCTTCAACCTCCCGTAATAGTGCATCACTCTTAGTTCTGGGACAATAGGAATCTTTATGCACCTGTAGTGTACTACCCGTACCTGAACAAACGTGTACCTGTAGTACCATTTATATCTGAGCAAAGCTTTAATGGAGTGTTTCTTCCCCCAGACCTGAAGCGCGCGCTGCGCATGGAGTCGCCAGCACCGCGACTCAATGAATCAAACCTCAAGAAACTGTCCAGAGGCCTCAGGTGAGTGAGATGTGATGAGTCTTTGCAATACAGTGAGGAAGAGAGAGAGAGAGAGAGAGAGAGAGAGAGAAGAAAATTGGTATTTTTCGCATCATTAATTCTCTTCCATATCACACTGCACTACGCAGGAACCATCACATAACACTACGCAGGAACCATCACATAACACTACACAGGAACCATCACATAACACTACACAGGAACCATCACATAACACTACACAGGAACCATCACATAATAACACTACGCAGGAGCCATCACATAACAACACTACGCAGGAACCATCATTCTCCAGTTCATAATTAATTATAATTCTCCACGTTTTTCTCCTCGCCATAATTTCGTTATCTCGTCTCCTTGTCTTCCTCCGGGCTTTTTCTTGCTCCTCTTCATTCCCTTTGTTCCACCGTCTTTCTTCCTGTAATCAAGACTTTTCCTCGGTCACGTCTCTGTTTCTGATACCAATGTGATGTTAGAACATAAGACTATGTGATACCCTGAGGTATTTTTTGTTACTCTTTACTGATATTCTATTTTTATTGTTATGACAAAGGGAGAGTATTTTTACACTTGGGAATTCCTAAGAAATGCATTACGGTATATGATTTACATTCGAACTTCAAAAATTAAGTTTGGTGAATTGATTTCCCTTAATTCCTTCGTGGATGCTCTCTCGCTTACACTCCAACAGCATGTTGAATCCAAACAACCACTCGTCCCCATTCAGTTCGCTTGAGCATAGTCATGTTTGTCTGCGCGAGTTGTGGCACGGAAAATAATACTGGGAATAGTCTTCGTTAGAATGGCCAGACGCGCTTGTGCATGGCACGGGTGATGGAAAGTGTGTCTAGTCATTCCCATCATCCACCTCTCCACCACGTCCATCATGCACCGTTCCATCACGTCCATCATCCACCTCTTCACCACGTCCATCATGCACCGTTCCATCACGTCCATCATCCACCTCTCCACCACGTCCATCATCCACCGCTCCACCACTCATCATCCACCGCTCCACTACGTCCATCATCCACCGCTCCACCACGTCCATCATCCACCGCTCCACCACGTCCATCATCCACCGCTCCACTACGTCCATCATCCACCGCTCCACTATGCGACCATCATCCACCGGCCCCCCACGTCCCCATCATCCACCGCTCACCACGTCCATCAACCACCTCTCCACCACGTCCATCATCCACCGCTCCACCACGTCCATCATCCACCGCTCCACCACGTCCATCATCCACCGCTCCACCACGTCCATCATCCACCGCTCCACTACGCACATCATCCACCGCTCCACCACGTCCATCATCCATCGCTCCACCACGTCCATCAACCACCGCTCCACCACGTCCATCAACCACCGCTCCACCACGTCCAACACCACCGCCCATCACGTCCATCATCCCCACCGCTCCACCACGGTCCATCATCCACCGCTTCCACTACGCAGCATCATCCCACCGCACCACCACGTCCAACATCCATCGCTCTAAACCACCACGTCCATCAACCAACGCTCCACCACGTCCATCAACCACCGCTCCACCACGTCCATTAACCACCGCTCCATCACGTCCATCATCCACCGCTCCACCACGTCCATCATCCACCGCTCCACCACGTCCATCATCCACCAGTGGTCAATTACTTTGGCTGTTCTGAAAGGAAATGAAAAGGACTTAAATCACCTCTACCACTACTGTCACAAACACCACCACCACCAGCCTCACCACCACTACTGTCACAAACACCACCACCACCAGCCTCACCACCACTACTGTCACAAACACCACCACCACCACCAGCCTCACCACCACTACTATCACAAACACTATCACCCACCACCCGTCTCACCACCATTTCTGTCACCACACTATCATCCACCACCACCAACCACCGAGCCACACCACCACTACTATCATCCTCCAGTATTGCAATGACAACAGGACAAAAACATGACCTGACATTGCTTACCTCAGCCTTCCCTCTCTCTGTCTCTACTCTCTCTCTCATCTCACTCACCTCCTCCTACCTGAAAGCTTCAACGAAACATGACTTCAATATCTCAGTAGTTTGTACACTTTCCAGTACAGTCATCAAAACCATCCGGCAGGAGATGTTAAGTCGATTAGCGAGGATGAACACCTCAGAAACTTGGAGAGAACACATTAACCATGAAGATTTATAGTGCTTCCTCTCTCTTGGACCCGCGTAAATGACCTCATCCGCTGTAACAACACCTGGTACATGAATAAAAAGATGTAAAACAAATAAAACGTGTGTTAAACAATTAAACACGTGAGAAATAATTGAAGAAGTGTGCAGTCATCAGGAATTCAAACCTTCCTGATAAATGTTTTTGAAGTGTTTTGCATACGTGTTAAGAGTCTACCTATGGTTTAAACGTTAGCACACTGGTTTAATGTTTTGGCGCGGGGGGGGGGGGGGGGGGGGGGGGGAGGGGGGGGGTGGGGGGGGTGGGGGGGGGGGGGTGTGTTAGGGGGGGGGGGGGGGGAAGTGTTTGAGCATGTCAACACGCTGTAATGCAGTGAGGTGCGCCCACGTGAATTGGCTGAATGCAATATTTACATTAGCAAGTAGCTGAGGGATGTCAACAGCTGCCAGATGAGAAGTCATGTCAACATGGACCAGAATCCTCTAAGGAATGTTTCTGGCACCTTGTTCAATCCATGACACCAAGAATTCAGGTTGCACTGAGGGCCAAGTGGAGGCCCTACCCAGTACTAGACAGGGTGTACCTAAAAAATGGCCACTGAAATGCATGTTTCTATCATATGTACTTTCCTAATGAGACTGCTTTCTCTGTGTACTTTCTAAGTATTCTATATACTTTCATTTACATCACTTTTGACTTCTAATTTTAATAACGAGGTCTCCCTTGATCCCAAACATGTCTTAGCTAATAGTTGTCAAAGGAACTTGTCTATAGACACTTAAGCCCTGTTGTTTGTGAATGAATGTGTGTGGTGTGTGTGTTGTGTGTGTGTGTGTGTGTGTGTGATGTGTGTGTGTGTTGTGGTGTGTGGTGTTGTGTGTGTGAGGGGTGTTGTGTGTGTGTGTGTGTGGTGGTGTGTGTGTGTGTGTGTGTGTGTGTGTGTGTGTGGGTGTGTTAGTGTGTGTGTGTGATGTGTGTGTTGTATGTTTGTTGTGTGTGTGTGTGAGTGTGTGTTGTGTGTGTTGTATGTACTCACTAGTGAGGTTAAAGGTCAGTCCGAGCTCCTGGTCCGCCTCTTCACTTGATCGCTACTATGTCACTCTCCTCTGAAAACCGTGAGCTTTATCATACCTCTGCTTAAAGCAATGGTATGATCCTCCTCCACTACATCGCTTCCCAAACGATTCCACTTACTGCCTCTCAGTGGCTGAAGAAATACTTCCTAACATTCCCCTGTGTTCATCTGTTCTTCAACTAACAACTGTGTTCCCTTGTATTCTGTGTCAATCTCTGGAACAAACAGCCTGTCTTTTCCCACCTTGTCAATTCCTCTCAGTAATTATTGTAATTCGTTATCATGTCCCCACCCTATCTCTCCTGTCCTCCATGTCCCCCTCAGGTTGTTTCCTTGACCACTCTTCGATAGGACATACCTCTACTCTTGACTAGTCTGTTGGCAAACCTTTTGCACTTTCCTCTAGTTTCCTTCACGTGCTTGGCTAGGTGTGGGTTCCAAACTGTGCCGCATACTCCAATACTGGCCTAACTACACGGTGTACAGGTCCCTGAATGATCCTTTATTAAGATGCGGAATGCTGTTCGAGGTTTGCCAGGCGCCCATATGCTGCAGCAGTTATTTGGTTGATGTGCGCATCAGAGATGTGCCTGGTGTTATACTCACCCCTAGATCTTTTCCTTGAGTGAGGTTTGTAGGTCTCCTGCCCCCTAGACGTACTCCGTCCGTGCGGTCTTCTTGCCCTTATTCCCCAATCTTCATGACGTTTGCAATTTGGTGGGATTGAACTCCAGGAGCCAATTGCTGACGCCGTCTGCAGCCTGACCAGATCCTTTGTAAGTTCTGCCTGGGTCTTCGATCGAGTGAATTCTTCTCATCAACTCACGGGCATCTGAAAACAGGGACACCTCAGAGTCTATTCCTTCCTTCATGTCGTTCACAAATACCTAAAACAGCACTGTGTCCTAGGACAGACCCCTGCGGGACCCCGCTGTCACAGTTGCCGCACTCCTGACACCGGGGTCGCGCACGTACCATGACTCGCTGCTGTCTTCCTGACAAGTATTCCCTGATCCATTGGTAGTGCCTTCCCTGTTACCCCTGCATTCCTCCAGTTTTTGCATCAATCTCCTTGTTGGAACTGTGTCAAACGCCTTCCTTACAGTCCAAGAAAATGCAATCCACCCACCCCACTATTCTCTCTCTTACTTACCTGCGGTCACCATGGTCATAGACTCCAGTAGGTTTGTGTGTGTGTTGTGTGTGGGTGTGTGTGTGTGTGTGCTTGGGTGTGTGTGTGTTGTGTGAGTGTGTGTGTGTGTGTGTGTGTGAGTGTGTGTTGTGTGTGTGTATGTGTTGGAACCCACCGGGGAAAGAGAACAAAAGACCCTCCTGGAGAAAATCCTTCGTTTCTCTCTCCTGTTCCGTTTCACTGTTTTCTTCTCGTTGCTTTTTTTTTCTTCTTTTCTTTTTCAGCTCTTAGTATTATGGTACAGCTGGTTTCAGATACTTCTCTCTCTCTCCTCTCCCCCCCCTTCTTCCCACCTCTCACCTTTCCTCTGACTCTCTCTCTCTCCACCCTCTTTTACCCTCCTCTCTCCCCCTCCTTTCCCCCCCTCTCTCTCCTGACCACTCCTCGCACCTGCCTATGAATCTCCTTTCCCCAGTACATTCTATATAAATCAGGACCTCACTCACCTCACCTCGGCCTCACCTCACCTCATCTCACCTCACCTCACCTCACCAGATGCGAATCCCGAGAACCAAATTAAAACATGAAATAACCACTACTTCAACCACCATCACACCACTACCACCACACCATCAACACTCTCACCATGCGACCACCACTACCACCATCATCAGTACACTCACCATCAACCACTATCACCATCAGCCACCACACTACCACCACCACCACCAATCATCAATACACCACCATCAAAACTCACCATTAACACCACTACACCACCATCCACAATACCACACCATCAACACTATCACCATCAATCACCACTACCAACCAACCATCTTCAATACCACCACCATCCACATTATCAACAATCTTCACCACCACCACCACCACCACCACCACCATCCATCAATACCACCACCAACAAAACTCACCATCACACCACTACCACCACCACCATCAATATCACGCACCAAAAACACTATCACCATCACCACCACACCACCATCACCACCACCACCACCACCACTCAATACCACACCATCAACATTATCACATCTTCACCACCACCCCACCACCATCAACAATACCACCACCATCAAAAACTCACCATCACCACCACTACCACCACCATCAATAATCACCACCATAACACAATCAACAGCACCACCACTACCACCATCACCACCACTATACCATCACCACCACTACCACCACCTCCACTCACCACCACTACCACCACCACCACCCCATACCACTACTACCACCAATACCACCTCTATCACTACCACCTCTATCACTACCACCACCACCACCACCACCATTACTCCAACCACCACTACCACCTCAACCCCACCACCATCCCTACCACCACCACCACTACCACCACCACCACCACCATTACCTCTACTACCACCACTACCACCTCTATCACTACCACCACCACCACCACCACCACCACCATTACTCCAACCACCACTACCACCTCAACCACCACCACCACCACCACCACACCATTACTCCAACACCACTACCACCTCAACCACCACCACCATCCCTACACCACCACCACTACTACCACCACCACCACCACCACTACCATCACCACCACTACTACCACCACCACCACTACCATCACCACTACCACCATTACCACCACAACTACCACCACCACTACCATCACCACAACCACTGCTGCCACCACCACCCTGCCACCATCACAACTACCACCACCATTACCACCACTACCACCAACGCCACCACACAACTACAACCACCACTACTACTACTACCTACACACCACCACTACCATCACCACTACCACCATTACCACCACAACTACCACAACCACCACTACCATCACCACAACCACTAGTACCGCCACCACCACCCTGCCACCATCACAACTACCTCCACCACTACCACCACCGCCACTACAACCATCACCACCACAACTACAACCACCACTACTACTACTACCACCATCACCACTACCACCATTACCACCACAACTACCGCCACTACCATCACCACAACCACTAGTACCGCCACCACCACCCTGCCACCATCACAACTACCACCACCACTACCACCACCACCACCACCACTACTATTCTCACCTCCAGGTACTGCAGTGACCACCATCACAAAAACTTGACACTCTCTTGACCCCTACCTCCCCCTCCCAATCCCCCTCCCCTTCCCCCTCCCCCTCCCCCCCCCTCCCCCTCCCCTCCCCCCTCCCCATATTTATCCCCTCTCCCAACCTCCCCTCACCACTCGCTATCGTCGCTGAACTTTTCTCTCCCTTCCCTCTCCCTCTTCCCCTTCCCCACCTTTCTACCTTGCTAGTTCTTCTGTATTCAATCGGTATTGTTTCTTCCACTCTCATCTACTGTTTCCTCTCCCTCTTTATATTTCACCCTTCCTCTCGCGTTCTCTCTTCCCACTCGGTCTTTCCCTTCCACTTTCTGTTTCTCTTTGTCTCTCACTACCTCTTTTTCTCCCTCACATCTCATTCACCCCCTACCCACACTCCCTCCTAAACTTCCTCTCCCATTTACACCTTTCTCTTCTCCCAGAGAGAGAGAGAGAGAGAGAGAGAGAGAGAGAGAGAGAGAGAGAGAGAGAGAGAGAGAGAGAGAGAGAGAGAGAGAGAGAGAGAGAGAGAGAGAGAGAGAATGATAATGAACATATGAAGTTCAGTACTGAAAGTAATCTATCACAATGACTTGAAACTCGAGATGACTGACAGGTCTACATTTGGAAAGTTAAAAGATTGACGCTGGATCTAATTGCAGCAAGAATGGCACGTGGTTATTATAGCGTTGCTGCCGGGAACTACATACAACGTTCTAACGAACGTGAATAAAACATTGGAGAGGCATTTATCTATTTAGCAATAGTTATGGTAGTTTTACTGTAGAAGCAGTTAGTAGTAGTAGTGGTAGTAGTAGTGGTAGTAGTAGTGGTAGTAGTAGTGGTAGTAGTGTGGTAGTAGTAGTGGTAGTAGTAGTGGTAGTAGCGTAGTGGTTAGTAGTAGTGGTGATAGTAGTGGTAGTAGTGTAGTGGTAGTAGTAGTGGTAGTAGTAAATGGTAGTAGTAGTGGTAGAGCGTGAGTAGTGTATAGTAGTTGGTAGTAGTAGTGGTAGTAGTAGTGGTAGTATTGCGGGTGTGTGTGGTAGATGTGGTAGTAGTGTGGTAGTAGTAGTAGTGGTAGTAGTGGTAGTAGTGTGGTAGTAGTAGTGGTAGTAGTAGTGGTAGTAGTAGTGGTAGTAGTAGTGGTAGTAGTAGTGGTAGTAGTAGTGGTAGTAGTAGTGGTAGTAGTAGTGGTAGTAGTAGTGGATAGTAGTAGTGGTAGTAGTAGTGGTAGTGTAGTGGTAGTAGTGTGGTAGTAGTGTGGTAGTAGTAGTAGTGTAGTAGTGGTAGTTTGTAGTGGTAGGGGAGTAGTTGGTAGTAGTAGTGGTAGTAGTAGTGGTATAGTAGTAGTGGTTAGTAGTAGTAGTGGTAGTAGTGGTAGTAGTGTGTAGTAGTAGTGTAGTGTAGTGGTAGTAGGGGGTAGTAGTAGTGGTAGTAGTAGTGGTAGTAGTAGTGGTAGTAGTAGTGGTAGTAGTAGTGGTAGTAGTAGTGGTAGTAGTGTGGTAGTAGTAGTAGTGGTAGTAGTATAGTAGTAGTGTATAGTGTAGTAGGTGGTAAAGTAGTGTGTAGTATAGTGGTTTTGTGGATATTAGGTAGTAAGGGGGTAGTAGTAGTAGTAGTAGTACTAGTAGGAAAAGCGCATAGTCAGCACTACCGTAGTGACCGTTTCATCTATAAGTAACAGGTATATCACGACGCTCAACTCTCACCGCCTTACACAAACATAAATACCTTTCACAAGTGGCACCTGGTAACTAACAATATATCGTCACGGTCACCGTCTGACGCACAACACAACAGGTACCTACGCCATGCTTTGTGAAGGCTCCAGCAAATGCGATGTAGGCTAAATTACGCATGTGCTAGTAACAAGTTCAGTGAAGCACCTTAAGAAAAATAACAGAAGAAACTACGAGTGACCTGCAAACCAGCACCTCAGAACACACATACAGGATACCCAACCTCGTCAACGTATATAAACTACAACGACGCATCTGACCTCACATTAATGGTATACAGTACGACAAATAGATGCATAAGACACATATACAACACCCGGGTGTTTTTACTGATATCAGTAAAGATACCAGGTGTCTTACCTATCAACCTGTCGGTATTGTATACCGTTTTGATATTTATACCCAGGTATTGCATGTGTGTATTATAATTCATCAACAAATCTGACCATCAGGTCGGCTGAGACAGAACTTTTTTCCAGATTTTTTCCAGCTTGTGCCTCCACTTTCACATTTCTTCCATTCTTAGCAATACAGACACACAACACGCTCCATCGTCACATCAAAATCTAACCTTAGATAGTCTTAGGAGGCCTAAGTGAAATAACAGCCCGGAACATTAAGTTTCTAAACGGAAATGATTAAATAAAAGCTGATTTTTTGTGTGTAAACGAAGTATTTATTCAGAAGACTTTATTGAAAGTATCACATCATCTCTCGCGGTATAGTCTGTTAAAACACGGCTCCATTAAATCTATGGCAGACGAAACGCCATAACCCGCATTGTGTCTAAGTTTACGTACTGTCGGTATACTCTACCTCTAGTTTGCCTTTTAAAAGACAAATAGCTGCTGAAGTATATATTTTTATTAAAAAAAATGACTCAATAATGGTTGCTCAGATTCATGTCTTGTATCATATTAGTTACTTTTAAGTTACTGTGAAATTTGTAAGTAAAAACACATGAATTAAAAACTCAGGCAAGGTCCTCTTTAATTACGAAAGAATTTTCAGAGAACACGTAGTTTAAATGAGGAAATCTACGTCAATAAAAGATTTAGAAGAAAGAGTTATATTTCTAAAAATATTTCCAGTTTTAATGCTGATATTTAACCTAGAGAAATATACTTCTGAAATAGTCTTCCTCCGTTATTACCCCCGAGTATGTTGTAAGTTGTTGAGGAAACTGTTTTACGCATATATCGTTTCTAATCATGTTATATTGTTTAATGTTGTGTTGATAATATTAATGTTAATGATTGTTAATGTTGTTGATAATTGTTAATGTTGTTGGATATGTTAATGTTATAATATGTTAATGTTTTTTGGTTATTGTTAATGTTGTTGGTATTGTTAATGTTGTGATGATGTTAATGTGTTGATAATGTTAATGTTGCTGAAATGTTAATTTGTTGATAATGTTAATGTTGTTGATAATGTCATGTTGATAATGTGATATGTTATAATGTTAATGTTTGATGTTGATAATTGTTATATGTTTGTGTTGATAATGTTAATGTTGTTGTAATGTTAAATGTTGATGTATGTTGATAATGTTAATGTTGTTGATAATGTTGATGTTGTTGATAATGTTGAGATAGTATGTGTTGATAATGTTAATGTTGTTGATAAGTTGATGTTTGATATTGTTAATGTATGTTGATAATGTTGATGTTGATAATGTTAATGTTGTTTGTTAATGTTGATATGTTGTGTTGATAATGTTAATGTTGTTGATAAGTATGTTGATTGTAATGTTGTTGATAATGTTAATGTTGTTGATAATGTTATGTTGTTGATAATGCTTGGTGTTGATAATGTTAATGTTGTTGATAATGTTGATGTTGTATATGTTAATGTTGTTGATAATGTTAATGTTGTTGATAATGTTAATATTGTTGATAATATTTTTGATAATGCTGTTGATAATGTTAATGTTGTTGGTATTGTTAATGTTGTTGATAATATTAATTTGTTGATACGAGTCATGTAGGTGAATGTGAGACAAATCATCATTGTGTTATAACTCACACCCGGGAAGTCTCACTATCACTCGGCGGAAGTTACCAGACCAATACGAAGAAAAATATACACTGAATGAAAGCGTTATCAGCAATATATCAATAACCAAAAATTCCCAGATTTTTTTTTTTAAATAAGAGAAATTTGGAATAAGGAATACATTTTTCTTAGGAAACAGTTTTTTTTGCGTTATATATATATCACTAACCCCCGAAATGGGAAGATTTAGGGGGGATGGGGGAGAAACGCTGCCTCATTTACCTGTGACATTTAACCCCCCCCCCCCGGGGAAACAAAATGGGAGTGAAAATATCATGCTTATTTTGCAACCCTTACTGATTTAGCGCTTTTTTGTGTGAATGTAATAATACTTGCCATGTCACAAGAAGCAAATAACAGTTTATGCTTGTCATTGTTCATGCAAAATTTAAACTGGACAAAAATCTAAGTTGGACAAAATCTAAGCCAGACAAAATCTAAGCTGGACAAAATCTAAGCTGGACAAAATCTAAGCTGGACAAAACACTAAATGCATATTTACACAGCACTGGTGTCTGTGACGGAGTTGTACATCTTGGACCAGTGAGATCTTCAACATTAGCGATTACTGTTACCTTCTTCCTAACTCCTGAACGCTACTGGAGAGAGAGAGAGAGAGAGAAAGAAAGAGACAGACAGAGACAGAGAGGGTAAGTGAGAGGGAGAGGGAGAGAGAGAGAGAGGGTGAGATGAGGAAGGAGAAACATGGCCTGCAGCCAGGGTGGCTCGACCTCTGCAACACGACTCTGGCAAAAAGCAAAATGTCCCTAAAATTCCTCGCCACTGTGAAAAAAAATCCTGGCCATTATGTAAAAAAACGTTCATTGCCACTGAAAAATAATTCTGCCCCACTGCAAAAAAAATTCTTGCAAATGAAAAAGTTCCTCGCTACTATGAAAAGAATCCTTGCCACTATGAAAAAAAATCATAGATATTACGTACACAGGTGTGGATGTGGGTGCACACATTGTTGTAATGCTATAATCACTTAGGAACGAACCAAAAGACAGCAGAGAATAAATTAATGTATTTCCTTTATCAAACATAAGTTGATAAATTAGACACATGTGCAACACTTGGCCGTCTTTAATGTGGAAACGTTTCGCCACACAGTGGCTTCATCAGTCCATATAAAGGAGAATGGTGAAGAACAGGAGGAGTTCGGGGTAATCAGTCTCTCAGCCTTGAGTCGATGTAATCAGTCCATCGGTCTTGAAAAGAATACAGCATATGTGCGAAGAAGTGGCTTATATACTGTAGGCAGGTGAGGTACAGCAGTCATAGGTGGTATCACACTTGACAAATCCAAATGTAGAAGTAGGTCATCCCTAAAGGTTAGGCAAGTGAAGAATTCCTTGTATTAAGATCCCAAGAGGACTCTTAATACAGGGACTGATTACATTGAACTCCTCCTGTTCTTCACCATTCTCCTTTGTATGGAATGATGAAGTCACTGTGTGGCGCAACGTTTCCTCAATAGAGATACCCACGTGCTGTTCGTGTGTCTAATTTATCAACTTGTAGGTTCTCTGAACCATAATCTACACACCAAAAATAATCTGGTATTTACAACATATATAGCCTATGTACAGTATTTACAGCTATGGATAATGAGGCAAATGCCAGCACAAGACACGGTAAACCGTGTCGACCAGCGTGGTTGGAAAATCTGCCAAAGTTGTTTCACAAGTATACCACATCGCTTCACAGCTTTGGTGGGCTTCCTTGTGATTGGGTGGTTGTACCGAGGTACTCGTATAACGACGGGGCCCCTGATAGTTAAACCCTTACCACCTGGTTCACTGGTGGGGAGGCAGCCTATATGGATGTGTTATATACGCCGAATACATTGTAACATACACTTAGCATGCCACAAATGACAATGTGAATAGAAAAACAGAAGAGAAAATAGATGTACGTTGATGCACGTGGCCCAAGAGCTGTGTATCAAGAAGATCACAAACAAGTGGCATGGAAAGCGTCAATTTCAGTGTCAGTGTCAAGCAAGAAGCATCTTGATGGCAATAGTGGCATTCTCTGGGAACTCAAGTAGCCAACGCAGCGAACTAATAAAATTGGTCTTCGTTTCAGTATTCATTATTACCTTTGACACCGTGTGACCTAAGTATCCACAGCAGTGTGAGGGATATCTTAGTTCATACGTTCCCTGTGAGAGGGATTACCTGAGACATAGCTGTCTTCTATCAGGTTGTTATATGCTGTGTTGTCAAAACCCTGAGATATTCCTCACAATAGAAGTATCACCAGAAACATCAGGAAATACTGGGAGGAATGGGAAGGGAAATGGTGGAGGAGAGAGAAGGGAAAGGGGGATTTGGAAGGGTGGATAACGGTAAGGGGTGATTGAGTGACTGTGGAGGGAGGAGGATGGAGTGTGAGGTGTGTGGTTATTTAAAAAATATCCACTGTGTGAGAGGTAAAAGTTGTGGTTGAAATGGGTAACCGAGTCTTAAACAGTAATTAACTATCAACTTGAGTGGAGTTAAGACAAGGAGTGACTGTCTTAAGACAGTGACCGCCAGGAAGAGCCGGCGCAGTTGTGGGAAAAAACACTGATTGAAAAATAATAGAAAACAAAATTAATGTGTGAATCTCTGAGGAGACGCTAGCAGGAGACATGATGATGATGATGATGATGATGATGATGATGATGATGATGATGATGATGATGATGATGATGATGATGATGATGATGATGATGATGATGATGATGAT
>NC_069419.1:4171705-4186705 GCF_026875155.1 Cherax quadricarinatus | reverse complement strand
TCTCTCTCTCTCTCTCTCTCTCTCTCTCTCTCTCTTTCTCTCTGCATCTAACTAGAATCATTACGTACATCAACACACAAACGTGCATCAACTCAGCTGGTGTACGTACATCAACACACAAACGTACATCAACTCAGCTGGTGTACGTACATCATACACATGTACACATCAAGTCAGCTGGTGTACGTACATCATACACATGTACACATCAAGTCAGCTGGTGTACGTACATCATACACATGTACACATCAAGTCAGCTGGTGTACGTACATCATATACATGTACACATCAAGTCAGCTGGTGTACGTACATCATACACATGTACACATCAAGTCAGCTGGTGTACGTACTTCATACACATGTACACATCAAGTCAGCTGGTGTACGTACATCATACACATGTACACATCAAGTCAGCTGGTGTACGTACATCATACACATGTACACATCAACTCAGCTGGTGTACGTACATCATACACATGTACACATCAACTCAGCTGGTGTACGTACATCATACACATGTATCATCAACTCAGCTGGTGTACGTAACATCATAACATGTACACATCAAGTCAGCTGGTGTACGTACATCATACACATGTACACATCAACTCAGCTGGTGTACGTACATCATACACATGTACACATCAACTCAGCTGGTGTACGTACATCATACACATGTACACATCAAGTCAGCTGGTGTACGTACATCATACACATGTACACATCAACTCAGCTGGTGTACGTACATAATACACATGTACGCTCAAGTCAGTGGTGTACGTACATCATACACATGTACACATCAACTCAGCTGGTGTACGTACATCATACACATGTACACATCAACTCAGCTGGTGTACGTACATCATACACATGTACACATAAAGTCAGCTGGTGTACGTACATCATACACATGTACACATCAAGTCAGCTGGTGTACGTACATCATACACATGTACTCATCAACTCAGCTGGTGTACGTACATCATACACATGTACACATCAAGTCAGCTGGTGTACGTACATCATACACATGTACTCATCAACTCAGCTGGTGTACGTACATCATACACATGTACACATCAAGTCAGCTGGTGTACGTACATCATACACGTGTACACATTACCACGTCTTTCATCGACTACAATTTCTCAAACTTCCTTTTTTTCGGCCGAAGTTATTAAAAAACCAAATGTAAAATAGCCGAGAGGTTGATTAATTGTCTCTCAATCACTCTGGGGTGAACAACCTTCCCAGAGAGAGAGAGAGAGAGAGAGAGAGAGAGAGAGAGAGAGAGAGAGAGAGAGAGAGAGAGAGAGAGAGAGAGAGAGAGAGAGAGAGAGAGAGAGAGAGAGAGAGAGAGAATTGGTTTCCATCTCTGATTTATAGCTTCTGCCTAAATAAAAGAGGTAGGTGATAGCTATCGATTTAATCTTTTTCTGTTTTTAATATTAAGTGTTGGAGCTGAGGTGTGTGTACTGTAGACCATGACGATATGTTGTAGACTGAGTCACTTATGCATCATATGGGAATCTTTATTAAGGAAACGCTTCGCCACACAGTGGCTTCATCAGTCCAGTATGAAGCAGAAAGGTGTAAGGAGAGGAGGAGTTTGAGGTTATCAGTCCCTCAACCTGGAATCGATATGTTCAGTCGATGAGTCTTGTAGAAAGTACAGAATAGGGCAGGAGAAATGGTTTATATAGTGTGAATGGAAGTAGGAGGAGGCGGGATCACAGTGGAACCAACACTAGTATAAGTAGGACTTCGTCCAATGGTTGGACAAGTAGTGAAAAATTCTTCCATATGTTGCATAAGTATCTCAATCTTCAACTTGTCGGTTTTCAAAACCATTATCACATAAAGATATGCACTGACGTTATTGTCATGTAGTTAACCTGTCATAAAATATGGTTTTACACAAGTTGTTGCATTTGCTGTTAGGGAGAAAAAATTCATTTGACAACTTTCATCGTCGTAAGATCATTGGTGTGAGCTCTGAGGGAGTGACAAGGCGATTTTAGATTTAGATTTTTGCTGTCGAAGCGGCTAGTTCATTGTGCATCCCAGCCTGTGGATGGTAGCGCGAGATTATGAGGATGAACACAAACTGTGACAAGCGAAAAACTTGAGACGAAAGGTGAGTCTATGATCGGGCTGATCATGGCAGGCTCGACCCATGGCGGGCTCTACCTATGGCAGGCTCTACCCATGGCAGGCTCTACCCATGGCAGGCTCTACCCATGGCAGGCTCGACCCATGGCAGGCTCGACCCATGGCAGGCTCGACCCATGGCAGGCTCTACCCATGGCAGGCTCGACCCATGGCAGGCTCGACCCATGGCAGGCTCGACCCATGGCAGGCTCGACCCATGGCAGACTCGACCCATGGCAGGCTCGACCCTTGCCTAATATGCTTTTAGCACACTCGCAGTTAAAACACATCCCCTTATGCATTAATTAAAAGTTTAAGGGTGACTGGTATATGTCGGTAACACTCCAATAAATGTCCGAGTTATTTCAAGAAATTACTCCAGTTCTAAATTATTCTTCCCAACGATAGTGTGCGGTTCTAAAAGGTCCTCAACAACGAAAGATTCCAGTATAATCTTCAGATTTCTCTCAGTTACACTTCGTGATTTCAAGACAATGTTATTAGTTTCAGTACAACGATACATGCAGTGTTATCCCTTTGCTTTTTACTGGACAGAAAGTTCGTTGTTAGGAAGCGAGTTCCGGGCGAGGCGTTTCCTCACGATATTCATCAATCATTCGTTCGTATGATGATTATTATCTTCATCATTCGCTTAACAGATGGAGGCGGCAGCAGCGTACGGCTGTTATTTAGACAGGATATAATGAACACGTCGGAGCATTGTTCATTATATTTTTGGGGAGGAGGGCGCAAAACATAATAAGGCCTTTTTTTTTGATGTACCGTCAGTTGGTCATTTTAAGTGATGTACCGCTAGCTGTTTACCTTAAGTGATGTACCGCTAGCTGTTTACCTTAAGTGATGTACCGCTAGCTGTTTACCTTAAGTGATGTACCGCTAGCTGTTTACCTTAAGTGATGTACCGCTAGCTGTTTACCTTAAGTGATGTACCGCTAGCTGTTTACCTTAAGTGATGTACCGCTAGCTGTTTACCTTAAGTGATGTACCGCTAGCTGTTTACCTTAAGTGATGTACCGCTAGCTGTTTACCTTAAGTGATGTACCGCTAGCTGTTTACCTTAAGTGATGTACCGCTAGCTGTTTACCTTAAGTGATGTACCGCGGAGCTGGCTTAAATGATGTACCGCCCAGCTGGCTTAAGTGATGTACCGCGGAGCTGGCTTAAGTGATGTACCGCGGAGCTGGCTTAAGTGATGTACCGCGGAGCTGGCTTAAGTGATGTACCGCGGAGCTGGCTTAAGTGATGTACCGCCCAGCTGGCTTAAGTGATGTACCGCCAGCTGGTTGCTTTAAGTAATGTACCGCCAGCTGGTTACCTTAAGTGATGTACCGCCCAGCTAGCTTAAGTGATGCACCGCCAAATGGTTAAGATGTACCGCCAGCTGGTTAAGTTGTACCGCCAGCTGGCTTCCTTAAGTGATGTACCGCCAGCTGGTTACTTTAAATAACGTACCGAAGAGAAGAAACTATGATTATGGTGATTTTTGATGTCCCCTTCTAGCCACCATCTATCCACTTGTAGCCACCATTTATTCCCTTCTAGACACCATCTATCCACTTGTGGCCACCATTTATTCCCTTCTAGCCACCATCTATCCCCTTCTACCCATCATTCTCCCTCAACAATCGTCAGCCCCTCCCCCACCTCCCCCTCTACCCCCACCACCCCCACGCACCTCGTAAAGCTTTGTCGTCCTGACGAATTAGAACGACAATTTCCTGTGTTATTGTGGTTGAAGGGATGTTTGTGTCAGACCTTAAAAAATTAAGGAATCTTTAGCGTTACTCTCTAGTGTTAAGATGATATTTATCCAATTGTGAGAAGAAGTAAAACAAGAAGAAGAAGAAGAAGAAGAAGAAGAAGAAGAAGAAGAAGAAGAAGAAGAAGAGAGTTTATTCTTATTAACTGGAGGCTTAGTTACCCTGGGATAAACCTAGAAAGTCAATCGTGGCTTATTTCCACTGAAATTATCCGGGGTCCTCTTCCCCAGGATGCTACCCACAACAGCCAGCTAATACCAAGGTACCTACTTACTGTTAGTTGCATATTAGCAACAGGTATTAAGAAACATGCCTCAGCGTCTCCACCCGGATCGATCCTTCTGTTGCGAGGTAAAGACGCTGCCACTATCTACCCTTCCTCTATTGCCGATGCATTAAGAGGGTATTAATCCTAGGATTTGGAGCCACACTTTCCTAGGATAAATCCTGATTATGTCCAATTCCCCAGGCACTTTATGTACCCTACGGGTTTAGCGGTTGTGGCCACCAGTTCACGCAGCAATTATGACTACAGGGATAATTATGTCTACGGGGGATAATTATGTCTACGGGGGATAATTATGTCTACGGGGGATAATTATGTCTACGGGGGATAATTATGTTTACGTGGGATAATTATGTCTACGGGGGATAATTATGTCTACGGGGATAATTATGTTTACGGGGGATAATTATGTCTACGTGGGATAATTATGTCTACGGGGATAATTATGTCTAAGGGGATAATTATGTCTACGGGGGATAATTATGTCTACGGGGATTATTATGTTTACGGGGGATAATTATGTCTACGGGGATAATTATGTCTAAGGGGATAATTATGTCTACGGGGGATAATTATGTCTACGGGGATTATTATGTTTACGGGGGATAATTATGTCTACGGGGGATAACTATGTCTAAGGGGGTAATTATGTCTAAGGCGATAATTGTGTCTACGGGGATAATTATGTCTAAGGGGATGATAATGTCTACGGGGGATAATTATGTCTAAGGCGATAATTGTGTCTACGGGGATAATTATGTCTAAGGGGATGATAATGTCTACGGGGGATAATTATGTCTAAGGCGATAATTGTGTCTACGGGGATAATTATGTCTAAGGGGATGATAATGTCTACGGGGGATAACTATGTCTAAGGCGATAATTGTGTCTAAGGGGATAATTATGACTACGGGGAATAATTTTCTGTGGTGAGTCAGATGTTGCTGCTGTAGTTCCCGTGAGAATGTTGAGGAAGGAGGAAGCCATCCCCTGCCACCCCCTGCCTCCCTGCAACCCTGTCACCCAGCCACCGTACCACCCCCTGCCACCTACCACCCGATGCAAGCCTGCAATCCCATGCCACCCCTGGAACCCTACCACCCACTGCCACCCCACAATCCCATGCAGCCCTGCCATCCCCTCCCACCCTCTGCTACCCTACCATCCCCTGCCACGATACGACCTCATGCCATCCTACCACCCCTGCCACCCTACCACCTTGGCACCCTGCCACCCCTGCCTCCCTACGACCCCATTCCATCTTACCACCCTGTGCACTTTACTACCCCCTGCCACCCTACCAAACCCTGCCACCCTACCACCCCCTAGCCTGTCACCTACCACCTCCACCCAACTTGCCGCCTGCCACCCACAGCCTGCCACACTCCACCCACGGCCTACCACACGCTACCACAGCCTGCCACATGCCACCTATAGCCTGCCACATGCTGCCCAGAGTATGCCACACATCACCGACAGCCTGCCACACGCTACCCATAGCCAGTCACGCACTACCCACAGCCTGCCACATGCTACCCAGTCTGCCACCCGCCACCCACCGCCTGCCACACGCCACCAGTCTGCCACACGACACCACAGCCTGGTACAAGCCACCATACTCTGCCACATACCACCACAGCCTGCCACACGCCACCACAGCCTGCCACACGCCACCAGTCTGCCACACGCCACCCACAGCCTGCCACACGCACCACAGCCTGCCACACACCACCAGTCTGCCACACCCCACCACAGCCTGCCACGTGCCACCACATCCTGCCACACGCCATCCACAGCCTGCCTCCTGAAGTCTGTCACCTATCTACTTGGAGCTCGTTCCGGGGGTCAATGCCCCCGCCGCCTAGTCCTTGACCAGGCCTCCCATGGATCAGGGACTGATCAAATAGGGTGTTACTGCTGGCCGCACACAGTCCAAAGTAAGAACCACAGCCCGGCTGATCGGGCACTTACTTTAGGTACCTGTCCAGCTCCTCTTGAAGGCAGCCAGGGGTCTATTGGTAAATCTTCCCTTATGCCTGGTGGGAGGCTGCTGAACAGTCTTGGGCCCCTGACACTTATTGTGTTTTCTCTTAGCGTACTCATAGCTCCCCTGCTTTTCAATGGAGGTATTTTGCATCGTCTGCTCAGTCTTTTGCTTTCATATGGAGTGTTTTCTGTGTGCAGATTTGGGAGTAGTTCCTCTAGGATTTTTCCAGGTATAGATTATAATGTATCTTCCTCGCCTGGGTTTCAGGGAGTACAGGTCAAGGACGCTTACTAACCCACACTCACAATGACACTTTCTTCATTTTTTTTTTTCATTAAGTTATCCAATTTCATAATTATCCGATTTTGCATAACTGTTCGATTTTAAATTATTGTCCAGTTTTTCATATTTTACCGATTTTATATAGTTTTTCGATTTTTCATAATTGCCCGATTTTTCATAATCCGTTTATCATAACTGTCCAATTTTTCACTTTTTGAAAAAAAAAAAATCCATTCTGCTTTATCCGGTGGAAGTGACATCAGGAATATTGTGGGAATTTTAATTCCTTGAATAATTACAGAATACTGTATTGTATTTTGTTAGAAAAATCTAGCAGTTTGATGAGCTTTCGGAGGAATGTGTAACGCTGGTTAATATTTGATCTTTCAGCTTGTTATTACACGCTTTCAGCAGCCTTGATGCTAGACTGTCTGTAGCTCCAGTAAACATGCTGGAGGCATGACGGATCTCCATCCCCTCCCCCTCCCCCTCCCCCTCCCCCTCCCCTCCCCCTCCCTCTCCCCCCCTCCCTTGTTCCCCTCTCGTATTTATTTCGGCCTCCTTCCCTTCTCACTTGTAATAACAATGGTTATAAATGACCATAATTTTTAAAGGGGTGGACCGGTAAACCAGCGGAAGGCCTCGGTCAGATGACCAAGAGCTCCAAAGGCGGGTCATCATCTAAGACCCTCGTCAGGAAACATTTGTCCTGTTTCCTGACGAATCTTACCTAACCTAACCTTCTCACTTCAGTGTCACTTGTAGTCCAAGTCGGACCGAAGCTTCACCATGAGTTTCCTTTTCCGAAGTGTGAGAGTTATTATGTGTTGCACACTGAGACAAACTCTCACACTGTGAGGCATGTGTTGCACACTGAGACAAACTCTCACACTGTGAGGCATGTGTTGCACACTGAGACAAACTCTCACACTGTGAGGCATGTGTTGCACACTGAGACAAACTCTCACACTGTGAGGCATGTGTCGCACACTGAGACAAACTCTCACACTGTGAGGCATGTGTCGCACACTGAGACAAACTCTCACACTGTGAGGCATGTGTTGCACACTGAGACAAACTCTCACACTGTGAGGCATGTGTTGCACACTGAGACAAACTCTCACACTGTGAGGCATGTGTTGCACACTGAGACAAACTCTCACACTGTGAGGCATGTGTTGCACACTGAGACAAACTCTCACACTGTGAGGCATGTGTTGCACACTGAGACAAACTCTCACACTGTGAGGCATGTGTTGCACACTGAGACAAACTCTCACACTGTGAGGCATGTGTTGCACACTGAGACAAACTCTCACACTGTGAGGCATGTGTTGCACACTGAGACAAACTCTCACACTGTGAGGCATGTGTTGCACACTGAGACAAACTCTCACACTGTGAGGCATGTGTTGCACACTGAGACAAACTCTCACACTGTGAGGCATGTGTTGCACACTGAGACAAACTCTCACACTGTGAGGCATGTGTTGCACACTGAGACAAACTCTCACACTGTGAGGCATGTGTTGCACACTGAGACAAACTCTCACACTGTGAGGCATGTGTCGCACACTGAGACAAACTCTCACACTGTGAGGCATGTGTTGCACACTGAGACAAACTCTCACACTGTGAGGCATGTGTCGCACACTGAGACAAACTCTCACACTGTGAGGCATGTGTTGCACACTGAGACAAACTCTCACACTGTGAGGCATGTGTTGCACACTGAGACAAACTCTCACACTGTGAGGCATGTGTCGCACACTGAGACAAACTCTCACACTATGAGGCATGTGTTGCACACCGAGACAAACTCTCACACTGTGAGGCATGTGTTGCACACCGAGACAAACTCTCACACTGTGAGGCATGTGTTGCACACTGAGACAAACTCTCACACTGTGAGGCATGTGTTGCACACTGAGACAAACTCTCACACTGTGAGGCATGTGTTGCACACTGAGACAAACTCTCACACTGTGAGGCATGTGTCGCACACTGAGACAAACTCTCACACTGTGAGGCATGTGTCGCACACTGAGAAACTCTCACACTGTGAGGCATGTGTCGCACACTGAGACAAACTCTCACACTGTGAGGCATGTGTCGCACACTGAGACAAACTCTCACACTGTGAGGCATGTGTCGCACACTGAGACAAACTCTCACACTGTGAGGCATGTGTTGCACACTGAGACAAACTCTCACACTGTGAGGCATGTGTCGCACACTGAGACAAACTCTCACACTGTGAGGCATGTGTTGCACACTGAGACAAACTCTCACACTGTGAGGCATGTGTCGCACACTGAGACAAACTCTCACACTGTGAGGCATGTGTTGCACACTGAGACAAACTCTCACACTGTGAGGCATGTGTCGCACACTGAGACAAACTCTCACACTGTGAGGCATGTGTTGCACACTGAGACAAACTCTCACACTGTGAGGCATGTGTTGCACACTGAGACAAACTCTCACACTGTGAGGCATGTGTCGCACACTGAGACAAACTCTCACACTGTGAGGCATGTGTTGCACACTGAGACAAACTCTCACACTGTGAGGCATGTGTCACACACTGAGACAAACTCTCACACTGTGAGGCATGTGTTGCACACTGAGACAACCTCTCACACTGTGAGGCATGTGTCGCACACTGAGACAAACTCTCACACCTCGTGGTGTGGGACAAGACCAAACTCATCCTAACAGAGGCTGAGAGATCTAGAGGAGGTGCCTAGAAGCAGCCATCATCAGCGTACCTGACACCATCCAGCAGAATCACAACTATTTCACGTTTAACGCCTGAGTGTTTATATCTCTAAAGACGATTTGTCAAGCAGTGACTGGCAGTGTCTGTGTCACTGAAGATATCCAGGCATGACGCACGTGTCTTACTCATCAACTTGTTGGTACTCTACACTAGGTGACCTTCCCGTCGCGGCCCCGCCCACACGACGCCACCCGTGACCTGACCTTCCCGTCGCGGCCCCGCCCACACGACGCCACCCGTGACCTGACCTTCCCGTCGCGGCCCCGCCCACACGACGCCACCCGTGACCTGACCTTCCCGTCGCAGCCCCTCCCACACGACGCCACCCGTGACCTGACCTTCCCGTCGCGACCCCGCCCACACGGCGCCACCCGTGACCTGACCTTCCCGTCGCGGCCCCGCCCACACGACGCCACCCGTGACCTGACCTTCCCGTCGCGGCCCCGCCCACACGACGCCACCCGTGACCTGACCTTCCCGTCGCAGCCCCGCCCACACGACGCCACCCGTGCCCTGACCTTCCCGTCGCAGCCCCGCCCACACGACGCCACCCGTGCCCTGACCTTCCCGTCGCAGCCCCGCCCACATCCGTGACCTGACCTTCCCTATCTACCTCGTTGGAATGCATTTTTACGGAGTCTGATAAAAAAATCTTTGGTAATTGATGGAAATATATTATTATTATAATCAAAAAGAAGCGCTAAGCCACAAGGGCTATACAGCGATGGAAATATAAACACAAATGCAGTATAATGTGATCCTTTAATGACTACGTTTCGCCCACACAGTGGGCTTTTTCAAGTCACATTTGTGTTTATATTTCCATTGTGTCGGTATTTTATACCATTTATTTCCTTGGTAATTGATACCGACAAAGTGGTATAATTAGAATTTGGTATTTATTAGAAAACGTTCCGGTTGTGGGATCAAAACGTTCCGGTTGTGGGATCAAAACGTTCCGGTTGTGGGATCAAAACGTTCCGGTTGTGGGATCAAAACGTTCCGGTTGTGGGATCAAAACGTTCCGGTTGTGGGATCAAAACGTTCCGGTTGTGGGATCAAAACGTTCCGGTTGTGGGATCAAAACGTTCCGGTTGTGGGATCAAAACGTTTTGTAATAAATATATCCTAGTGTCTGGCATTTGTTTTTTCAACCAATAAACCGAGTAATTTATTTTTTTCTGTACACTTGATAAAGCTTAATACCGAGGAAAAAGTTCAGGACGCACCTGAACTTCGTCATGAAGTTCCTCTCCTAAGTTTGAGTGTTTACTGACTGACGTAATAAGTTCTCGTGTGGAAGATGTTAGCCAGTAACCACTGGTTCTCTGGCTGTGTTGTAGCAACACTCGCGCTCACGAGAATGACACGCGTTCGGAAAACTTTTCAATACTTCATAATTCATTAATATTTCCTTTTCAAGCTAGGAGACCTGGTCCGAGACCCGTCTTAGCGGGGATGATGTCCTCCAGGACCACTAGCGTATTAGATTTTCAGTTCTATTGTAGTTTGTAAATAAATAATTTTGCCATTATTATTATTATTATTATTATTATACAATGTGCTTTATCTGCCTGCCCATGTGTGTAGTCGTTGACTTTACGTGTGTTTGTGTGCGCTTCTCAGGTCGTCCAAGAAGAGTCTTCACTCTGTACATTCAGCCCTGGAGACCTGCAGCGTCCCAGATGGCCAGCTTGGAGGACGTTCCGTCTCACTGGTGAGTATTGCCAGCTGTTATACTCCAGCTGGTTCCTGTCCAGGCTGCTGTTGGCTGCAATATAGTAACAGAAGTAACATATTATGCATACAGGTCTGGGAATCATCGAGGCGACGGCGGACAATGGATGATTATCATCCGAAATGGCGGCATAGAGAGAGAGAGAGAGAGAGAGGTTAGGGTTTATGTTGGGTTCTACTTGTCGTTGACGAATAGAACCCTACATAAACTGTCTTGACCACGAGACCAACACTACAAACTGTCTCTGGCAGTAGCATGCGTTATACCTTGCCTCTAGTATAACTTTACCGCGTTGCCTCTAGTATATCCTTAACAGTTGTCATACCTTTAGTATACCTCCGCTGTGGTCGAAGTCGGCAAAGCCGGAGTCAGTTTCGTTACTATGGTCGGCTTCATGGTCCCTGCTGCCCTCGTCATGAACATTCACACGTGGAAACAGCAGTGTTTCTGTTTCTATGTCCTCTTGTTCAGTGTTACATATATTACTGCTCCGTCACGTGACTGTGTTACAGCTTGTGTGGTCATCTGTCCTGGCTGCTCCGCCTCGCCAGCGTCACCACGAAAATGAGCCACTTGACCGAAATGAGCGTGAGAACGTTAATTTTTACCTCCTGCAAATTATGAGAGAAGTTGAAGGTCTCTAATGAAGCAGTACGCCGGGGGACACACTTCAATGGTGGTGTGGCAAGTATGGTGTAGTGTTGTAGTATACCTGCATATCTGTGGCTGGTTCCAAGGATAATCGCTGCGGCCAGGTCTCAGACCCGGTTTAGGGCTTAGTAAATAAGTCTGACGAAGGCACGCAGCAGGCAGTCCAACGTAAAGATCATAGCTAAAGTTATTAGGAGCCGCTTGAAAGAATTCAAGTTACCTCATGAAGATAGTAAGGAACCTGTTAGTAGTTCTCTTAATATTTGAAGGGAGAATGTTTAAAGACCTTGAACCCTTTATACTTTATAATTTGTAAGTAGTGTATTTATTAGACCTATGATTTTAATTATTGGTATTGCTCACAATCTACCATACAGTGTTATTTCAATGTGCAAAAATATTTGCAAAATACTCCCTCGATTAGTGAGCATTTCTAAAGTTTGTTTTTCTCGCCTACATTCCAGGGAGTACACATTGAGGGACTTCAGGAATTTCCAATAATTTACATGTTTCAGTTTATGCCAGCGGTGGAAGCTCACTATACATTCTCCAGATATGTAAAATTATCTGCCTTAAAGGGAGCTATTAAGAGCACGGCAATATTTCAATCTAGACTACAGATACTTGAAAAGTATCTCAATTACCATCTCTTGGTTGGTTTGAAATGCTATTTATCCTGTGTTGATTTTTCTTGCATTTGTGGCGTAGCGGTGTGTGTTTATAACGTTGTGTGGTGCTGTAACGTGTGGCGTTGTGGTGGTGCATAGTGCTGTGTGGTACTTGGTGGTGATCTTTGTTAGTGTTGTGGTGCTAAGGTGTGATGGTGTATGGCGATGCTATTGTGGAGCTGAGTGTGCTGTTGTGGTGCTATGGCGTGATAGTGTATGACAGTGTTGTTGTGGTGTTATGGGAGTGTAGTGTGTTGTGTAAGTGTGGTGTTGTGTATCCAAAATACGATACTATGTGTCGCAAACTGCCCTTCTCACACTATACCATTCACTTATATATCCATACCTCACCTATGCTATCTGTGCTTGGGGTTCAACTGCAGCAACACACCTAAAGTCAATAATAACTCGACAAAAAGCCGCAGTAAGAATAATCACTAAATCCCATCCCTGGCAACACCCCCCCCCCACTCTTCATAGATCTAAACTTACTCCCTGTTCAGAACATCCACACTTACTACTGTGTAATCTATATCTACAGGACCTTAAATTCCAATATTAACCTTGACCTAAAATGCATTCTTGATAGGTGACAGGATCCACAGGCATAACACCAGACACAAATATCTATGACATTCCCCGTGTCCGACTAAACCTTTACAAAAATTCGATGTATTTCATATGACCTAAAATCTGGAACACCCTACCTGAAAACTCGAGAACTGCAGACACATTCATCACTTTCAAAACTACAGTTAGAAAACATCTTATCTCCCTGATATACCCCGACAACTAACTACATAACCACCGGTGGTTCACAATTAAACTCACTCACCCACCGACTATAAACACAGAAATACTAATCTTAATCTTAAAATAATGAATCCTTACTAGTCATATGTTTGCCTATGATACTCCAGTACAGACACTTTGTATTGTGCCAAAACAAAAGCATTCACATTGTTAAACTCACAAATTATAATGTAGTCACTTAGCCCTAATACCATAATCTGTAAGGATTTAATGTTAAGAATTAATCTAAGTCTGCCCGAAATGTCTAGCCATGCTAGGTGTCCTAGTGGATCCCTCTGTAATTAGTATTTTATAACATGTAAACCACACAATACCCAAAACCTGTAAACCCCACATTGTAACCCTTATAGAGACTAAACTTGATTTGATTTGATTTAATTTTATTTGACTGTGGTGTGTGGTGTGTGACTGGTGTGTGGTTATTACAAAAAAAGTAATTTTTAAAAGATGGTAAGATTTACTCCTTTTGTAATAAAGAGTTCGGGATACATAAATACACACATTAAATCAATTAATCTTTAATATATATAAATCAAGTATCTTTGGTCTAGAGGTATTTGAACTATGATATTTGTACATGTTACTATAATAAATTATAATTAGCATCTAACTAAAATAAATAATTATTCGTGACCCTACACAGGGTACAACTTTCTTGACACTACTGTCACTATATATATATATATCTCTATACTAAAATAATAAATTATAAATAACATTTGTATAATAATAAATTAAAAATCAACTGCTTCTAAACGACACGAGACCAGTCACATGACACTATTCAGTGTACACTACAACCGGGCCCAAATCTTCAGTGTCCCACGACACACTTTTTCATCTCAGTGTTCCACTATGGTCCTTTTCATATCTCAGGTTCCACTCCATCATACGTTCCCGTAAGTGTCACACTACGTTCCTGGCCCAGTTCAGTGTAACACCCCAAAACCTTTTCTTCATGTAAGGTCCCCTAAACAGCATCTGATGACTCCGGCCCACAGTTGATCAACATAGACCCGGGGAGTCCACAGACATCACCGGGAGCCAGTAAATCCTCTCCAAAGCCGGTTGACACACCGCTAGCCGAACACCATCTGCAAGCTCACTGAATGCGGCCGTCAAGTAACTGAGGCCAACAGACTCAGTGAGCTGCAGTGAGCGGTTCTTCTAAAAGCCAGTAGATAGGTACGATTAGGTGGGCAGGTACCTACTACTAGATGTGTTTCCCTGAGGAGTTCAGGTACTTAATGTTGCTCAAGCCAGTAGACGTGTACCCTTAGGTGTTCAGGTACCTACTGTTTAGGTGCGTATCCTGAGGCGCTCAGGTACATACTGTTACTAAAGCCAGTAGACTGTACCCTTAGGTGGTCAGGTACCTACTGCTTAGATGTGCACCGTGAGGCACTCAGGAACTTACTGCTCTAAGGCCGGCTCAGCAGTCCCCACATTGGGTTTGATGACGTACCCAGTGGTACTGCCGGCCGGCAGGTTAACTATTTAACCGCTAGTTTGGCAGGGGGCCGCAACAGTGGTGTTGTGTGGCTGGTGTGTGGTGTTGTGTGACTGTGGTGTGTGGTGTTGTGTGACTGTGGTGTGTGGTGTTGTGTGACTGTGGTGTGTGGTGTTGTGTGACTGTGGTGTGTGGTGTTGTGTGACTGTGGTGTGTGGTGTTGTGTGGCTGTGGTGTGTGGTGTTGTGTGACTGTGGTGTGTGGTGTTGTGTGACTGTTGTGGTTTGTGTGACGTGGTGTGTGGTGTTGTGTGACTGTGGGTTTTGGTGTTGGGTTTACTGTGGTGGGGTGGTGTTGGGTGACTGTGTGTGTGGGGTTGTGGACTGGTTGTGTGGTGTTGTGTGA
>NC_069419.1:4151467-4166467 GCF_026875155.1 Cherax quadricarinatus | reverse complement strand
TATATATATATATATATATATTATATATATATATATATATATGTCGTGTCGAATAGGCAGAATTTGCGATCTTGGCTTAAATAGCAACGCTAATTTTGCCATATAGGACAAGTGAAAATTTGTGTATGCAGTAATTTCGCCAAAATCATTCTGAACCTAACGAAAAAAATATATTTCACTGTATTTGTTTAGTATTGAATTACTGTAAACAAATCTAAAATATATTTAGTTGGGTTAGGCTAAAATAAATTGCTCTTGTTATTCTAAGGTTAGGCAAGTTTTCTTAGTTACTTTTGGTGCAAAATTAAAATTTTTTACATCAACATTAATGAAAAAATATATCTTTAAACGTATAAGAGAAAATTTTAGAAAGGACTTAATTTTAAATGAGTTCTTGCTAATTGACCAGTTTTACATATTCGGCACTGTTGAAAAATGGCATTACCAGCTAAGCTTATTATTTATAAATTTAAATATAGGGAACACTTAGCTGATAAAAGACAGCAAATCGTCTACACAGCCGCCCCTGCAGACGAGGTCTTGAATTGCTGTCATGATCATCTCTCAACGGGCTGGAATAGATCATATTATGTAAAATTATAAATTACCCCTAGGGGGTGTTATGTCAGCATAGTTCATTCACTGATGGCTGACAAACTTACTTGTGTGGACTCAAAAGTCCGCACCTTACTGCCGACTATAGGTTGATTACAAACTCCTTGCGACTCAAGAACTGCGCAGTCCCCCGTACTACAAGAAATTCGTAACCTACCTTTCTCTTGTAGCGTGAGCTATGGTGTTCTTCACACCTTCGACAGATATTGGTGTCTTGATAGAAGCTGAAGTGTCCTTGGATGTCCACGTCTTCCATAGTCTTGGAATACACACACTGGAACACTATGTTCCACAAGATTTGTCTTTATTGTTCACAATCTTATCACTAAAGAAGCTGATCACACTTCTCTTAAGTGTTTATTGTGTTTTATGAGACACTTTGTTCACACTAACGCACAGATCGTTCTTTGTTGGTTATCCTGGCGTCAGTGTCACTCTCAGTAGAGTCAAAAGTAATCTTAAGATGCCACAGCGCCCCACGCCGTTACTGCTCCCAGCTCAAAAGAAAAGCTGACCTAGTACTTTTTGCTTCCTTGCCACTTCCCCGATGAAGCTTTTGTTAGCCAATGATTCTTGGGGATCAATATTGGATGTATGGCTTCTTTAGGTAGTGAAGAATTATGAATTCTTCCTCGACATCTTATAATCTTTTCTGAGTCGAGATAAAGTCCTAAAGAATTAATCATAACAGGTTTCTTTGGGGATTTATTTTTTGTTTCTAGAAATTTATATTCTGTAGAGAAAACATCTTTCTGTATTAGTTTCACCCAGTATTTGATGGGTTCAAGACATTCATAATTAGGTTTTATTCCTTTAATGAATTTAAAGACAAGAGCTGTAACTCTTAAGAGTTTACCCAAAGATGAGTATTTAGATCCATCAATGACTATTTCTGATGTGTCGGCAGTATTTACACAACTCTATTTCTGCCGTGTTCAAGCAACACTTTCTTCTGGCATAATGTGAGCCTTTTGCTAGAGGCTAGTTTTTTTCATTAGAGAGGGCCGGTTCTGTCCGTGGAGCCATATTTATTATCCACAAATTTCTTGAGTGGGACACCACATGAACAACATGTCAGCTGTGATTCTCTTGGGTAGAGGCACGTGGAGAAAAGAGATAATCTCTCTGCATCCCTTTATTTCTGTACTCTGTTCTGTACATAGACAGCTTACTCTTATTATTTCTTAACCATTGGAGAAAAATGCCATCATTATCACTCAGATCACGGTTTTCTCAATAGTGAGATGATCAAGTACTTTGTTGAGATAGACAGCTAATTTTGTGTACCTACATAGAGTGCTGTCTGTTCCAATTGTGGTACGGTTTCTGGCCTTCAGGGTGCTACCCCCGCCTTTGAAAGTAATTATGTGTACTTTCCTTCAGCATTACTCAGTAAGCTACAGCGCAGAACCTCTGGTTGATGACTTCACAGAACACATGTAATGTGTACTTGTTTCCCTCTTGACTATTTGTCTGGGGAAATTTAATTTGATGAAGTTGCTGAAACTCCCTGGATATTTTCATCCCATGCTTGACTCATTTCTAGAGGCAAGTTCTCATCCCATCCAATTTGAGCTTCCATGAGTCTTTGATAAGTATTTTTACCCTTTATGGTAATTGGTGAGGAACAAGGTCCTAGAGGATCAAAAACTTGTCGATACCTCTGACAGGTAAATACATTTAGTGAGGTGTACTGCCATGATTTATTGTTTATCTTTTTTGAGACTCAAAAGTATCTTCCTCTGTGTTCCATTAAGTCCAGCTATTGTTGCAATCAGGAATTTCAGTTTCAGGGAAAATCTTCTTTGATAAGTTTCCCTTAATTGCGTTGAATTAGTATTCCACATCCTTAGAGGCCTATTTGCTTCTTCAACTCCTTGTTAGCTTTCTGTATAAGGATTTTCAAATCCTCCTCTTTATTCACCAGTACCTTGAAAGATTGTTCCACATAGAAGAAACTTTTCTTTAAGATTTCTTGATGGGACTTCAGATTTCTTCAAAACTGCTGTATTTAGAGTCAGCTTCTCGTAAGAATGGAGAGGATGTTGCACCCAAATAATACTGATTTTGAACGGATTAAGTTTTCACAGGACTTTGAGGATCATGTGGATTTATCAGACACAAGAATCGAGTTATAATCTCTATCTATTTTTGTAGTCCTTTCTCTTAAGAAAGCTTTGAAACTATCAGCGTGTAGGCATAATGGGTTTGTGCGATATTTCAATATTGCACGTCTCCAAGTTTCTCAGTTATTGAGGGTCGGTAATCAGACATCATTAAGACTGGCTAATCTTATTTGCACGTGCGCTGCATTTTATACAACACGTAGTGGAGTGGTTTTTCAGAATCTTTTCTGACTCCATGGTGAGGGAGATAATGATCTTCTTTCTTCAACTTATCTTCGACAATTTTCTTCAATGATTTCTTGTCCAACTGTTCTTGTTCATGATATTATTCATAGACCAGTCAGTAGCTCCGATTCTTCCTGAGTTCATGTATTTGTGCTTTCATTTGTCCGAAGCCATGCGTAATTGCTAGGCAGAAGTGTAGGTGGATTTTAATATCCATGGTTAACCTAACCCAATACTGTCCATCTTTATATTGACAGTGCCCAAATATTGGTTATAAGTCTGAGACTCTTGTGGGCTTGGTTTATTTACATTCAATACCTATCGCAATCTAAATCCCACACTTATCAACTGGTTCATCATTCCTTCCTGTAATGATAATTTTTGCTGTGGTACATGATCATCGGTTATTCCCGAACAAGTACATTTTCCACTGGAAATCAATATCAGTTTCTTTCCCACGTTGAGAGGGAATGGGGACCACATATCATGTGGCCCTCCTGCATTTTTCAGCAGTGAACATCATGTTATACTTACTATATTTGCAAAAAACAGTGATTATAATCACTTCCAATGATTAAATCAATTGGACTAATTTTGTCCGTCTGTATGTCAGGACAGGCTAAATTGACTTAGCTGTTTTCAGTTGCGCAACTGTTTCTTTTATTCCCTGGATCTGCACAGACTTAGGCAAATCATCTACTACCACGCATCTACTGTCCTTATCCTGTTTCTAGACCAACAGTGATTTGGCTAGGTCATATGTTGTTTACCTGAATGTGGAAAAAACCAGCTATATCTAACTGTAATTTGGCATAGGGTTGTTTATTCAGTTTCTGCAAACACTGAATCTTCTTATGAAGGACCTTGTGAGCCTTGATCAAATAGTGTTAGCACATTGGTTTTGTGTAAATTTAATTAGATAACTAACTCGAGCTATCGGGAGATCAGTTGCTCTAGCTTTTAAACTTATCTCTACATTTAAGCTGTTGCTTGTTGACTTCCTGATTTTTTGTGGAAGTTCTTCTGCTGTTTAGCAAAAAGTTTTATGGGCATAATGCTGTATGGTGCATACCCTTGCATTTAAAAACACTTCTTTCACGTGAGGCATTTTCCTCCCTTGTGTTCACCTAAACAACTTGATCCACCTTTTCAGCTGATGAACACGTTGTTTACATGCCTCCATTGATGTGTATTGACTACAATACTGTGCCCAATGTGTTCCATCACAAAAGTAAACACTATTTTGGAGTACGTTTATGTTGTGACAGCTGTTTTACCGTCCTGTTGTATTCACAACTGATAAAACGGCCTATTATGGGATTTCCCTTCTGTGGTTTTAGTGGGAGTAGGTTTATACTCTTTTTATATGAGTTTTTGGGAAAAAAAAAAAAGGGGTTTTTTTGTTAACACGGGATTTGTGGATCTTCATTTGTCTCGTTGTGGATGCATGAGGTGAGGACTATTGTTTGCTAATTTCCTCACAAGTGAAATTGCGTTTATTGAACATAATATTTAATCGTCAATAGTTTGTGGTGAAGTGAGAACTTATCTGTACAATACCACTGATAAACCAATCACACTGCCTGTAGGTCATATTTAGCATCTAGAGATCTGAGAATATTGTCTTAATGTGATTCTAAATGTGCCTGTAAGTCGGAAAAACAATGTACTTTGGTGGCTTCAAAACTTGATATAAGACTGGATGTCAACTCTAGCCTTGTCAGCATCAAAGTAATTGTCTGCTAAGACACATAAGGCTATTTGATAATTGCCTTTAACCACCGGAAATGACTTAATCAGTTCAAAGGGTTCTCCCTTCACAAGACATTTAAGATAATTAAACTTAGCAATTTCTTCTATGTCAGTTCGTGAATTTACTATGGAATGAAAACCACTAATGAATTCTTCATAATTATGACCTTGGAAAATAGGTAATGACAATTTAGGTAAGCTTGGTAATGGGACACTTGTTGTTGTTACAGGTGTAACAGGTGCTTGACCACTAGTTACAGTAGGTCTCTGTGACAGAATTTTGCGGCAGATAGCCTGTACTCCTGTCCGCCTTAACTGTTGATTACTAAAAGTATCCACATTAGCTGCCTGACCACGGTAGAGTGCGGTTGTGCTCTGCACCCCTCTGCTGTTTGTAGGCGAGCTCCATTGTCAGTTACCTGGCTGCAGCGGTGTGAAGTGGTGCTGTCACGCCTCTGCTAACAACATAGGTGCACTGTGAATGTCAAGATGGCGGTTAGTCTGAGACGCCGGATAAATACTGTAGGCATTGAGCTACTTAAAGGAACGATAACGCCTAGTTCTGCGCAAGTCTTAATTGCCAAAGATCATCCGGGAGACATATGGCGTACAAGATAGTGACTTGTATGGTGTAGCATTAAACGGAGGCCAAAGAATATTAGTCAAACTGCTATCAGCTACAGTTTATGAATCGTTAGTCACCAGGTTTCAGGACGTAAGTCTTAGCGTCACACCAGCTGTCAGTGTAAGAATGATAGATGTTTCACGGCATTATACGTGGATCAAGTTACGCAACGTTCCTTTTGAGGCGGACGAGGTGGATATAAGGAAAGTTTTTGAGACGTATGGGACGGTGCATTATGCTCAACATGGTACGTGGGTGGCAGGTGCCTATGCTGGTTTTCCAGAGGGTTCTTTCAACCTCAAAATGACTTTGAGGCACCCAATACCGTCCTATGTGTATCTCCAAGATTTCAGGATGCAGGTAATTGTAATGTACCCAGGACAACGACGTATGTGCCGCCTATGTGGTGAATATGATCACATAGCGGCGACTTGTGACAAGCGAAGACGTGTGCCTGGACCTGTGGTGGACGTCGCAGCCCCTGCTTCAAAGGTGGCAGGTGAGAAACAAACATCGGATGGGGGGCGTGGTGTTTTGTGGAGCGAGATAGTGGATCGGGCAGACAGGACTGGCGGTGAGTTGGAGTCCCTCCCCAAGCTGCCTGATCAGGTATCGTATCCTGTGGATAAGGAGGAGCAGCAATTACAGGAGAAGGTTCTTGACATTGAGGAGGAATTGGTGGAGGTGTTGAAGACTTTGTCACCACCAGAGAGGGACGTTACATCAGAGCGCGATGTCATCGGAGAGCCGTCGCTTCCAGAAAGTCGGAGACATGATAATTTGGGACGTGATGGTGGTTTTGAGTCGTCCGTTGAATCATTAAACCATTCTTAGGTAGAGGTGGAGGTTCATCGAGAGGCAACATCGGACCAAGACATGTGTAACATGACGGTCACTAGAAAGAGGGCGGCTACGTCAGATTCTGATGATGTCTTTATGCCTGCACAAAGGCCTGGGAAACACACTGAGGTGAAGTGTGAAGGTAGTGGTGTAGGTTGTGGTAGCCATGATAGGAGGCACCGGAAGAAGGGGGGAGGGAAAGAGAGCACTCTGAAGGTGTCAAACTTAAATTCAAGCTCTGGAGTTGTAAAGAGTGATGAGAGGAAGCAGGGGTGGAAACTTTAATAGGCCTTAGGTGTATGTCTGTAAATGTTAATGGGTTATGTAGCGGTATGAAGAGAGATTGGTTTCGTAATTTCCTGAGTAAATCTAGAGTGGATGTTGTGTTCCTGCAGGAGCACAATTTTAAAGAGGGTAGGGTGTTGGAGGTGGCAGGATTTCGAGTAGTTACCCTGCCATCTCCCCGTCTAAAAGGTGGTGTGGGAATTTTAATAAGGGACGCTAAAGGTCGTGGGAATTTAAGGAGAGAGCCCGTTTGTTTTGCAGAGAAGCGAGGGAGGAGGGGGAGGGAGGGTGTTGCGTGTGGATGGGTGGTGGATGGGTAAGCGTGTGTCTTTTGTGAGTGTGTATGCGCCGGCAGAAAATAACATAAAGGTAAAGAATGATTTTGTGTGTGAGGATCTTGTGTTTTTCTTAAGTGCACTGCCAGAGGTGGCAATAGTTGGTGGTGACTGGAATAGTGTAATCAGGGTGGCTGGTGTGGACCCAAAAGGGGCTGGATATATGTCTGTGGCTCTTAGGGATTTATTAAGGGATGTTAGGTTACGTGATGCCTTCGGGGGGGCGGTGTGGGAGACTGAATATACGTTTGTTAGGAGTGGATATGCTGCGAGACTAGATAGAGTGTACCTTTCTCAGGGAGTGGATGTGAAAGCTTTTAGTACTGTTGAGGCTACAATGTCAGATCATAGGGCAGTGGTGGTGGAGGTTGGGTGGGGGACGCTCGCGGACATATATAGAAGTTATTGGAAATTAAATATAAGTGTGTTAGGTGATGAGGAGGGGTTGGAGGGTTTTCAGTCCTATGGAGGGAGCTTAGTGTGGAAGAGCAGGGAGTGGATGACATTGTGACATGGTGGGATAGTGTTGCAATGGAAAGGATTAGAAAGTTTTATGTGAGAGAAGGAAAACGTATTAATAATTTAAAATATGGACTGGCTAACTATTTAGAGATAGGTTAAGAGGTTGCTATGGGCGGGGGTGGGTGGGAATAATTTTCCTATGGATGAAATAGCTGAAATAAAGGGGAGGTTGAGGGTGTTGCAAAATGAAAGGTTTCAAGCTGTAAGGGTGCAGGCGGGGGTGGAAGAAGTCTTTGGGGCGACAAGCCGTCTGCGTGTGTTTGCGGCATCAACAGCAAAGGCAGGCGTGACAGCTATCCCATGTTTAGAGGTAACGAGATGGTTGGGGGAATTATAGAGCAGGGCAGAAGATACGAACCACAAAGGGTAGTGTGCATATGCGGAGGCTTGGTACGAGAAGTACTGGAACAGTGGGGGGGGGGGGGTGACGTGGCATTGGACAAGGTGTGTACTATGTGATGTGTAATTTAGGAAATAGTGAATAGAAAGGCTTTACGTGGGACTATTACGGACAGAGGAAATAGAGAATGCGTTAAAGGGGAATGGGGAAAGGGGGAAAGCCCCCGGGTATTGACGGTCTCCCAGTGGAATTTTATTTAAAAACATTGGACGTTAAAAAAGGGGATTTATAGTTAGGTTATTTAATCGTATGAAGGAAAAGGGGAAAGTTGGGGGAGAAGGAGGTAACAGCAGTTTAGTGTTGGTCCCGAAGGTCAAGGGGCAGCCCACCCTTCGGGAGTACCGAGCCATATCACTGATGTGTGCAGACTATAAGGTTTCGCAAAAAATTTAGGTAATTTGGTTCCCAAAAGTGTTGTGGGAAGGGTCGTGTCAAAAACTCAGTTTGGGTTGCTGGGAAGGTCGATGATTGAAGGACATGGGATACTAAAAAGTTTTGTGGAAGCTAAGGGTGGGGGTGGAGGGGCGCTTGGGTTTGGGTCTAGATTGGCAGGGCATATGATAGAGTGGAAAGGGAGCTTTTTCAGGTTAACTTAGGAGACAGGGTTTTGGGGGGGAAATAGTCGAGTGGGTAAATACGTTATGCAAGGGGCGAAAATGAGGATACAGATTAATGGGTGTATGGGGAGGGATATTGCAATGGGTAGAGCCTTAGACAGGGATGCCCAGTCCAAATATTGTTTGCGTGTTTCCAGGGACCCCTTTTATAGAATGGTTGAACCGCAGCTTAGTAGCCATGTGAGGGAAGTGTCGGGGCCTCTGGGGTGGGAGGGGCCTGGCCGGGTTTTAATTGGCATATGTGACGACACCACTGTTCTCATTCGTGAAGGGATGTCAATGGGAGTAGTGTTGGACGAGGTTGTACAATTATTTGGAAGTGCCACAGGTATGCAGGTAAATGTGCGAAGTCAAGGTGCATTGGGGTTGGGTTCTTGGGTGGGGGTTGGGGGGCGAGAGAAGTAATGTTGTTAAAGAATGGGCGTGTTCTTTTAAAGATTTTTGGGGTATTTTTTATAAGGATGACATGGTTGCGGCGGGGTTAGAAAACTCTGGATAGGATTATTGGAAAGGATCCTGGGGGTCTAGGTGTTCTGAGACCACCAGCACCTAAACTCCTTGTAACAGCGAGTGATTGTCGTAAACATTTTATTGTTATAGTAAGCTTTGGCATCGTTGCAGCTGTGTTCCCAATTACAGGGACAGTATTGCGGGAATTCTAAGGAGGGTTGTACAAATTTTTGTCGGGGTTCACGTTCGTGATTTGTTACGGAGGGAAGTTGTAATGTTACCTGTAAGTCAGGGTGGGTTGGGGTTGTTGGTTTTTGGACGGAGGGCTAAAATGTGTGTTTATTAAATGGGAAGTGTTGCGTGAGGGTGTGAACGCGGGCGTTTGGGAAGGATACATGACAGGCTGGGTATGTGGTATCGAGGAATGGAGTTGAGGGAATGGAAATAGTTTTGAGGGCTGTGATGTTGGTAAGGGAACTGAGAAAGGTTGTATAAGGGTTTTGTGTGGGTTTACTTGTAGGTAGGTGCGTTGTCCCATTTGAGGGTTTGTTCCCCATGTATGCATGGAAGAGTATTTGGTTTAGTTTTAGTAAATTGAAGTTTAAAACCTCGGGCACGTGAGGTGATGTTTCGTTTTCTGCATGGATCCTTCCGTCTGGTGAGATATTACGAAACAGACAGGTTGCCCCAGGTGGGGGGTGTGGTATCTGTGAGAGGATGAGACAGCGTTCCATGTAGTTACTTTTGTGAAGGGCTAGAGGAGGTTAGGTGCTGGTTAAGTAGGTTGGTACAGAGGGTGGGGGGCCGTGGGTGTCGGTTTTGCGTGCTCTAAGTCTAGATATGGGTGGGTTAGACGAGGGTGTCATAAGAGCTTTAGATTATGTCATGGTAGATTATATTATATGTCGTGGGTGATGAGGGGGAGAGGGGATAGTGAGGAAGAAGAAAGGTTTTCTTGCGGTAACGTTCTATAGAAACGAGTGTCGTAACAGAGATTTTATGGGAGGAGGTGGATCAGGCTTTCTCAGAGGGTATAGAATGCTAACGTTAGGGATTCTCGTAAATCTGTGATTGGATTTTGAGTGAGTGAAGGGGTTTTCATGGGTTTGGAGGGAGTCAGGGGCAACAGCGGGCTCGCCCCCCGGGGGGGGGGGGGTCGTGAGTTTTTGTGAATGGGGGTTTTGGGAAAATGGTTTCCTGGTTTTCATTGGACTTTATGGCATCCAAGTTGGATGTAGAGCTCAAGGTCTCGTTATGGTAGATATACACTTTTCAGAATGTAGGTATAATATAGTAGATTTTTTATGTATAATTATGATGTGTATCAGTCTTGTATAACAGATTCTGAGAAATAAGTTTTTTGCGAAAATGAAGTGTGTTTTAGTTTGTTTTTATGTTACGTGCTGGGTTTTTGCACGATGAGATATACTTATATACTGTTTTGCATTGTGCATCAGTGCATCTGATTAATGTGATTTTGTGAAATTTTGTGTGTACGTGTGGGTGTGTGTGTGGATGTGGGTGTGGGTGTGTGGGTGTGTATGTGTTATATATATAAATAATATCTCTTTCTATTGTATTGAGCCTTTGTCATGGGTCAGACGTTATGTAATACTTTATATATGCATGATTGATTCTTTTTAAAGTTTATAATTATGGTCTTTACCCTGATACCGGTTTGGTGTTCATGCAAGTTCTTGATGTTAAGTTTTAGTCTGTAAGGTATACGACATATCTAGACAGTTTAGTGACGTAGTCCATTTGTCTGAAATTGTATATGGGTGTATTGTAACAGAAAGGCTTTTTATTGTGTTCTAAGCTGTATTCTTTTTCTGTTTATTGTATGTTGGGATATTTTTCAGCTGTATTGTTAGGGATAAGTGTAGATTATCTAGTCAGATTATGATTGTTAGGTTTTGGTTTTTGATTAATGGTGAAGGATGGGATTTAACTGATATAACTTCTTTGTATATTTTATGTTCAAGTGTATTGAACCTTTGTCAGATGTCATTTATATGTACAATTTATATATATGCAAGGTTTTGTATATATGTCAATTCATGACCCTGTGACATGTAATTTTGTTTTTAGTTATGTTCTTGATGTAAGTTTTTGTTGTAATATCTTGCGAGCATGTAGGTACAATCCTTTTGTCAGTTAATTTGATTAGGTTCCATACTGTTTCTTTATTTTTATGTTAAACTGTATTGGTTTTAAATAAAAAATAAAAAAAAAAATAAATCCAGGCGGGTGACATAGGCGGCTCCTGATACTCTGTCTATTAGATTATCAACACGGGTTAGTGGGAAACCATCTGGTACCGTGAGAGCATTAACCTTACAATAATCAGTGCACATTCTAGAAGTTCCATCAGGCTTGGGAACTAATATACAGGGCGAGGCCCACGGACTTTTACTCGTTCTATGAGTCCATGGGACAACAAAAATTCTACTTCTTTGTTTAATGTTTCTTGTTTGAGTGGACTTGCTCTATAAGGTGACTGTTTGCAAGGCTTTGCTCCTTGTACATCTATGTCGTGAATTCCCAATGTACAACACTAGGGACGTCATCGAATAAAAAACCCCATAACATAATATCAAGTCTTTGATACTTTGGCTTTCTTCAAATCAAGGTCCATAAAAAGGTATCAAGAGATTGCAATGTCTCTGAATTTTTTAAACGTACTTCTATCGCTTTAGAGATGCTGGGCAGACTTCCATTTTCAGTCTCAGCTAAAGGAAGAACTGTCGTAACTGGTACGATACTAGGGCGGTAAGCCTTAAGTTGGCTTATGTGATAAGTACGTTTTGCTTTTCTCTTTCCTGGAGTTTGTAGTACATAATTTACCTCATTGAGCCGCTCAATCACTTCCAAAGGACCTTCATATCTAGGTTGCAGAGCGTGTCCAGGTAAGAATTTCTGTGCCATCACTCTGTCACCTGGTTTGAAGAAACGAGAGCGTGTGTGTTTGTCATAACAATGCTTCATCTTGGATTGGACCTTAGCTAAGTTTTTTGAGGCTAATTCCCTCAGTTGTGACAAACGCTTTTGCATTAATTAGAGTTGGAGTTGTTTTAAGCGAGGGTTTGGATTTTCCGGTCCATGAATCTTTTAGTACGGCGAGGGGCCGCGTACTTGGTGTCCGTAAATTAATTCAAATGGACTGAACCCAGTGCTTTCTTGTTCGCTTTCCCTTAAGGCGAACAAGAGGAATGGTATTCCTTCGTCCCAATCTCTGGAAAACTGCTCGCAGTACGCTCTCAACATTGATTTTAGTGTTTGATGAAATTGTTCGAGAGCTCCTTGCGACTGAGGGTGATAAGCAACAGAAAATACGGACTTAATTCCGAGGCGAGATAAGGCATCGCGAAACATCTTAGAGGTAAAATTTGAACCTGATCGGATTGAATTATTCGGGAATCCCCCCCTGTGAGAAAAATTTTTGCAAAGCTCCCAACATGATGCGAGAATTAATTTTTCTCAAAGGGATAGCCCTGGATATCGAGTAACGACATCCATAATTGTAAACAGACATTGATTCCCTTGTTTAGTCTTGGGTAACGGACCAACACAATCTATTATCAGGCGTGAGAAGGGCTCACCACTGACGGGAATCGGAATGAGGGGAACTGGTGGAGGTGTGTGCGAAGGTTTGCCGGTCACTTGGCAGACTTGACAACGTTTTAGATAGCTTTCCACAGTCTCCTTCAATCTGGGCCAATGAAAATGCTTGGCTATTTTGCCCAGCGTTTTCTTTACTCCCAAATGTCCTCCCATGGGACTATGGAAGGGTTAGGCAGCGGCAGCAGCGACTTCCAAGCTCCGTACTTTTCTCCAACTATCAGAGCTACCAATGCTCCTATGATGACCTAGTTACAAACAAAACTGCACTACCCAACGTAGCACCCAGAATGGCCAAAGATTACCAACAGTGAAACCTACAAATCGAAAATAATAGAGATCAAAGGAAGACTGCCCACAAACCGAAAGCAACACCCCGCTGCCAGCCGAACAACGTAACCCTAAGCTTTGTATAACTACAACTTCTTCTTAACTACAACAATTCCTGTAGTATTATGAGGCGCAATCTAAGAGGAAACAGCACCAAGGCCAGCAAGAAACCCCAAAAAAATCAACTATTCAACAAGTGTAGCCAGGAGGACGCCGGCCCAGCAACCACCCCACTCACCACCGCTCAAGGCGACACCACAACAATAACAACAAACATGGCTGCCACCAGCCCTCCTCCCCTCTCTTCCCCGGATTCAACCTACCAAGTGTCTCTCAGTATGCCAACGATCCAGATACCTTAAAAACATGCATCTCCAACTTGTTATTGAAAATATGAATCTTTTGAGAGACGCTAACAAAACAAGACACCAGGATACAACAACTCGAGAAACAAAATCCCAGTCTTGAACAAAAAGTTATCCACACCCAGGAATGACTAACTGTGACAAGACCATCCAAGGCATCCCATTGATAGCCATACCCAACAAATAATATCTCTTAATACAAAGGTTGAAGAAGCAGTAAAGAATGGAAAACAACTTAGATAACCAGTTCAGTGACTACTTTGCTCTCCAAGAGATAAAATGAGCAAGATAAACTATCGGACGCAGTAAAAAGTTAACAGTCCACTTTTTTCCAGTGATACGAACCAAACAAACAGTAAAGAAATTACTCTGCAGATCATAAAGGACCAAACAAGTGTTATTGTACCAGAGTCAGAAATAAAAGATGGCAGGTTACTAGGATCCCATGGTAGAAAAAGTGTTATGCTTAGATTCCACTCACATGACAGGAAAAAAGACTTAATTATTGCATCTATTAAAGTAAAAAAGAGGTATACATAAACGAGTGTCTTACCAAAAAACTTCAGAACCTCCTGTATAGAGTCAGAAAACTTAAGCGGGAGAATAATGACACAATACACCAATGCTTCACACGAGATGGGAAAATTCTTGTTAGGAAAACAAATGTAGGTAACTGTACACAATCACGAACGAGAAATGATCTATCACGATTTCTCAGGGATACTAATCTTTCAGAGAAAAAACTAAACAATGTCCCAACCTAAAAGCCTAATAGTGTAGCGTATGTTTTGCTCCATTATTGTTCAAAATTTCATTGTACAATCTCTTAGTAATTAAATAATCAACTACCTCATTTTGTGATTTTACTAGTAAGCATAAGTCACCTTATGAAAATTTTCTTATTTACTATTGTTTGCTTAAACATTAGCTGAAATTTTATACTTTCTCTGTCCATATTACTACCTCATATTTTTTTAAATACTATCAATTGATATTACTTACTAAAATTAATAATTACATTTTTACTATAATTTCAAATTTTCTTTAACATTTTTGACATTTAATAACCATTACTTGTCTAATTACCTTTACCTGTTTTAATACCACATTTACTATCTTAGAGTACTCTTAATTACCTTGTACTGCCATATAACCTCTAGTATAACTACCAGTGCAATATTGAATGAAATAAACATTACTTTTTCACTTTTTTGTAATCATTATTACTTACTAAAATTTTATTAAACACCATATTTACTACCAGTCAATTTTACTTTTGTACATTAAACATTATTTTATACTTCCCATAACATTTTGTTGCCAAATTTTCAAGTTTGTATATTCAACTCCAACCTTTATATTATCCTTTATACCTGTGTACCTGTGTACCCATTTCGTCTCTCGACCTGCGGGGAGAGAGGACGCTTCTACAGGTTCTCTTGCACGCCACTTGGTGAGGAAAACATAGCATTAGCACCAAGATGGCGGACCGACTGTACCGGCGCATAAATACTGTCTGCATTGAGCTGGTTAGAGGATCTTTAAGCAACGCCACGATGAACGTTCTCCTGCCAAACATTATCAGGGACTGTTATGGCATCCCCAATGAAGAGCTGTATGGTGTGGCACTGAATGGTATGTCAAGGGTTTTCGTGAAGTTCAGGAGGGCTGACCTTTTTATTCTACCATCGTCGACGAATTTCAAGAAAGGCGGATTTAGTATCAACACGGCAGTGGAAGTATGCTTGCATGATGTGTCTAAGTATTTTACTTGGGTGAAGGTAAGGAATGTACCTTTTTGAGGCAACAGCCTACAGCCTACAAGAGTGTTCATGGTTATGGGGCTGTACACTCGCGAGCATGGGAATGTGGAGGGGCGGCCCTTATGGGGG
>NC_069419.1:4128323-4150967 GCF_026875155.1 Cherax quadricarinatus | reverse complement strand
GTCACTGAAATTAATAAATGCAAGAGAGTATAATAATTTGGGTCAGCATAGTTAACTTTTTTAAATTATACCTGGTGGGGAGAATCCAGCTGATTTCTTGTCTCGGGGGTTTCCTTTCAAAATTTTTGTAAATGATGTATCGGGTTTTTTAAAGGCCCGAGCTGGTTGGTAAATAAAGCAAAATTTGGCCCTGTACAAAGGGCCGTATATTGCTCCTTTGATTACTGTGCCCCGCTCCAATAGTTTTGTCCTTCCTTAGCCATTGATATAAATAGGTATTCTTCTTTACCCAAACTAATCAATGTAAACTAATTGGTGTTTAAATTTCTAAACAAGATGAATATTTTAATATAAGTTTTCACATCTTCTTGAATATTGGATAAAGAGGGTACAGGAGGAAATCTATGGAAATGAAAATTAAATTGATGATGGAAAGAAAATTGTGAAAGGTCCATAATAGAGAAATTGGGGCTGTTTTTTAGAGAACAGTGTAATTAGGTGCAGAGGTAGGTTACAAAATACTAAATTGGGTGATTAAGCTAAACACCCTATCTTACTGCTCAAAACTCATCATCTAACAAATTTGATTTTTTCTAAATGCCCCAAAAAAATGTAATGCATGGTGGGGTACAATTTTTTATTATTTTTTTATTATCACACTGGCCGATTCCCACCAAGGCAGGGTGGCCCCAAAAAGAAAAACTTTCATCATCATTCACTCCATCACTTTTCTTGCCAAAGGGTGCTTTACACTACAGTTTTTAAACTGCAACATTAACACCCCTCCTTCAGAGTGCAGGCACTGTACTTCCCATCTCCGGGAAACTCAAGTCCGGCCTGCCGGTTTCCCTAAACCCCCTTCATAAAGTTACTTTGTCACACTCCAACAGCACGTCAAGTATTAAAACCATTTGGCTCCAATTCACTCCTATCAAACACGCTCACGCATGCCTCCCTGGAAGTCCAAGCCCCTCGCACACAAAACCTCCTTTACCCCCCCCCTCCAACCTTTCCTAGGCCGACCCATTCCTGCCTTCCTTCCACTACAGACTGATACACTCTTGAAGTCTTCTGGTTCGCTCCATTCTCTCTACATGTCCGAACCAAACCTCAACAACCCTTCCCTTAACCCTCTGGAAAACCAGTTTTGGTAATCCCAAAACCCCTCCTAACTTCAAACTACGAATTCTCTGCATTATATTCACACCACACATTGCCCTCAGACATGACATCTCCCTGCCTCCAGCCTTCTCCTCGCTGCAACATTCATCCCCCATGCTTAAACACCCATATAAGAGCGTTTGGTAAACTATACTCTAATACATTCCCCTCTTTGCCTCCAAGGACAAAGTTCTTTGTCTCCACAGACTCCTAAGTGCACCAAACTCACCCTTTTCCCCTCATCAATTCTATGATTCATCTCATTTTTCTTAGACCCATCCGCTGACACGTCACTCCAAATATCTGAATACATTCACCTCCTCCATACTCTCTCCCCTCAACCTGTATCCAATCTTTCATCACCTAATCTTTTTGTTATCCTCATAACCTTACTCTTTCCTGTATTCACTTTTAATTTGCTTCTTTTGCACACCCTACCAAATTCATCCACCAATCTCTGCAACTTCTCTTCAGAATCTCCCAAGAGCACAGTGTCATCAGCAAAGAGCAACTGTGACAACTCCCACTTTATGTGTGATTCTTTATCTTTTAACTCCATGCCTCTTGCCAAGACCCTCGCATTTACTTCTCTTACAACCCCATCATAAATATATTAAACAACCACGGTGACATCCACATCCTTGTCTAAGGCCTACTTTTACGGGGAAAAAATTTCCCTCTTTCCTACATACTCTAACTTGAGCCTCACTATCCTCGTAAAAACTCTTCACTGCTTTAAAGTAACCTCCCCTCCTACACCATACACCTGGAACATCTGCCACATTGCCCCCCAAATCCACCCTGTCATACGCCTTTTCCAAATCCATAAATGCCACAAAGACCTCTTTAGCCTTATTAAATACTGTTCACCTATATGTTTCATTGTAAACACCTGGTCCACACACCCCCTATTAGGGAAACTTTCTGGATTCCACAAGGACGGCAAAATGTAAAAAGGGTGATTAAATTTGTGTAATATGTCGTCGTGTGGATGCCAGATCCTATATGTACCCAGGTCCTCCACCATTGCCAAAGGAGCGTGTCCCAATTAGTGAACCATTTGATGTAACAGGTGTAGACTATAGTGGTCCAAAAATTTTTTAAAACAGGTACGTCAAATGGTGTTCCACTGAAAGTGTATGTTTTTTTTGTTCACCTGTACTGCTACTAGGCAGTTCATTTAGAAGGGGCACGGATTGTCTGCAGAACAGTTTTATACACCTTTTTTCGAAATTTTGCAGCTAGGAGATCCTGTCCGAGGTTGATGTTTTTCGGATAATGCCACAAATTTTGTAGCAGGTGCTCAACACTTGATAGAATTAAATATTAGCAACGATGTTCAATCTCTGTTAACCCAGCGAGGGTGTACCTGGAAATTTATTACTCCTAGAGTCCCTTGGCAGGGGGGGGGGGCTGTACGAAAGACTGATAGGCACAGTGAAGGGGTTTGTTCCGCAAAGTACTACACCGGAAGAGAATTAATTTGGAAGAATTCCGTGCAGTGTTAGTGGGGGCAGAAAATCGTATAAATATTATGCCTCTCTCGTACATGAGTGATACACCTAATGCAGATGTTTTAAAACACCTTCTCATCTAATATTGGAAGGAAATTGGAAGCTCCCCCTGTCTATAGAGATAATCCAGAAGAAAGTGATGAAGATTAAAATTTGATGCGGCAGTGTTGTGTAATAAATTTTAAAAATGTTAAATAAAGTAATTGATCATTGGTCTAATGTGTGGCATAAGGAATATCTTCTCCACTATGTGAACACTTTTATGGTGCGACAGAGGCAGTAAATCGACAGACCATTAAACCCAGGTGACATTGTGTTAATTGACACTAAACAACATCGAACATTGTGGCCTCTGGGCAAAGTATTGACTTGTACCCAGATGCACAAGGTGTTGTCAGGAATGTCAAAGTGTTTTTTCGTGGCCAGGAAAGTTTGTGCACAATAAATAAATTGATTCCCTTGGAGTTAGGGGGTTCAATCAAAAGTAAATGAAAATCTGAGGGAAAGTGACATGATGATATGGAAGATAACGCTGACCAAGTGATGCCAGAAAATGAAATCCAAAAACTACTAGGAGAACAGCCACTCAACCCAGAACTGGCTGGAATGCCTCCAAAAGGGGAAGGAGTAATTTGAGTCGTTTAGAAACGAACTCCACCCGGGCCGCAGTGTGGAAAATTACTGTATAATTTTCCGGAAATACGGTAATTTATAGGTAAATAGATGGCCTTATACTGTATTTAATAATAATTGCCATAGAAAATGGAAAGCCTGCATTTGGGCAGGGACTCGCCATCTTGGTTTTTGAATTTTGTACAAACGTTGGTGTAAGGGGAAGAATTTTTCGGCTCTAGAGGTTAAAATTGTGTTGACACCTCTCAAATAGGAGGCGAAATTTGGTGAATGGGGCTTTCCTGCATAACTTGAGATTTTCAGACGACTGGACAAGACAGTTCCAGGAACCTCAGATAGCTCTCTAGATTTGTTTTGTAATTCTGGCCAGCATTTTTTTCATAATTAGTTAGTGAGGTTTTTTCTGGAGTATGATAAAAACTTAATATCCAGTCAAATTGGTGAGTGATATTAAAGATATATTTTCCTTCTGTTATGTAATTGTGTTTTATATATAACCATTTATTATTTTTAATATACAGTCCCAAAATTTATATATTTACCAGTATTCCTGGTGTATGTATATTTCATTTAATTAATAGGTCCAGAGCAACTTGTGGTTATAAACAGTGGTAGGTATCGAAGGGGGACATTTTTGCGCCCTAGGGTCCCAAATTCCTACTTGTCTATGTAACTCTGATAAATAATAATTATCTTTGTTATCATTTACTGTTATGCACATAATGAGTTACATTCAAAATAAATGCAATTTTCCACAAAGGGATGCCAAAGTTTATGTATGCAAAAATTTCACAAAAATCATTCTGTTTTATTATTATTAAAGATTAGCCGGTATTCTCCCGGCCCGGGCCTTTTCCAAGTGGTGGCCCGGCCTTGGCTCCCTCTAATATTCTGAACCTAACGAAAAATATGTATTTCATTGTGTTCGTTTATTATTAAATTATTGTAAAACTTATCTAAAATATAATTAGTTGGATTAGGCTAAATTAAATTGCGCTTGTTATAATAAGGTTAAGTAAGTTTTCTAAGGTTCTGTTGGTGCAAAATTATTAATTTCTACATTAACGTAAATGAAAAAATATATCTTTAAACGTACAAGAGAAAATTTTAGAAAGGATTTAATTTTAAATGAGTTTTTGCTCACTGGCTATTTTTACCCACTGCGGCTAGCCGATGAATCGAACCCTTATTGTTTTAGCCAGCCTAGTGGGAAGAGAGCGGAAATTCACGACGCTCTAAATCAAAATGGACCATACAATCCTACAAGCATCATGAACCTAGCGAACTAGACTTGCTTCATGTTGCGAGGACGTACGATGGTATGGTTGCCTCAGAGCTAATTCCATTCTACTAGTTTGCTAGGCTCATTGTATGGTCCAGTGGTTTAGAGTGTCGTGAATTTTCGCTTTCTTCCCACGAGGCGGGCTAAAGCAACACGATCCCCTGGGTAGCTGTAATTTGTTTTTGATTAATACCACTTGTTCGTGGTTACAGGAGGGGGGGTTAAAATGAACTTTTCTTCCATTAACACACAAATTAACATATGCATTGCAGAGGCATTCTGCCTGCGACAGCGAGAATGAAGAAACCTTCACCATGTATTCTGCCTCAGAACTCATTAAGTGTTGAACGAATATTTTCCTTTTACGCTAAATTAATTAAAGGGAAACAAAAATTAAATTTAATTTTCAAGGGGAACAGGAGTGTGCTGAGATGAATTTAGGTGTTGCGACGCACGCTTTCCTTAAGTAAAAAATATTATCATAATGTACGACTGGTCTCTAAAATGAGACATATATAAATATATATATATATATATATATATATATATATATATAATTTTATATATATATATATATATATTATAATATATACATGATTTTATATATGCCTTTTAAATGGTGAGGGGAGATGTTGTCTTGCCCGGGTGTTCGGGATCGGTTCCTCAGGTCTTTTCCCCTTTAATTTCAGCCGGGTACAGCAAACCCTCAATTTTTTTTTTTTGGAGAACATGAAATTCTCTTATTAGAGGGTGTTCAGCAGGGTGACCCACTCGCTCCGCTTCTCTTCTGCTTGGCAGTAAGAGAACTAACGTCCAGCCTACGCAGCGAGCTCAACATCTGGTACCTGGAAAGATGGCATTCTGGCAGGTACTGAAGAGTCCTGTTTTGAGAACCCACAACTGTGAAAACAAAAGGGAGAAGACTTGGGACTCATCCTCAATCCCTCCAAGTGTGAAATCATCACTTGTGAACCAGGAAATAATCAATGACATGCGAAGAATCCTCCCGAAGTCTCTACTACCCTCCGTCCAACAGTCCCTCTTGGGAGCACCCCCTGGGTCACTAGGACATCGACACTGTCCTCAAGGACAAATTGAATGACCTGAAAAGAATGGAAAGGAGAGAATAGGCGTTCTTTATGCCCATGATGCTCTGTATCTCCTCACAAGGTGTCTTACTATGCCAAGACTCACTTCCTGATGTGCACCCTCTTTTGACAACCCAATACTCGACGAATATGACGCACACCTGAGATCAACTTTTAAGAAGGCATTGAACCTATCACTAGAGGATCAGAAAGGGGATCAGCAACCCCCGTGTGACTGGGGTTATAGGGGTCCCAAAAAGCAATCATGTGCTTTACCTCTTTTTGTCTTGTGTTTGGCCCCAAAGTCCCATTAGTCAAGTTGTCCCCGAATGCTTGAGGAGTGTTAGGAGCTCAAGACCCCAGTTTACTGAAGCAGTGATTCGTGGGACACCCTTGCAGACTCCTCCAGTAGCCCACTCTCCCAAAGAGCAACGTCCACTGAGGACAAACCGATTTACGGGAAAAATTATCTCCAAGCACAATGCTCACCTACGCTTCAGGAAAGGATAAAGCTCGTCTGCGCTAGAGAAATTGCACACACTTTAGGAATATCTTCAGCTTTTCTCACTTTTCCTCCTGGGGATCGCCCGACCCCAGGGCCATTGGATTGGTGTTGCTCTATCAAACTAGCCGCCCCCATTTTCACAAATATGGGTGTATTTGCGCAGGGCAAACGCTGAATCAATTCGGACTTCATGGTCTCTTTGAGTCACAACAGCAGAAAGGGAAAGTAATGCCAGACATGAGAGGTCAATGATTGCATAAATGAAAGCCTCATATACACAGCCCATGCCAGCTCAACGGGAACCCACGTGCAGAGGTTTGACGGAAGTCAAAAGCGTCCTGATGGAGCCACTATGCTACTCACCTGGAGGATGAAACAGGACATCCTGGACCCACCTGGCCACGACATTGGCAGACACCTACTGCCATACTCTGCCTGAAGGGGGTATAACCTGCTGCTAACAGGAGACCCAGAACCAACAGCATGTGAAGACCTTTCCCCTTGTTATAACTCATCCCAATAGGGTCCAGACCCTGGAGCATTGGAGTCAAGTGTCCTCTAAAGTTCCTCAAAGAGCTGGCTTGAATCACTCTATAGAAACCAAGGATCTACAGGCCCAGCTTCCTCTTTCAGAAACTCAGTGTCGCGATTAAGAGAAATGCCTGACCATCCTGGGACACGCCCACTGCCGGGAGCTGGGCAACTTTCGAGCTGTATCTCTGAGTTCTTGTTTGCTGGTGTGGTTAATTTACTCCATATTATATTTTTATCAATGCATTTTTGTCAATGTATCTTGTTTTTAGAATAAAGCATATTTAGAATATATAGGGGGGGTTTGTTGGAGAAAATTTTCAAACAGCTTTAGCTGATAAACACTTCAGTTTTTCCCTAAGCCAAATTATTCTTTTGCCTCTGAGGATGAGGCGTCCCAGGACAGTTCTAGAGGTGCGTACCATCCCTGTTGTAGTTGTGTGTTATATATATTTATAATATCATTGAAAAATATTATCTCTATCTTACAATATACATATAAAATGGATCTAGGGGGTGTGTATATATATCTATATATATATAATACTATCTTAGATATAATAATATATTCCTATATATAATTATTTATCCTTGGTTGTGCTGTGTTGTGTTGTGTGTGTGGTGTGTGTGTGTGGTGATGTGTGTGTGTGTGTGTGTGTGTGTACTCCCTTAGTTGTGGTTGCAGGGGTCAACTCACAGCTCCTGGCCTCAACTCTTCACTGGCCGCTACTAGGTCACTCTTCCTCTCCATGTATGTATGTACTCACCTAATTGTGGTTGCAGGGATCGATTCATAGTTCTTGGGCCCACCTCTTCACTGGTCGCTACTAAGTCACTCTCCCTGCTCATTGAGCTTTATCATACTTCTTCTTAAAGCTATGTATGGATCCTGGCTCCACTACATCATTTCCCAAACTATTCCATTTCCTGACAGTTCTGTGACTGAATAAATACTTCCTAACTTCCTTGTGATTTATCTGAGTCTTCACCTTCCAACTGTGATCCCTTGTTGCTGTGTTCCATCTCTAGAACATCCTGTCTCTGTCTACCTTGTCGTTTCTTCACAGTATTTTATATGTAGTTATCATATCCTCCCTATCTCTCCTGTGTCGTCAGGTCGATTTCCTTTAACTTCTCCTCGTAGGACATGCCCCTTAGCTCCAAGACTAGCCATGTTGCAAACTTTTGCACTTTCTCTAGTTTCCTTACGTGCTTGGCTAGGTGGATTCCAAACTGGTGCTGTATACTCCAATATAGGCTTAATGTACACGGTGTACAGTGTCCTGAATGATTCCTTATTAAGATGTCGGAATGCTGTTCTTAGGTTTGTTAGGCGCCCATATGCTGCAGCAGTTATTTGGTTGATGTGCGCCTCAGGAGATGTGGCCGGTGTTATACTCACCCCAAGATCCTTTTCCTTGAGTGAGATTTGTAGTCTCTGGCCCCCTAGACTGTACTCCGGCAGGAGATGGATCTTCAACTACCTAACAAATCGAATAAAAGAGTAGTGGTCAACAGAGTTAAATCGGAGGCCGCCAAAGTGAAGAGCTCTGTTCCACAAGGCACAGTACTCGCCCCCATCTTATTCCTTATCCTCATATCAGACATAAACAGAGATATACACCACAGCACCGTATCATCCTTTGCGGATGATACTAGGATCTGCATCAGACTGTCATCTGCTGAGGACGCGGTTAACCTCCAAGAAGATATAAACAAAGTTTTCCAGTGGGCAACAGTAAACATTATGATGTTCAATGAGGACAAATTCCAACTACTCCGTTATGGAAAACTGGAGGAGATAATAACCAGAACAGAGTATACTACAGACTCTGGCCATACAATAGAGCAGAAAAATAATGTAAGGGACCTGGGAGTAGTAATGTCTGAGGATCTCACTTTCAAGGATCACAACAGTGCCACGATCGCACGTGAAAAGAAAATGATAGGATGGATAATGAGAACTTTCAAAACGAGAGATGCCAAACCAATGAGGATCCTTTTCAAATCACTTGTTCTCTCTAGGCTGGAATACTGCTGTACATTAACATCTCCATTCAAAGCAGGTGAAATTGCAGATCTAGAGAGTGTACAGAGATCCTTTACTGCACGTATAAGTTCTGTCAAGCACCTTAACTACTGGGAACGTTTGGAAGCACTTGACTTGTACTCGTTGGAACGCAGGAGGGAAAGATATATCATAATCTACACTTGGAAAATCCAGGAAGGAATGGTCCCGAATCTACACACAGAAATCACTCCCTACGAAAGTAAAAGACTGGGCCACCGATGCAAAATGCCCCCAATAAAAAGTAGGGGCGCCATTGGTACACTAAGAGAAAACACCATAAGTGTCCGGGGCCCAAGACTGTTCAACAGCCTCCCATCAAGCATTAGGGGAATTACCAATAAACCCCTAGCTGCCTTCAAGAGAGAGCTGGACAAATACCTAAAGTCAGTGCCGGATCAGCCGGGCTGTGGCTCGAACGTTGGACTGTGTGCGGCCAGCAGTAACAGCCTGGTTGATTAGGCCCTGATCCACCGGGAGGCCTGGTCATGGACCGGGCCGTGGGGGCGTTGATCCCCGGAATAACCTCCAGGTAACAGGTAGTGTTCTTTGCCTTTCCCTAATCTTCATGATTTTGCACTTGGTGGGGTTGAACTAGAGCAGTGGTTCCCAAACTTTTTCAGCTTGTTACCCAATTTAACATGCCACATAAAGCATGTTACCCCTTTCACAAAATGTTGTTATTATTGATATATATGGCTAAATTAAAACACTTGAGAATTCTTTTATTTATTGTATTGCACATTGTGCATCTCTAATGACTATTACCAAAGATTGTCAAAACATCAGTGGATGATGGAGTTGCATTACTGAAGCTATTTAGGAATTCTTGGCTTCGTGTTGAAAGTGCCAAGCCTGGTCATCGTTTTGCAACATTCAAGCGGTCCTCTTTTTTCCAGTTTACATACCCAGCACAGTTGAGACCCTTCCTCGCACGATACGTTGTTGTTAATGATCCCCAACAACTTCAAGCTCTCTTGTACGAGTTGGATCGTAGTCGTGAAATCCAAAAGGAATCTCATTTTGGTTTTGATTCGTTTTGCAAAGGCTTCATTGGCTCGCATTGTGATCCTTCTCATCCTTTGGCAGGGCAAATCATCATATGAATGGCATCACAGGTTACAAAGAAGGATGAATGATCCTGAAGATGTGGCTGTTTCTGGTTCACTCTTGGAGGAGTAGTGATGTTAATGCTGTTTCAACCACATACCACACATACATTTCATATAAAATTAATAATAGTACACCAATCATCACAGTAACAGTGGGTCAAATACTAACCTATATACTGCACAGTGGGCAGTACACATCAGGACCAGTTCATGTCTACCTCGCTGATGTCACAGATAAACTGACTAGTGTGAATGAGAGGCAGCCTCAGAAGTGAGTGACCGTACTGGAACAGGTCATCTGGTGCTACTTGGGTGACTTTTTCCAGAAGCATACTTGTCAAAATACTTTGGGTTTCCCACACACTAGCTATATATTTCCTCTGTCTAATGCTGTAAATTATTTTTGATGCTTCTTGTTATTTGGTTAACTTTATTACTTATTATATAGGTTTACTTTACAACCCTTTTATACTAAGACAAAGTTAACATAATGTCCTATACCGGGTACCGCATTGTTTTTCTTGGATTTTTCAGATTCATGAACTTTTTTTGTTGTCTTCCGCTCCTGTGACCCCCCAAAATGGTTTAAATTACCACCAGGGGGTAATTTGCCGCCCCTTTGGAAACACTGAATAGAGGAACCAGTTTCTGGACCAGGCCTGCAGCCGGTCTAAGATTCCTCTTTAGTTTTGCTGGTCCTCGTCCGATTGAATTCTTCATCACTTCACACCCTCCTGCAAACAGGGAAAACCCTGAATCTATTCCTTGTGTGTGTGTGTACTCACCTAGTTGAGGTTGAAGGGTCGATTCAAAGCTCCTGGCCCCGCCTCTTCACTGGTCGCTACTAGGTCCACTCTCACCTGAACCATGAGCTTTATCGTACCTCTGCTTAAAGCTATGTATGGATTTCCCGCCTCCACTACAGTCGCTTCCCAAACTTATTCCACTGACCCGACTACTCTGTGGCTGAAGAAATACTTCCTAACATCCTTTGATTCATCTGTGTCTTCACTTCCAATGTGTCCCCGTGTTACTGTGTCCATCTCTGGAACATCCTGTCCCTTTTTCCACCTCGTCAATTCCCTCAGTATTTTGTAAGTCGTTATCATGTCCCCCTATCTCTCCTGTCCTCCAGTGTCGTCAGGTTGATTTCCCTTAACCTCTCCTCATAGGACATACCTCTAACTCTGGGACTAGTCTTGTTGCAAACTTGCACTTTCTTAGTTTCTTTACATGCTTGGCTAGGTGTGGGTTCCAAACTGGTGCCGCATACTCCAATATGGGCCTAACGTACACGGTGTACAGGGTCCTGAACAATTCCTTATTAAGATGTCGGAATGCTGTTCTGAGGTTTGCCAGGCGCCCATATGCTGCGGCAGTTTTTTGGGTTGATGTGCGCTTCAGGAGATGTGCCTGGTGTTTTTACTCACCCCAAGATCTTTTCCTTGAGTGATGTTTGTAGTCTCTGGCCCCCTAGACTGCACTCCGTCTGCGGTCTTCTTTGCCCTTCCCCAATCCTCATAACTTTGCACTTGGTGGGATTGAACTCCAGGAGCCAGTTGCTGGACCAGGTCTGCAGCCTGTCTAGATCCATTTGTATTTCTGCCTGGTCTTCGATCGAATGAACTCTTCTCATCAACTTCACGTCATCTGCAAACAGGGACACCTCAGAGTTTATTCCTTCCGTCATGTCGTTCACAAATACCAGAAACAGCACTGGTCCTAGGACAGACCCCTGTGGGACCCCGCTGGTCACAAGTGCCCACTCTGACACCTCGCCACGTACCATTACTCGCTGCTGTCTTCCTGACAAGTATTCCCCGATCCATTGCAGTGCCTTCCCTGTTATCCCTGCTTGGTCCTCCAGTTTTTGCACTAATCTCTTGTGTGGCACTGTGTCAAACGCCTTCTTGCAGTCCAAGAAAATGCAAAGTGTGTGTGTGTGTGTGTGTGTGTGTGTGTGTGTGTGTGTGTGTGTGTGTGTGTGTGTGTGTGTGTGGTGTGTTGTGTGTGCGTGTGTGTGTGTGTGTGTGTGTGTGTGCTCACCATTTGTGGTTGCAGGGGTCGAGTCATTGCTCCTGGCCCCGCCTCTTCGCTGATTACTATTGGGTCCTCTCTCTCCCTGCTCCATGAGCTTTATCAAACCTCGTCTTAAATCTATGTATGGTTCCTGCTTCCCCTCGTCACTTTGTAGGCTATTCCACTGCCTGACAACTCTATGATTGAAGAAATACTACCTAACCTCCCTTTGACTCAGATGAGTCAAAGGGATATGTGTGTGTTTGTGTGTGTGTGTGTGTGTGTGTGTGTGTGTGTGTGTGTGTGTGTACTGTGTATGCTAACATTCGAACCTGCGCACTCTAGTTGTAGGGATGCATTCATTTCTGGACAGTCTAAACAATATACGAAAGATACAAGATAAACGTATACCAGGAAGATTCTGGAGGAATTGATCCCAAATTTGCACACCGAAATCATTACATATATGAACAGTAAGGTTGAGGCAGGGGAGTGAGTTATTAGTAAACTGGGATAGAACGCAATAAGTACAATGGAGCCTTTACTCATCAGTGCTTCCTTTATGCATACAGGGGGATACCAGCAAACCCCTGGCTGTATTTAAGAGTGAACTCGACAAATTCCTGAAAACTGTTCCCCATCAGCCGGGCTGTGGTGTATTCATTGGACTGCGGGCGTCTGGGGCTAACAGCCTGATTGACCAAGCCTGCAATCTCCAGAGGCGACTACAGGTAACCTACAAGTTACAATAATTTAAGCAAAGGCGTAGCTGGTTAGTATGGTAACCAAGGATTATGTAATACTATAGTGACTTAACTGTAGTTTTATTACTGTAGTGTTATTACTACAGTGTTATTACACATAGTAGTCTTAATATAGTCCTGTTACACACATTGATATTACTATAGTGCTCTTACTATAGGTTTCCTAGGTCCTAAAGCAAGTGAAGTCGTGTGACGGAGATGCTGCAGCTTCTGAGGTAGCTGAAGTCGTGAGCCAAGAGCAGGAAACTGAAGCAGGTAGCTCAGCATGAGACTGGTGCAACGTGTGGCTAGATAGATGAGCGATAAGTCATCCGGTACGACGTGGGTCTCATGCTATTACCGAAGTCGCTGAAGGAGTTGAGTCGCGGATGTTGCCTGGCCTCGTCTAGGAGCAGACAACATCAACAAAAACAACGAAACAAGATTAGCAAAAACAATGAAAATAACTAAATAAAACAATAACAGGAAGAAGCGGTTAATTAATATAATTTCGAAATATATTTTGTATGATTGCAGTCATGTTTCTAGATTTTTAGAACATATCTGACAATACCCGTGGCTTGTTTCGAGGATTGTTTGGTGTCTGAGCCGCTGCCTTAGGCTGTTGTTGCTGTAGGCTCGACGGCCTTCATAGTAATCACAACTTAAATAATTTGCCTTTTCTATATAGTGGTTCTGTTTTTTTTCTTAAAAATTTCTACCTTCATTAAGATAATTTTTTTTATATCTGGTAGTAATAAGTTGTGCTTATGGCACCCTTGATTTTTACTCGCTTTACTCTGTATTTCCTCTTGCATCTTCCACTTCAGTAAGTGTGCGGATTAGAGTCAAGCTTTGAGAGTATTTTCCGTGTATATTATTTCAGGCTTCTCTCTGTTCTCTCTCTTTAAGAGGGAAACAAGGGGCTGGTTCACTGATGCCAGTACTTGGTCAAAGGAATAAGAGCTACGCTTCTACCTGTATGACCCCGATGGGTTTAGCGTTCCCCCCGTCAATATGATGGTCCTTATTCACGTCATGCTCCAGATGATAGTCGAGTGTTGCACTTGTGTCTTATTCATTCTGCTGTTAAAATTTCATCATCTCTGACATTCCTATTTTCCTTCTTTTAAAATAATCAGACATGGTATATTTAAACGATTCGATACCCGAGCTAGACAAGACTGATGGGCAGTGCCCGATCACCTGGGCTGTGGTTCGTACGTTGGATTGCGCTTGGCCAGCAGTAACAGACTGGTTGATCAAGCCCTGATCCACCGGCAGGCCTGGTCGATGACCGGGCCACAGTGGTGTTGACCCCCCTCCCCCGAACAACCTTCAGGTAGGCCTCCGTACACCTACTTCCCATGTTCCCTTAGGGATGCTTAGGTACTTAGATGTCAGTCGATTGTTGTAAGATGCTTCCTAGGGAAGGAGGATCTCTATAGAAATAAATCATACTGTTTGACTTGGTTGTATTTTCCTATATTGGATAAACTATTTTTTCTCCTGACAGCGTATTCCAGAGGCTAACAACAGCGCTGAGCTCGTCAGTGAGGCCTCCCGCTCAACAGAGCACGTTTTAGATAAACACCCAGCACGTGTTGGGTGTTTACCACACCACTTGGCACGTGTTCAAACAACACGTGCCACCTGTTTACAATATCACACAGCATTCAAATAACGACAACTCATTACGTTTTCATTTTATATTTATAAACAACGTCACAAGCCTCAACGGTAAACAAGTTTAGACTAGGAGGCAATAGCGAACATTAAAGAGTATTTGTTTTCAGTGCTCGCTATTGTTTGAATTGTTAATGCTTTGGCGGATGCATTATGTATATTGCTCATTGTCGGCCCTATGTGCGAGGCAGTGATTGCTGTGGGAGCCATTCTCCCGGGGTATGAAATATTTACACAGCCCACATAACGTATCATAGATTGTACCACGATCACACACACGCACACACACACACACACACACCACAAAACACACACACACACACACACACACACACACACACCACACACACACACACACACACCAACCGTTCCATTTTCAAAAAAGGAGGACAGAAAGAGGACTAAACTATAGACCTGTGTCATTGACGTGTATAGTATGCTAAAATTATGGGAGAAGATTATCAGGAGGGGTGGTGAGCACCTGGTACGGAACAGGAGTATAAATTTCCAACCAGCACGGATTCACGGAAGGCAAATCCCGTGTCCAACTTTCTGGTGTTTTATGAAAATAACAGAGAAAGACAAGAGAGAGAGGGGTGGGTTGATTGCATCTTCTTGGACTGCAAGAAGGCCTTTGACACAGTTCCTCACAAATGAATAGTCAGAAGCTAGAGCATCAGGCGCATATAACAGGAAGGGCACGCCAATGGATCAGAGAATACCTGACAGGGAGGCAAACAACGGTCATGGTTACGTAATGATGTATCACAGTGGGCACCTGTGACGAGCGGGGTCCACAGGGGTCGGCCTAGGACCAGGCTATTTTTGGATATGTGAACGGGCATGACGAAGGTTAGACTCAGAAGTGTCCCCGTTTGCAGATGATGTGAAGTTAATGAGGAGAATAAATTGATGAGGACCAGGCAGGACTCAAAGAGACCTGGAAAAGGACTGGACAACCTGGTCCAGCAAATGGGCTTCTCGAATTTAATCCTGCCAAATGAAAGTCATGAAGAAAAGGGGGAAGGGCACAGAAGACCACAGACAGAGTATAGGCTAGGTGGCAAAGAACTGCAACTCACTCAAGGAGAAAGATTTGGGGTGAGTATAACACGAGCATGTCTCCGGAAGACACATCAATAGATAAGCTGCAGCATATGGGCGCCTGGCAAACCTGAGAACAGCATCGTACCTTGTAAGGAATCATTCAGACAATGCACCCTTTTAGTCAGGCCATACTGGAGTATGCAGCACCTGTTTGGAACCGCCCTTTATAAGCACGTCAAGGAAACTAGAGAAATACAAAGGTTTTGGGCGGTTAGTTCGAGAAGGGGAATGTCTATGAAGAAAGATTAAGGGAAAACGGCCTACCAATGGGGACAGGAGGGTCGGGGGGACATGATAACGAATATAAAATACTGCTGGAATAGACAAGGTGGAAAAAGACAGATGTTCCAGGGAGGGGACACAGAAAAAAAGAGGCCCCAAAATTTGGGAAATTGAAAGCACAAAGATCGGAGAAAAGGGAGTATTTCTTCAGTCAAGAGTTTTTAAGGAGTGGGAAAGCCTAGAAAAGACGTGTGGAGGCAAACCATACACAGTTTTAAGACAGGTTTGTAAAGCTCATGGAGCGGGGAGGGGAGGGCCTAGTAGAAACCCGGTGAAAGGGGGGGCCGGGACTAGACTCGACCCCTGAAACCACAAATTTGGTGAGAAAAATGGTGGTAAACCAACACCACACACACACCCCCAAATTTTTTAAAACCCTGCTGTATGGCACACGGGTAACATCAGGGAAGATAAAAATTTAAAAATAAAAATAAAAAATAAAAATGACTCCTCGAAAGTGCGGGGAAAAATATGCAACAAACATCGGGTTTCTTCGGTTTCCACAACTTTTGATTATATAATGAAAAAAATGGACGCATTTTTACAATACTTTTATTAAAGAAAAAATTGGTATAAATTTTTGGGCAGTACCAAAAATTTTAATCTTTGCAAAAAGCTGCTAAAGGAGGAGAAGAAACAGGCGATGCGGTGAAACATCACAAGATTTTATCAAAGCTTTCACCAAGAAAAGCTTTAAGAAAACCCCTTCGGGGGGTTCTTCCTTCCCCCTTTCCCTTTGGGATCAAACCCTTACTCCTCCACGTTTCTCAGGCTCTGTATAACCCTAGGGTTTACCCCATTCCCCATGAATAAAATAAAAAAAATAATTTCTAAATTTAACTTTTTAAGCTTCATAAAAAAGGGTTAACTGCTTCATCGTCATTGTTACCCCAAAGTAGTTGTTACCGGGTTTAATGAGGTTTAAAGTATCGACTACACAAGGGGTCTAAACTCCCCATGTTCACCCCCAGTTAAAAATATTTTAGTCCCTAAAAAAAAGGGGTCAACACAAACTCTCAGCGTATGTAACTACGAGGGACACACTTCATGGGGTTCCCCCAGGGGAACAAGGTGCGCCCTTTCCGCGCCTCTTTGGTCCTGTCTTCCCCGCATTGTCCTCATGCATCGCCTCGCAGAATCAATGCTACACATGGGTTGTGTGGGGTGTGTGTGGTTTTGTGGTGTGGTGTGTGTGTGTGTTGTGTGTGTGGGGTTGTGTGTGTGTTGTGCAGACACAGACAGGCAAACTGTTACCCAACTTTCAACTGTGGGGCGTAACAGCCATACAGGGAGGGTGGTTCCTGCTCGTCCTCTCTCACAGTGGTCTTCAAGCTTAAATAAAGACTAATACCTGCAGGGGATGTTAGTTTTATTCCTTAGGGTTTTCTTTAAGGTGGGGGGCGCCTTGATGTGGTGGAGCGACCCTGACGGGAACTGGAACTTCCCTGCCTCCATGGAATAAACCTGACTGACTTTCATTCCTCAGGCACTGTATGACCACCTCGGCTTTTAGCGCCTTTCGTGAATAAAACAACAACAATAATAATAATAATAATAATAATATAATAATAAAAATAATAATAATAATAATAATAATAATAATGTTATCTAAAATACCATGGGACGAATATATGCGTTTAGTGTATATAAATGTATTTATAAATATGACTAGCAAGTTTAGACGAATTAAGCTTTATATTTAATATATATATATATATATAATATATATATATATATATATATATATATATATATATAATATATATATATATATATATATATATATATGTCGTGCCGAATAGGTAAAACTGGTCAATTAGAGAGAACTCATTTAAAATTACGCTCTTCCTAAAGTTTTCTCTTATAAATTTAAAGATATATTTTTCATTTATGTTAATGTAAAAATTAATAATTTTATACCAAAGGAACCTTAGGAAACTTACCTAACTTTATTATAACACGCTCAATTCAATTTAGCCTGATCCAGCTTAATATATTTTAGGTAAGTTTACAATAATTTAATAATAAAGAAACACAATAAAATATATTTTTTTTCGTTAGGCTCAGAATGATTTTTTGCGAAATTATTACACACAAATATTAGCTTGCCTTAATCGTCAAGAAGAGCGTTGCTATTTAAGCCAAAATCGCGTTTTATCTTTTTGGCACGATATATACATATATATATATATATATATTATATATATATATATATATATATATATATATATATATATATATATATATATATATATATGTTATATATATATAATATATATACATTCTATATATATATATATATATATATATATATATAATATATATATATATATATATATATATATATATATATAAATGGAATGTACGAGAGTATAGTTGTACGAGCACATATATGGGTGTGAAGCATGGTTGTGAATGTTGCAGCGAGAACATTGGAGGCAGTGAAAATGTCGCGTTTAAAGGCAGTGTATGGTGTGATTATTATGCAGTCTTCGTAGTTTGGAGATTAAAAGTATTGTCCAGCGTGCTGAGGAGGGGTTGTTGAGGACGTTTAGACATTTAGAGAGGATGGATCTAAATAGGATGACTTGGTGGGTGTATAAATATGTAGTAGAGGGAAGGCGGGGGTAGGTGTCATCCTAGGAAAGGTTGGAGGGAGGCGACTAAGGAGGTTTTTGTATGCGAGGGGCTTGGACATCCAACAGGTGTGTGACCATGTTACTGTAGGTAAGAGTGAGTGGAAGCAAGTGTTTTCTTTTGATGACTTGGTGGGCGTTGGAGTGTGAGCAGGGTAATACCTATTAAGAGATTCAGGGAAACCGGTTAGCTGCATTTGAATCCTGGAGGAGGAAAGTATAGCACCTGCACTCTGAAGAAGGGATGGGGATACTGCAGTTTAGAGGGGTTTCTGTACTGTACTATCGGCGCTCCTCTGGCAAGACAGTGAAGGAGTGATGGTGAAAGTGTTTCTTCTCTTTTGAGTCACCTCGCCTCGGTGGGAGACGGCTGGTGTGCTAAGAAATAAAAACTATTTCACTGGACTTAAGAGTTTGTACGTAACAGTTAAAACTTTACATTCATACTGTAAAAGAGTCATTCCAAAAAAAATAAATTTTTCTTAGTCTTCATGCCCCTTACACTCATAATTCTTTATCTTTTACAGAACTTTGCAAGGTATTGTTTTAGTATTTACTTAAACATGTTGATGCCTCTTCTTTTGCCCGGCTTGCTTCGCCAATTTACTAAGTAACATTTTATGTAGCACTGCATCAAAAGCTTTCTTATAGTCTAGAAATAAACGGCCTACTTATTCTCTTCTTTCTTGTCTGTCATCTGCTAGGTTATCATGTATTTCTTATATGTTCTCAATTCATGCTCTTATGATTTCAGGATTTTTTTTTTTTATTTTCTGGATGTTCATCAGGTTTTTACCTTTTACTCTCTTCTAGCAATATGCGTGTTATTCTTATTAGAGACACCGGTCTGTAGTTCAGAGTCACCAGTCTATTACCTTGATTAACTTATGTGTGTGAAACACTTGAGGCTTGATCCTCCATATGGGACTTGACCCGTCGTACCTCCTAGACGAGGCTGAAGAATATGACCTACTTAGGACGACGGGTGGATATGACCAGGTTGCTATATTCTCCAGTCTCGTCTGGGAGCCCAAAGAGTTTCGTATATATATATATATATATATATATATATATATATATATATATATATATATATATATATAAATATATATATTATATATATATATATATATATATATATATATATATATATATATATATATATATATATATATATATATATATTATATATATATATATATATATATATATATGCAATAAGATCACAGTAAACAGGTGATTTCAGAATATGCAAAACAACCACTCTGATAAAGTTTATTACGGTCAAACTGGTAAAAATCTCGAACTAAGATTAAAACAACATAAATATAGCATTAGAACTGGACAAGATTCCAATGCTCTATTTATTCATGTAAGAGATTTTAACCATCCAATTGATTTTCAAAAAGTTGAGAAAGTAGTATCAAGCAAGTCCATGGTCGACAGGAATATAATTGAATCTTGTTTCATAAAAAGCAGTTTTGACAATAATATGAATATTTCCTTTGGTTTATATAAATTAGATCCATTTATAATTAATAGAATTTGGGAAGAATTTAATAATACACTGGACAAATAATCTTTAAAATTTCTTATTTCTTGGGTAGAATAGTTTGTGGGGTGAGTTTTGCCAAGGACCTTTCCAAGTTGGCTCGCCGCGCGTCACGTGTTTAAACCGTTGTGGGATCTGATAGTGAGGTGCCGACCAGACCCCTTATATAGCTTCCTTGGATGCTTTACTTTCATAGTTCCTTGATAATGTGAGTAGTCACGAAAGCGCTTGGAATTTCTCTATTCTTTCAGAGTGGTTGTTTTGCATATATATATATATATATATATATATATATATATATATATATTATATATATATATATATATATATATATATATATATATATATATATATATATATATATATATATATATAATAGATAGATAGTTCCTTGATAATGTAGTAGTCACGAAAGCGCTTGGAATTTCTCTATTCTTTCAGAGGGGTTGTTTTGCATAATCTGAAATCACCTTTTTACTGTGATTTTAAATTCATATATATATATTTTTTATAAATAAAAAATAAAATATATATTTATATATATAAAATATATATATATATATAAAATATATAATTATATATATACATACATATATGTAAAATATATTTTAATATATATATATATATATTTTATATATATAAAATTTTAAAATAAAAATATATATATATATATATAAAACATAGTATGTTAAAAGCTTTCTTACTGTCTACGTTTGCTTTATCATTCCCTCTGTTTTTCAAACTAAAAAATTTAGAGGGAAAGATACGGGGGAGTTGGACCCCTTTGGGTTTTCCCCCTTTAAGATTTTTATGTCGAACTCCTGCATAATTGGAAAAGCCATTTTCTTCAGAAGCAAGGGTCTCTGTACCTTATGGGAAAAAGGGTTGTAACTAAGTGCGAAGAAAACTGCTTTTAAAATTGTATTTTGTGTCTCCCTGTACTGGCAGCCCCACCCCCGATACAATGTTCAAGTGTCGTTTTTAAATTGAAGAAATGTTTTTGTCCCTCACCCCAAACCCCTGACAAAGTCCTAAATCAGCACCGTTGGGTGCTTCCCAAATCAACCATAGAAAAAAAAGGGGGGCATTTCCACCAGGGGTTTTCCCGTATTGCTATAAAGGAATCCAAACAAGATCCTTGATACGAGATGGGTTAGTTTTACTCAACCACAAACCCATATAACAAAAAAGTAACCTAGCAAAACCCCGCCTTGGCCAGTTTTACATTTCAAAGCAGCCCCTTTCCCCCCCACATCAAACTACACCTTACAAGATGAGATCAGACCCCTGCTGGGAAAACCCCTGCATACCCATGTCCTCACAACCAAAACCAACATGCTAAAACCCAAAGAGTCCAAAAAAAACCCCCGCTTATCACGAACACCAGACTCAGAGACAGAATCAGGACCTACACATACAACAGAGAATCCCCGCAATCAACGTCCGATTAGACAAACTTACTAAGAGACAACTATATGATATGCAGGAACTCTACGTGCCTGACAGAGAGAATCCCCCCCAACCAGTGAACACAACCGACTATACCATCACCACCCCCTCCCCACAGATCCCAAAGAAGACCCTCCAACAAAGAGTTCGACACTTATCCACAAGGAAAACTTCCCTCGTCCCAAAATCTTAAGCGACCTCCCCGCAGACGAAGAACGGATACCACCGGAACCATTCTATGTCCAGTAACATGGACTAACGCTCCCCATCTCCGGGTGACCCACTTCTATCAACCAACACCTCACAATTGACCTTGTGCACCTACTACCACAATTCAGCAGGACACCACATCAGTCACTGCCTTGCTGGCCGACTCCAGGTGAGCAACCAACCTCCATGGAATGCCCGGCAACCTTCGCCTGCAGCTGCGCCTCCTAACCAACCTCTGGTCAAAAAAAAAAAAAAAAGGCAAGCAATTCTACGCAATATGCATCCTGCCAATTCAATGACGCACTGGTAAAACACAATATAGCATTGCGAAATTGATGGGCAGGAGGTATACCCTACTCACATAACCAACCTCTTCATAAATCACTCAATATGCACACGCATATTCAAACTACACCAAAGTGGATAGGCCACTACCCTTTTATAACCCCACCTACCCCTCCTCCCTCCCCAACCTTTCCCAACTTCACCCTTACCCATCCTTCTTTCCCCCCCCCCTCCCCTCTTCCCAAAAGCTCGGGTCAAAAACCTCGCAACCCCCGCAAAATACTTGCTTGCTATTTTTCTAGGGCTTCTCCTAGAGCCATAGGGTTCATAATTTCCATATGAATACGATGATAATAATGATAATCTTCAAGTGCAGAGTGGTGACCCCCATCTGGGCGTTTGCAGCAACGTCTGTGTCATTTGCTATTAATTTTTTCCCTGACAGTGGCTCTAGCGAAGCTTCTGTTGGTAGTTTTAAATAATTTTGCGTATTTTGCAGTTAGAACCATAATTAAATGCCGAAATCTGCCGAGTGAACTATTACCTAATATTTCCTTACAAAGGCACACTGCCCATGGTAATAAAAAGCACTGGAGCGCACAAATCTTATATCAAGGTAACGTTTTGCACTACACAGAGCGAAACACTGTCGCTATAAAAGCTCAGTATTTAGCGGTATCTTCGTAGTTTCTCATTTTTTCCTCTTTGGTCAGATACAGCACATACGCACATGCACGCACACACACATACACACATACATACATACATAACACACACACAC
>NC_069419.1:4108084-4125323 GCF_026875155.1 Cherax quadricarinatus | reverse complement strand
CCCCAAACTTACTCTTTCCTGTTTCATTTAAATTTTTTTCTTTTTTGCACCCCCTCCCAAATTCACCCACCATCTCTGCAATTTCTCTTAAAAATCCCAAAGGCCGTGTCATCAGCAAAGACCCAATTGTGACAACTCCCTTTTGTGGTTTCTTTATTTTTTTTAACTCACGCCCTTGCCAAAGACCCTCCATTTATTCTTTAAAAACCCCATCATAAATATATTAAACAACCACGGTGACACACACATCCTTGTTAAGGCCTACTTTTACTGGGAAAAATTTCCCCTCTTTCCCTACATACTCTAATTGAGCCCCTTTCCCTCGTAAAAATCTCATGTTTTCGTAACCTCCCTCTACCCCAACCCCCTGAAACATCTGCCCTTTGCCCCCTATCCACCCTGTATACCCCTTTTTCCCAAATCCATAAATGCCAAAAAAGACCTTTTAGCCTTATTAAAACTGTTATTATATGTTTCACTGTAAACATGGTCCACCCCCCCCCTCCCTTTCCCTAAAGCCTCCTTGTTTATCTGCTACCCTATTCTCCGTCTTACTATATGTTGTTAAATCATGCTTTTAAAGAGAATAAACTGAAGCATAGTATTTAGATTAGGCTTTAAGTAATGACTTTTATGTCCCATTAATTCAGCATAACCACTCAGCCTATTATTCCCTTTATAAACACGCCCATTTTTGTTATCATTGATATGCATAAGATATCAAATCTATAAACTCAAAAAATTTGAGAGGAATCTCCCTACTCCCCCATTAGCGGGAAAAAAACACAGCTTTTGATGTAAACAAAGGGTGTTGGTGTTCCCCATCTGGTTAGGTTTATTTTTTTTTATTTTATTTATTTATTATTTATTTTTTTTTTGATTTTTTTTTTAAAAGCAAATTTTATCTCCAAACATTTGAACTTTTTAGGTAGGGACCCCTTTGCACTTCCCCCATGGGGCCGTTTGGGAATGACCCCCCGAAACCTTGGACCGCGGGGCCCCCCAAATGCGCGGGGCCTAGGCAAATCCCTAGTTTGCCTATGCGGTAATCGGCCCCTGTGGTGCATATGTTGGTGTGTATGTGTGTGTGCATGGCATGGTGTGTATGGGTGTGATGTGTGTGGTATGTATGTTGTGTGCATGTGTGTGTGGTATGTTTGGTGTGGCATGTGTGTGTTTTTTGTTTGTGTGTGGTGTGTTGTGTGTGCATGTGTGTGGTGTGTTGTGTGCATGTGTGTGGTGTATATGTGGTGTTTTATGTATGTGCTGTGAGTGGGTGTAGTGTGTGTATGCTTGTGTGTGGGTGTATGTGTGTGGTGTGTATGTATTGGTTTGTGTTGTGTACATTGTGTGGTTTTATGTGTTGGTGTGTAGGGGTTTGCCTGTGTGTGGTGTGTATTGTGCTGTGTGTGGGTTGGTGTGGTGTGTATGGTGTTGTGTGTGGTGTGTATGTGTGCATGTGTGTGGTGTGTATGGGGTTTGGTGTGTTTTGGGGTGTGTATTTTTGTGTGTGGTGTGTATGTGTGTGGGGGTGTAGTGTGCATGTGTGTGATGTTTTGTTTTGTGTGTGGTGTGTATGTGTGCTGTGTGTGATGTTTTATGTGCGTGGTGTTTTGGGTTTTGATGTGTGTGGGTGTTGTGTGTGGGTGTTGTGGTGGTATGTGTGTGGTGTTATGTGTTGGTGGTAGTGTGTGTGTGTGGTGTGTATGTGGTGTGTATGTATGTGCTGTGAGGGGTGGTATGTAAATTGTGGTGGTGTGTATGTGTGTATGTTTTTGGTGGTGTGTATGTGTATGTGTGTGGTGTGTTGGTTTTGTTTTGTATAAGTGGTATTCCCCTAATTGTGGTTACGGGGTCGTTTTCACAGCCCCTGGCCCCGGGCCCCTGGTTTTGGGCGTGTGTCAATGTGGCATCAACCCATTTCGCGTTTTCAGTAGCCACGGTGTGTTAGCTTTACCATAGATTTTTTTTTATTTTTCGTTTTAAAATTCTCCAGTTTTGGGAAAAAGGGTTTAAGCAGCAGCGGGAAAATGCGCTCCCACAGTGGCGAGGGGCACCAACTGTCGCAGCAACGGGACGGCAGCAGCGACAGCACTGACATTGACGAGGTAAAAAACAGCTGCAGCATTGGCGCATGTACCGCCTTCACCAGCTGAAAATCCGTTACCCTGTCAAGTGGAGGGCAGCCTTATGATAAATTAACATGCCTTATACTAAATTTTGTAATTGTCGTTTATTGGTGATCGTGAAAATTGTGACTTTTCCCTTTATAGTGTTTATTGAAGTTTTCGGGGAGCCCAGGTTTTAAAAAGTTTCCTTTATTTTCCCTCTTCTTTTTTCTCTCTTTAACTTGTATGTATGTGTTTATCTTCTGCCCTGGCCTGTATATTTTTGCTGTCTTCCTTAATTTATTATATTTTCTCTTGTTTTTTTTTTTATTTTTTTTTCACTTTTTTTTATTCTTCGTCTTTTTTTTTTTTTCCTTTTTTACAAACACGTATTAAAAGGGAAACCCCCTAAACCTTAGGGTCTACAGCCCCGGGGGAAATGGAAGGAAAGGTCGCCCTTAGTCAAGCCTTTCCCTTCAAGGATATCCTTCGAGGGGATTTGCCCCTTTTATTTTCTGTTTAGCATTTTTCATTAATTTACTGACATGTTTTCTTACTGTTGTGTGGGTTGATAAAACACCAGCTGTCCTCGAGCCGGCAACGTGCGTACTACAGTTTTCCCAAAAATTTAACTGGTTTTTGAAGACAATTAAAAAATACATTAAAAAACAAAGAAAAAAGGGAAAAACCTGAACAGGCCTACTGCCTGCGGGCAGGTCCATGTCCTTCCCCGGATTAGCCCAAAAAGAAAAACAAAGGGCAAATAAACAAAATTTTTTGCGAAAACCTTTCTCGCCCACGAAGGGGCTTTATCAAGTCTCAAAAAATTTTGTGACTTGATAAAGCCAATGTAAAACGAAAATGCTCCCAAAAAATTTTTATCCACTTTGTGTTTTTTTCTCAAGTCACACCAATGTGATATTTGTTATGGTCATGTGAAAGTCTTTCCGTAAGGTTATACAGTGGAATGTAAAGGTTATACGAGGTAAGAAAGGGTTTACGAGGTCCAGAAAGGTTATACAGTGGAATGAAAGGTTAACAGAGGTCAAGTAAGGTTTATAAGAGGTCCGTAAGGTTATACGTAAAAAGTAAGGTTACGAGGTCAAGAAAGGGTTATACGGGGTTTCCAGTAAGGTTTTTACGAGGTCTGTAAGGTTATAAGGGGTCCAGAAAGGGTTATACAGGGTTGTAAGGTTAACAGAGGTCCAGAAAGGTTTTAAAGAGGTCTGGAAGGGGTTATACAGAGGCCCAAAAGGTTTTTCAGAGGTTAGTAAGGTTTTCAGGGCCCGAAAGGGTTTTACAGAGGTTTTAGTGGGTTTTTCCCGTGGAATGTAAGGTTTCGAGGTAGAAAAGGTTAAAAAGAGGTTAGTAAGGTTATACAAGGTTAGTAATTTATCAGAGGTCCAGTAAGGTTTAAGAGGTTCAGTAAGGTTATACAGTGGAATGTAAGGTTTATAGAGGCCATAAGGTTATAAGAGCAGAAAGGTTATACAGTGGAATGAAAGGTTATATAGAGGTCAGTAAGGTTTACAGAGATCCAGAAAGGTTATAAGGGAATGTAAGGTTTTTAGGGTCCGAAAAGGTTTTAAGAGACAGTAGGTTATCAGGGGAAGTAAGGTTATCAGGGGCAAGTAAGGTTAACAGAGGTAAAAGTAATTTTTATACAGTGGAAGAAGGTTTATGAGGCAAGAAAGGTTATCAGAGGTTCGAAAGGTTTTCAGTGGAATGTAAGGTTATACAGAGGTCGTAAGGTTTACAGAGGTTAGTAAAGGTTATACGTGGAATGAAAGGTTATACAGAGGTCGAAAGGTTACAGAGGTTTAAGAAAGGGTTTTTATCAGTGGAATGAAAGGTTATATAGAGGTAAAAGTAAGGTTAACAGAGGTCAAGAAAGGTTATACGTGGAATGTAAGGTTAACAGGGTAGAAAGGTTTTTACAGGGTCCGAAGGTTATACAGGGGAAATTGTAAGGTTTCAGAGGTAAAGTAAGGTTTTTTCAGAGGTCCAGTAAGGTTTACAGAGGTCTAGTAAGGTTATACAGATTTTCCGTAAGGTTATACAGAGACCAGTAAGGTTTACTTGGAATGGGGGTTATAAGAGGTAAAGAAGGTTTCGGGGTCCAGAAAGGTTATACAGTGGAATGAAAGGGTTATACAGAGGTAAAGTAAGGTTATACAGAGGTCCGTAAGGTTATACAGGGGAATGTAAGGTTATAAGAGGTCAAGTAGGTTATACAGAGGCCAGAAAGGTTATACAGAGGTCTAGAAAGGTTATACAGGGCCAGTAAGGTTATCGAGGTTAGTAAGGTTTTACAGGGTCCAGAAAAGGTTATACAGAGGTTGTGGGTTATACAGAGGTCAGTAAGGTTATAAGGGGTCTGAAGGTTATACAGGGGTCCAGAAAAGGTTTTTACAGAGGTTAGAAAGGTTTATAACAGTGGAATGTAAGGTTTACAGAGGTCCAGTAAGGTTATACGAGGTTAGTAAGGTTATACAGAGGTTTGAAAGGGTTTATCAGAGGCCCCCAGTAAGGTTATACAGAGGTCAGTAAGGTTATCAGTGGAATTTTAAGGTTTTTTTGAGGTCAGAAAGGTTTACAGGTCCGTAAGGTTATAAAAGTGGAATGAAAGGTTATATAGAGGTCCAGTAAGGTTATACAGAGTAAAAGTAAGGTTTACGGGGAAAATGAAAGGTTATATAGAGGTTCCGAAAGGTTTAACAGAGATCCAGTAAGGTTATACAGTGGAAGAAAGGTTATACGGGGTCAAGAAAGGTTATACAGGGTCAAGTAAGGTTTTTTCAGTGGTTTAAAGGGTTATATAGAGGTCAAGAAAAGGTTATACGAGGTTCAGTAAGGTTATACAGGGGAAAATGTAAGGTTATCGAGGCCAGAAAGGGTTATACGAGGTTAGTAAGGTTATACAGGGAAATGTAAGGGTTTCAGAGGTCCAGTAAGGTTATACGAGGTCTAGTAAGGTTTCAGTGGAATGAAGGTTATATAGAGGTAAAGTAAGGTTTTACAGAGGTCAATAAGGTTATACAGGGGAAAAGTAAGGTTTTATACAGAGGCCCAGTAGGTTTCCCGAGGTCCAGTAAGGTTATAAGGGAATGTAAGGTTATACAGGGTCAAGAAAGGTTATACAGAGGTCCGTAGGTTTACAGATTTTAGAAAGGTTTTTTCCAGAGGTCCAGAAAGGGTTTTTATAAGAGATAGAAGGTTTATTGGAATGTAAGGTTTACAGAGGTCAAGTAAGGTTTTTATCCCAGAGGCGAAGGTTATACAGGGAAATTAAGGTTATTGAGGTTTAAGAAAAGAAAAAACAAAAAAAAAAGTGGGGTAAGTATTACAGGGGAAATGAAGGTTTTATAGAGGTCCCAGTAAGGTTATCCCGGGTCCAGAAAGGTTATACAGGGAATGTAAGGTTTTATTAGAGGCCCCCAAGTAGGTTATAAGAGCCCCAGTAGGTTATACGGGGAAATGAAAGGCTATAAGAGGTCCAGTGGGGTTTATAAAGGGGAAAGAAAGGTTTCAGAGGCCCAGTAAGGTTTTACGTGGAATGTAAGGTTATCAGAGATCCAGAAAGGTTACACAGTAGAATGTAAGGTTACCCAGGGCCAGTAAGGTTTACAGTGGAATGTAAGGTTTTCGAGTTCCAGTAAGGTTCACAGTAAAAAGTAAGGTTATCCAAGGCCCAGTAAGGTTATACGTGGAATGAAAGGGTTTATATAGAGGCCAGAAAGGTTACCCAGAGGTCCAGTAAGGTTACACAGGGAATAAAAGGTTTATAGAGGTCCAGTAAGGTTACCAGAGGTTCCGAAGGTTAACAGGGAATGAAAGGGTTTAAAATTAGAGGTCCGTAAGGTTACACGTGCCTGAGCAATGTAGTTAATCAAGTTTGAGGGAAAGGGGACACCGATTTTAAACTTCTAATCTGTTTTTCTTGGCCAGGGATCGATTATATCTTTGGGCGCATTATCGTGAAGATATGTTGAGGTGTTTGCATAAATTCGTTTGGTTAATCAGGTTCAAAGTATTTTGTGAAAGTTGTAAATGGTGCCCCCTAATACACAACAATCAGAATATTTTAACCTTAAAATAAGGATAAAGTAATCAAAGCATTTACAAAAAAAAACTGCCTCTCGAGTTAAAACACAGAGATATAATGCCCCTTTGGGTATATAACAGGTCAGATGCTCTCAGAGTATGTACACAGAGATAATCAGTTCTGAGGTTATAAAAGAGATACTGCAGGGCCCCTCAGAGTTGTACAAGGTACATACATGCCCTTTTGGCATATACACAGATATACATAAGCCCCTTTAGGTATATACAAGAGATTTATACACGTTCTCAAAGATATCACAGGATACTAATCCGCCCCTCAAGTATATACCAGAGATACATAATGCCTTTGAGTATATACAAGATACTAAAGCCTCTCAGAGTATTACAAGAGATAATCCACCCTCAGAGTAATACAAGAAAAAAATACACGTTCTCAGGTATATACCAGAGATTAAGCTTCTCAGAGTATTAACAAAACATAAGTCTTTAAGGGATGTACACAGAGCATACACTCCTTCAGGTATGACACGATATAATACAGCCCCTCAAAAATATATACACAGGATACAAATGCCCCTCAGAGTATATACACAGAGATACATAACTCCTTCAGAGTATAGACACAGAATACTACACGCCTTTCAAAGTATATACAAAGAGATAATACATGCCTTCAGAGTATATACACGGAAATACATGCCTCAGGTTATTACACAGGATACATACATGCCTCTCAGAGTATATAACGAGAAATACAGCCTTAGAGTATATACACGAGATCATAACGCCTCTCAAGTAATACCAGAGATACATTTTCCGCCTTCGAGTTATCACGAGATCATACACGCCCCTTTAGAGTATTAAAACAGAGATACATCATACACGCCTCTCGAGTATATACAAGGTACATAACGCCTCTCAGGTATTACACAGAATACATAAGCCCCTTTAGAGTTTTACACAGAGGGTACTAAGCCTTAGAGATAACACAGAGATACTTTTACGTCCTAGAGTATAACCAGAGATACATTTCAGTTCTCAGAGTATAACAGAGATACATACAGCCTTCCCGAGTATTACACAGAGATACATACATGCCCCTTTAGGTTTTTACCAGAGATAAACATCCTTCAGAGTTGACACAGATATACATAAGCTTTAAAGTATATACAAAGTTTCATCATGCCTCTGAGTTATACACAGAGATAATCATTTCCTTCAGAGATATTCACAGAGATACATACAAAGCTCTGGTATATACAAAGAGAACAACACGCCCCTTTAGAGTAATTTTCCAGAGATAATACAGCCTCTAGAGTTATACAAAGAGATACATACCGCCCCTCAAAAGGGAAAACACAGAGATAATACACGCCTTAGAGTATTACACGAGATACTATACACGCCTTCAGAGTTTACACAGAGATCATACACGCCCCTTAGAGTTTTAACGAGTACATACCCTGCCTTCAGAGTATTACCCAAAAGGTAATACACGCTCTCAGAGTATAACCAGGTACATACACGTCTTAGAGTATATACACAGAGATCATCACGTCTCTCAGAGTATATACAAGATACATACACGCCTCTCAGAGTTATACACAGAGATACTACTGCCTCTGAGTTTAAAAAACGAGAAAAATACACGCCTCTCGGTATAACCGGATACATTAAATGCCCTCAGGTTATACACAGAGTACATACATGCCCCCTTAGAGTATTACAAGAGATACATACACGTCTCTCAGAGTATATACACAGAGATCATACATGCCTCTCGAAAAATATACACAGAGATACTACACGTCTCTCGAGATATTACACAGGATACATACATTCTCAGAGTATATAACAGAGATACCTACCCGCCTTCGAGTATATAACAGAAAACATACAGTCTCTCGAGTATATACAAGAGATACATACCGCCTTCAGAGTTAAAACCAGAGATACAAAAGTCTCTCAGGTATATACACAGGTACTACACGCCTCTCAGAGTATACCCCAGATAAACATCCTAGAGTATATACAAGAGATACATACCCCCCTCTCAGAGTATATCAAGGGTACATAAGTCTTCCGGTATTAAACAGAGAACATACCGCCCTCGAGTAATACACAGAGTTTTCATAACGTTCTCAGAGTATATACACAGAGATACTACACGCCTTAGAGTATATACCAGAGTACATACATGCCCCCTCAGGATATTTCAAGAGATACATACATGCTCTCAGGGTTTACACAGAGTCATACATGCCTTCAGGTAATACACAGAATACATCTCTTCAGGTATATACAAGGGCATACATGCCCCTCAGAGTATTAACAGAAAATACATACATGTCTTGGTTTATAATTCACTTAGCTATGAATTAAAAATTTTATAAAAATTCGAGTTTCAATATTTTTCAGCTTTTTTGGCAGTTCTATTCTATTTAAAATTATAAACAGTCCTTTAAAAAGAAACATTTGGTATTTATTCTTTAAAAATAGTCTAATTTAATAAATAAAACTATATAATTATGTAATTAGCACATGCAAAGTCTAAATTCAATAAAAATTATTATTATAATCAAAAAGAAGCGCTAAGCCACAAGGACTATACAGCTAAATTCAATAAAAAAAAAACTACAATTAAGTTGTATCTGTCTTGAGTGTCTTGAAGCCGATAAGGAGAGGAATGGAATTTTATAGTTATTAAGTAGAAACTAGTTTAATAAAATTGGCAATATCAAATTTATATTGCTCAAGTGAAAGCCAAACTTTCTTTTAATAAAACCCATCAACACTGCAAGTTTGAAACTTATCAGAAAAGTTATTCTCCATCTTTGTATCTGCATTTGTATTTGACCAACATTAGTAATAACCTCCACAAATGTTAGAGCAAATTGTGTTACTAAAGCTACCAACAAATTGTTCTTGCATAAAATTCCAGTAGTAATTATATGTATATATAAGTTATTTTAAGATTGTCCGAAATGCTGTACATAGCCAGGGGCTGATATACAGTGTGTCAGTAATATCATCTTTTCCGAAACAACTGTAAACCGTTCTTTACAGATGTAAATTTTATCATTTATCACTCCTGTTTGGATTATTATATGTATTATTATTATTATAAACATGGGGGAGTACTAAACCCGTAGGATTATACAGCGCATGTGAGGGGGGGGGATGGAAGGTATTCAGGCTCAGTTCAGGGAACCGGAGCACAGATCCAATTCCCTAGATCAAGAGCCTCTCACCAGCGTCAAGGAACCTCCCTTGAAGGGACTCTTGTTTGGAGAGAGCGAACAAGCAGTAAGCAAATTATTTTATTATTTATCAAAACAGGAAACATCCGTCTGTTTCTCGGATTAAACCTGATTACCTCTCATTCCCAGGCACTGTGAACCCCTACGGGTTTATTGCTTCCCCATGAATATGATGATAATAGTGTTTTCGTCAGAAATCCCACGGAAGCTGTGTGAAAGAGGGTTTCCTTTTACAATATTTCGTGGAGAGGCTTGTTTTATATTAATTATTAATATAATTTATTGCTGTACAGCCCTTGTGGTTTAGCGCTTCTTTTTGATTATAATAATAATAAAATTTATTCATAATTTGCTACAGGAACTGTAAGAACAGTATTTATGAAATGGTATCAAAGACATCGATTCGATTCTCGGGTACAAAGAAACGTGTTTTCGGACCTTCTTAAGACATCTGCTTTCTCTTCTCGCTTTAGTTAGTGATAAATAAGCACCTGTTTTTGTCGACTGTTGTAAGTTGCATCCTGGGGAAGTTGTGATAGTCTTACATAACCTAACCTTAGTTAGGAGTGAGGTTTGAAATAAGTTGTAATAGTATAACAGTTCCCACCATGTAACATGAGTTGTGTTTAAAAGCATAGCAGTATAATTCAGAAATAATATTTTTACCAAGAATACAGCCGTAAACATGGAGGAGAGAGCTGGTGCATCCTGGTAGATAAGATAGCACGTACCGGAACTAGAAAAAATATCAGAAACGCCACATTAACAGGTATGACTGCTGTCCCTCTTGAACAGTATTTTATTTTCATACTAGATCCATTAAGGCCTGTGTTTCCTATGTCATCATGGTGGGTAAAATATCATCCACAAATAATTCTAATGTTCACAGGCACAATTCAACGTACTTGAACTTAATAAGGAAGAAAAGAAAAGAAAAAAATATCCATGTAATATGGTATCTCTCTTATGTTTCTAATAAGACTAACAGATGTGTGTTTAGTACTAGATGAGTGTAGAAAAGAACACTTGTGTACAGTTCAAGACATTTATTAAAGGAAATGTCTCCTTTAATAAATGTCCTGAAGTATACACAAGTGTCCTCAACAGTATGTCGATATCACCACACCATTGACAACTACTAGATGACAACGCTGTACGACCCTTGTGGGTTTTGAGCTTAGTTATTATTATAATAATAATAATAACTACATAATGAACAAACTACATGTGTATAAATCAAGACTTTCCCAACTTTTCAGGAGTAGATGACATTATGGATGAGTTATCTTGTAGGGATGTGCTCTCAAACTGTAACAATGATGTGATGCGGCTGCAGTTGGGACAGTTGTCGCCGAAGTGGAAGGATGAGAGGCTTATGTTGTCTTCTTGGCACGATTTTCTTCATGATCAACATCCTCCTCCTCCTCCAAGCTGTCGCAGTTTCGCTTAAATGACCACCTGGACGACGACTGGGATGAAAGTCAAGGACCCCAGTGGAAATAAGTCACTTTGTCTGACTTTTTGGATTATCCTAGGTAATTTACACTATGATAATTTTACTTATGTGTAACCGTGCCTAAATAAATTTACTTATTTACTGTGGATTTTTTTTCACATAATTTCCTAAATGTAGAGCATATAAACGAATACAATAATTGTGTATTAAAATGTGATGCTTTCTGGACCCTTCGAGAAATTTCGAGTGAGGGAGGTATGGAAGAGCCGCGGAGTGACGCCAGGGAAGACGCCATATTGAATCTAATGTGTGAGCACTCGACTGAGCTGTCCCCTCAAGGAAGGTTCCTTGATGTTGGTGAGGGGCTCTTGATTTAGGGAATTGGATCTGTGCTCCAGTTCCCCGAATTAAGCCTGAATGCCTTCCACATCCCCCCCCAGGCGCTGTATAATCCTCCGGGTTTAGCGCTTCCCCCTTGATTATAATAATAATCGACTGAGCTGTGCAATATGATCGGGCGTTCTCGAAGGTCAACTGGGGTTTTCCGGCCTGAATTTGTAATTAGGAATCCGTGATAATGTCCCCTGCTGAAGAATTGGGACAGGAAATTTGCGGGACCTCAAGAATTACATGTGGATGGCAGAAGATAATACCAATTATATTTTGTGCACCCAAAAAGCCTAATTATATAAGTCCACAACTTTAATTTACCAGAGAAGCTGGTTTTAATATTATAATTATTATTTTAATGTCAGGTCTAACTTTTTGTGAGAGTAGTAGGGAGTGGGCAACGAGAGAGTTACAGTTCAGTGACCTGCTGTGACTTAAGTCCCACTTACTTCACCCAAATTACTTGCAGGTAATAGTTCAGGTAATGCCCTGTAAGCCTCCTGCAGGTGATTTGCTCACATAATAATTCACATTTACTAAGAGTTATCTTCTAATTGCTACTTACCTGCCTCACAACAGTCCGACTTTTTTGGGGTTATCCTAGGTAATTTACACTGTACAGTAATTGTACTATTGTACTTGTGCCTAAATAAACATACTAACAGTTATCTTCTAATTGCTATTCATCTACCTCAGTGAGTATCACCAACTGGGCAGGAAAGGCAGCCTAGGCTCTAGCCTCATAAACAAGACAGGCATCAGAAAAGTTGGAGGCTATCTAAATTCCAGAGTTTTTCGCATTTTTTCACGGAGAAAACAAACAGAAACACTCAATATTTTGGCACCAACTAATCAGCTAAAATGAAAGACATTAGGATTCTAGAAAACAAGACTAAGTGTGCGGCAATATCCATTTCTGAATATTGGTTAGGTGAGATTGGTCAGAAACCGGGACAAGTATTTCCTGACACAGGTCTTAGTCTTATGTTGACCCACCAACGGAGCTTTTGGTCATCTGATCGAGACCTTCCCCTGGCTTACTGGTCTACCCCTTTAATAACTGATGTTACTGATAGCGACAGTCTTTAGTTTTTGTCCCTGTATTGTATCGATAAAGCTAAAACCAGTGTAAGTTTATTTAGGCACAGGTATATATACCTGGAGTTTACCCGCAGCCCGGTCTGTGACTAGGCCTCATGGTGGAACAGGGCCTGATCAACCAGGCTGTTATTGCTGGCTGCACGCAATCCAACGTACGAGCCACAGCCCGGCTGGTCAAGTACCGACTTTAGGTGCCCGTCCAGTGCCAGCTTGAAGACAGCCAGGGGTCTATTGGTAATCCCCCTTATGTATGCTGGGAGGCAGTTAAACAGTCTTGGGCCCCTGACACTTATTGCGTTGTCTCTTAGCGTGCTGGTGACACCCCTGCTTTTCATTGGGGATATGTTGCATAGTCTGCCGAGTCTTTTGCTTTCGGAGAGAGTGATTTTCGTGTGCAAGTTTGGTACTAGTCCCTCTAGGATTTTCCAGGTGTATATAATTATGTATCTCTCCCGCCTGCGTTCCATGGAGTACAGGTTCAGGAACTTTAAGCGCTCCCAGTAATTGAGGTGTTTTATCTCCGCTATGCGTGCCGTGAAGGTTCTCTGTGCATTTTCTAGGTCAGCAATTTCACCTACCTTGAAAGGTGCTGTTAGTGTGCAGCAATATTCCAGCCTAGCTAGAACAAGCGACCTGAAGAGTGTCATCATGGGCTTGGCATCCCTAGTTTTGAAGGTTCTCATTATCCATCCTGTCATTTTTTTTAGCAGATGCGATTGATACAATGTTATGGTCCTTGAAGGTGAGATCCTCCGACATGATCACTCCCAGGTCTTTGACGTTAGTTTTTCGCTCTGTTGTGTGGATGGAATTTGTTTTATACTCTAATGAAGTTTTAATTTCCTCATGCTTACCATATCGGAGTAATTGAAATTTCTCATCGTTGAACTTCATATTGTTTTCTGCAGCCCACTGAAAGATTTGGCTGAAGTCCGCCTGGAGCTTTGCAGTGTCTGCAATGGAAGACACTGTCATGCAGATTCGGGTGTCATCTGCAAAGGAAGGCACGGTGCTGTGGCTTACATCCTTGTCTATGTCAGATATGAGGATGAGGAACAAGATGGGAGCGAGTACTGTGCCTTGCGGAACAGAGCTTTTCACCGTAGCCGCCTCAGATTTGACTCTGTTTACTACTACTCTTTGTGTTCCATTTGTGAGGAAGTTATAGATCCACCTACCAACTTTTCCTGTTTTCCTTTAGCACGCATTTTGTGTGCTATTACACCATGGTCAAAACGCTTTTACAAAGTCTGTGTATATTACATCTGCATTCTTTTTGTCTTCTAGTGATTAGGATCTTGTAATGGTCCAGTTAGTTGGGACAGACGGAGCGACCTGCTTTTAACCCATGTTTGCCGGGGGTTGTGAAATTTGATGGGTATCTAGATGGGTGGCGATCTTGTTCTTAGGGCCCTTTCAAGATTTTTATATGGGATGTTAACGTTTATCGGTTTGTAGGTCTTTGCTATTGCTTTACTCCCCCCTTTGTGGAGTGGGCTATGTATGTTGTTTTTAGTAACTGTGGGACGACCCGCTTTGGTCCATGCTCCCTCTCCATTGGATGGTAAAAGCTCGTGATAGGGGGCTTCTTGCAGTTCTTGATGAACACGGAGTTCCATGAGTCTGGCCTGGGGCAGAGTGCATGGGCATGTCATTTATCGCCTGTTCGAAGTCATTTGGTGTCAGGATAACATCAGATAGGCTTGTGTTTACCAAATTCTGTGGCTCTCTCATAAAAAAAATCATTTAGATCTTCGACTCTCAGTCTGGTTAGTGGCTTGCTAAAAACTGAGTCATATTGGGACTTGAGTAGCTCACCCACTTCCTTGCTGTCATCTGTGTAAGACCCATCTTGTTTAAGTAGGGGCCCAATTGTGGATGTTGTTCTCGACTTTGATTTGGCATAAGAAAATACTTTGGGTTTCTTTCGATTTCATTTATGGCTTTTAGTTCTTCCTGCGATTCCTGACTCCTATAAGATTCCTTTAGCTTAAGTTCAATGTTTGCTATTTCTCTGACCAGTGTCTCTACGCATTGCAGATATATTGGCCTCTTTTAGCCGCTGTTATTCTTTTCCGTCGCCTGTAAAGGGAGCGCCTCTTTCTTTCTATTTTACATCTACTCCTCTTTTTTCTTAAAGGAATATGCCTTGAGCATACATCGAGTGTCACAGAGTTAATCTGTTCTAAGCATAAGTTGGGGTCTGTGTTGCTTAGTCTATCTTCCCAGCTTATATCATTTAGGACTTGGTTTACTTGGTCCCACTTTATGTTCTTGTTATTGAAGTTGAACTTGGTGAAGGCTCCCTCATGGCTGATCTCATTTTGTCGGTCTGGGGCTCCGTGCATACATGTCTGAACCTCGATTATTATTTTGATCCGAGTATATTGTTTTTTATATGGCGACATTTCGTATCAGATCATCATTGTTAGTGAAGATGAGGTCTAGTGTATTCTCCAATCTAGTAGGCTCTATTATTTGCTGGTTTAAGTTGAATTTTGTGCAGAGATTTAAAAGCTCGTGTGTGTGTGAGTTCTCGTCAGAGCTGCCTCCAGGTGTTATCACTGCAACAGCATTATTTGCTATATTCCTCCATTTTAGGTGCCTTAAGTTGAAATACCCCAGGAGCAAGGTGTTTGGGGCAGGAGCTGGAAGGCTTTCCAGTCAGTGGTCAGTTCTGAACAGCTGTTCCTGGAATTGTTGGGGCGCTGTATTTGGAGGCTTGTAGACTATCACAATGACAAAATTTTGGTTCTCGATCTTTACCGCTAAAACTTCAACTACATCATTTGAGGCATTTAGCAGTTCTGTGCAAATAAGTGACTCTGCGACATACAGGCCAACCTTCCCCTTTTGCCTGTTCACTCTATCCCATCTGTATAGGTTGTAACCTGGGATCCATATTTCGTTGTCCATGTGATCCTTAATGTGGGTCTCAGTGAAGGCCGCAAACATTGCATTTGCCTCTGCAAGCAGTCCACGGATGAAAGGTATTTTGTTGTTCGTGCTGGCTTTAGACCCTGTATATTTGCAAAGAAGAATGTCATCTGATTGGTGGTATTGGTGGTACTGGGGGGACTTTTTTTCCGGCACTAATATCTGTATCTGTTGGTTTGGAGTGGAGGCCATCAAAATGTGATTCCACTCCATAAATGGCTGGATTTGGTGTACAATTTCTGCCATTTCCTGCCAGTTTTTTTTCCTTCCTGGCACTAAAAAACCTCTCCCTTTTGAGTGGCTGTGGCTACCCAGGTTTTCCCATGGCCTGGATGTTTTGTATCTTTTGTCCCCTTTAGATGGTGTGCCTGGCAATGTAAGTTATAGCACTGTCTTTCCTGTACTGAAGAGGGACACATTTCAGGGTGAAAAAGCTTACAGGAAGGGAGTTTGCATTTTCCTGTTGTCATATGGGCACGGCATTTTCTAGGGTGGTCAAAGTTGCACGTCCCATCTGTTTTTTCAGATTTCCCATGCCTGCAGATACCAAGTGCATAATATGTGCACAGGCTTGGTTTCCGTTTGCCTTGGATTTTGTGACTGTATTCCCTGTTGGTGCATGTTTTCTGTCTCATTCCTATCCTCACTAGTACTAACAATGGAGCTCTCACCAGTTGTTTCTGGTAATATATCCTCACTATTACTAGTGGAGTCTCCTTGTTTGCTATCTCCTGTGGTATTACTAGTTTGTAATATTGGTTTTATCTTGTCCTTGACTACACTTGTTTCCCCGCTACAGCTCCTGTCTCCCTCGAGGCCACTAATATGCATTTCACCATGCATACAGTTACTGTCTACCAGGACAGCACCTCCAGCCTCACAGTTACTGTCTACCAGGGCAGCACCTCCAGCCTTACAGTTTCTGACTACCTGGCCAGCACCTCCAGACATACAGTTACTGTCAGCCAGGACATCATCCGCACCAAGGGCGATAGCACCCTCCTGCCCAGACTTTTTATTTTCCCATCTGTTATAGAATGCTTCCAGGTTTTCTAAGAAGGCTGCTTTGATGTTTTCCTGTTTTAATACCAATGTGATTTTAGTCCACAGATTGATCTCATGTAGGCATACCCAAAAACACTTCCCTGATTTAATACCTCTTGTAGATAATTCTTGGATATCTGCACAGGGGGCGTGACACCAATTTCCACAACGGCTACATAAAATTTCCCTGTGGAAGCTCGTTTGTTTGTTTGGTTGCAGACCACACAGGATTTCATAATGTGATTTTAATGGTTGATTTACTGTAATTCTACTAATAACCTCTTGAATATTCTACTAATAACCTCCTTAAAGTAAAGATCTGTCTATTTGTATTCCTATTTGTATATGTGCTTGTATATTTGGACAAGCTTACTGCTCTAAGATATTGCTTTAGTAGCTATGGTTTGTGTGTTTGATAAGGGCGCCTAAAACCCCGTCTGTTTATAGTCCGTTTTATTGTCCAACGAATCCGTTTGAAACCGGTCAAGGGTTCGGAACCAGTCAAGGGTTCGGAACCAATCGGATCTGATCAGTGGATCACCTATTAAAACATATCTGGTCGGAGATGGGCTAACACATGAAGGAACTACTGGAAATTATTTAACCGAGTAATATGTGATTTGATTGATACAAAAAGTATAACTTGCGTGTTAGAGAACCGGTGATTGGTGGCAGCTCCTACAATGACGAACGGTCGAGACCTCAGCCCTTATTTACAGCCTGAAGGTTTATAGATCACTGTATTTAGCTTTTCTAGATTTTTTCTGTCTCCACCACAACAAATGTATGTTTTCATAATTGGGTGGTAAGATTTTAAAGGAAAGTCGCTTTTACTGGAGTAATATTTGCTTTTTGTTGTGATATTGCGAAAGCGCAAC
>NC_069419.1:4087553-4107584 GCF_026875155.1 Cherax quadricarinatus | reverse complement strand
TTCTTGGGTTACCCTGGGTGGCTAACCCTCTGGGGTTAATTGTTTCTTGGTATTCTCGATAAGCCACACCAATAACAGTCTCTCCACATTTTTCGATGTGTACAGCTGGACCGTGGTGCAGCAGCAGCTGACAGTGCTACAGCAGCAGCAGCAGCTGACCGTGGTGCAGCAGCAGCCGACCATGGTATGATAGTATTTTGATAGTATTTTTCACCCTTTTTACCACAGGGTTGGCACTAGAAGCTTTCTTTGGGCCTATGGTGGATTATTTAGAAGGTACAAGCACTAAAAACACTGGAGTAATAAAAAATATATCGAAGGGTATGTGTGCAAACCGTGTCCGCCCTGGCTTACTACTGAATATCAGCATCACATTAACCCTTTGACTGTTTCGGTTGTATATATATCTTACGAGGGGTACCGTGTTTGACTATATACTCTAAATTCTAGCAGCTTCAGATCAAGCAGGAGAAAGCTGGTAGGCCCACATGTGAGAGAATGGGTCTGTGTGGTCAGTGTGCACCATATAAAAAAAATCCTGGAGCATGCAGTGCATAATGAGAAAAAAATCCGACCTTTTTTTTTTTAATTAAAATGCTAGCTTTGTGGTCTATTTTCGTATAGTATTTATGGTTGTATTCTCGTTTTCTTGGCCTCATTTGATAGGATGGAAAACATATATAAAAAGAACCTGGAAATGGAGCTCAAAATAGGGGAAATGTTTGATTTTTGCCGATGTTCAAAAGTAAACAATGTCATTGTCCAATAAATGTCCCACTAGCCTTTTTTGATATGCAGTCATGAATGGGTTGACATTATTTGTACAATTTTTTACAGTATTGCAGTAGTCTGCAAAACAGTAAATCTTCGATTTTTTTTTATTTGAATAAAAATTCAAAATAGAAAACGAGTAATAACATCAGAGGGGGCTGGAGGTGTGGACTGATGAAGAAAAATGTTATTTTAGAGCCAGGAATGTCTGCATTGTTCTTTTCTGGCCCTTATTTTGAAATTGTTATATTTTTTTAATTTTTGTGAAATTGGCCAAATTGAAAATTTTCTGACCACATTATTGGGTAGGTGAAAATTGGGTTTAAATGGGCAGTTCCTTGTACTCAATCAATGAAAAAAATGGAGTTCTAAAGAAATAGCTATGAGGTTTGGGTGACTGGAACAATGGAATTAACCGAAAATAGGGCTCAAAGTGGGTGATAATTGCCTATTTGTAAATTCGCCGAGGTTGCAAACTTCAAGAGAGTGTAATTCCATCAGTTTTTCGTCAATTTTTTTTTTTTTTTGTGTGTGTCATTGCAATCGGGAAAAGGTTCTCTAACATTTCATAAGTTTTTTTTTTTTTTTTTTTTTTTAGGAGAAACACTGTACAAACAAACAGTTGTTTATTTTCCCGAAACATTTGCATAAATAACATGGTCGTAAAACGAGTGATCATATTTTGAGCAGGTCGTAAGTCGGATGGTAGGTGTATTCTCTATAAAATGTATTTTTTGTTAATATTTTTGGGTTTTCTGAAACAGATTAAACCCTTTCAGGGTTTTTTAACGTACTAGTACGGCTTACGCACCAAGGTTTTTGACGTACTAGAATGCTAAACTCTAGAGCCTTCAAATCTATCAAGAGGGAAAGCTGGTAGGCCTACATATGAAAGAATGGTCTATGTGGTCAATGTGCGCAGTATAAAAAAATCCTGCAGCACACTGCGTAATGGGTAAAAAAAAAACTTTGTGCTTTTGAATTAAAACAGCGACTTTGCACTGTATTTTTGTATGGTATTTATGGTCGTATTTTAGTTTTCTGGTCTCATTTTATAGAATGGAAGACGTATTACAGAAATTGAGATGATTTTCATTGGTTTCACAATGAAAAGTACCTTGAAATTGAGCTCAAAGTAGCAGAAGTGTTCAGTTCTCACCAAAGTTCAAAAGTAAACAAATCATGCCAAGTGTCCAATACACGTCAACTGGTGAATCAAATATTCTTTCACAAGTACGCTGATATTATTTATACCATTTCTACACTAATGCCGTAGTCTGCATAACAGTAAGTCTTCTCTTTTTTTGTAAGAATAAAAATTCAAAGTGGAAAGCAAAAGAAATACAGTGGACCCCCGCTTAACGATCCCCTCCAAATGCGACCAATTATGTAAGTGTATTTATGTAAGTGCTTTTGTACATGTATGTTTGGGGGTTTGAAATGGACTAATCTACTTCACAATATTCCTTATGGGAAAAAATTCGGTCAGTACTGGCACCTGAACATACTACTGGAATGAAAAAAGTTCGTTAACCGGGGGTCCACTGTATAAGCGGGGCCTGGGGATGTGACTAACGAACAAAGAACTTGTTATTTTAGTGCCAGGAATGTCTTTCTTGTTTATTCTGAACCCTATTTGGAAATTGGCGGCATCTGAAATTTGTTGTAAAATTGGCAAAATTGCCAAATTTTTAACCCCTTTATTTGGGTAGTTGAAGAAATTTGGGAAATGGGTGGTTTTTTGTATGTTCAATAGAAAAAATGGAGTTTAGCGAAATAAATTTTTTTTGTCGACTAGTACACAGGAATTGGCCAAAAATAGGGCTCAAAGTGGGCGAAATCACCGATGCGTAAACATCGGCAAGACCGCTAACTTCGTGAGAGCATAATTTCGTAAGTTTTCCATCAAATTTTATACTTTTGGTTTCATTATGATCGGAAAAAGAATCTGTCATTTCATAAGAAAAAATAATTTTTTTTTTTTCCGAAAAATTTTCTACCCTGAGAACAAGTTTAGGAGAGGGCCTCTCGACCCTGAAAGGGTTAATTGGATTTACATTATTTCTTATGGGAAATATTACTTCGGATTTCAGCCAACTTTCTGGAACAGATTAATTCTGAAAACCTGGAGTCTACTGTATTCCATTCTCTGACTATTTTGCTGTAATCTCTACCCACCTTCACAACCATTGGCAACAATGTTGGGCTGATATGACTCAATAAATTATAGTCTATCAAACCAAGTTTGGGTTTCTGGCCTCTTCCTTGTCATCGATACCTAGGTTGGGAGACAACACTCTCAAGTCTTCACATCGGACACACTTTGTCTAACTCATTAGGTATTCTCATGAAGAGGCATCCTGTTCCACTTGGCAAGAATTGTCTAGTTCCTGTTTCAGTTTTCCATATTCTATTGGACTGTCCTGCCTATCAACAAGCATGCAGAATTTTCCTCCATCATCATCACCACTCTAATGCCCTTACTTTATTTTCCCTTCTTGCTGACAGACCCACCTTTGACCCAGACTCCCTCTTCGACTTTTTTGATCGCAACTGAGTTATTACACAAAGTTTTGATAATCTTTTCTTTAGCACTCCTCACAGCCCCTCCTAACTTTACCTTTATTGTCATCTCCACGCTTATTTATCCTTAGATCCTGCATCAGTTCCTACCATGCAGCACTGTATGACCCTGGTAGGTTTAGTGCTTCCTTTTGATTATAAAAATAATAATAATCTGGAAAATGCAAGCATCTCCAGTAACAAAACTGGGGCTAAATTCATTTAGGACTAATACACATTGGGGGGGGGGGGGCATTTTAACAGGATAGCATTTGTTGTTTAACCCTTGACTGTCGCGGCCGTATATATACGTCATAGGAGTTATGTATCTATACGCATAAATTTCTAGCAGCTTCAAATCAAGCAGGAGAAAGCTGGTAGGCCCACATGTGAGAGAATGGGTTCTCCATGGTCAGTGTGCAAAAAAAAAACAGCGAGCCAGTGGTTGCATTGTAGGAATGCCATTTCAGTCGTCCTTTTTCAGCATGTCTAGCGGTAAGATAATATGTGACTCCCAGCAAATCTGGGACTCTTCTCTTCCCAAGTGATGCTCTAACACAGGTGGAAGTGTCAGTGAAGATCAATTTCATGATTTCGAGGATGTTTGAGACCAAAAGCAATGGAGGAGGAGGAGGAGGAAGAAGAGGGGAGGAGGAGGAAGAAGAGGAGGAAGAAGAGGAGGAGGAGGAGGAGGAAGAAGAAGGAGGAGGAGGAGGAGAAGAAGAGGAGGAGGAGGAGAAGAGGAGGAGGGAGGAAGAAGAGGAGGAGGAGGAAGAAGAGGAGGAGGAGGAAGAAGAGGAGGAAGAAGGAGGAGGAGGAAGAAGAGGAGGAGAAGAGGAGGAGAGGAAGAGGAGGAGGAGGAGGAAGAAGAGGAGAAGGAGGAAGAAGAGGAGGAGGAGGAAGAAGAGGAGGAGGAGGAGGAGGAAGAAGAAGAGGAGGAAGAAGAGGAGGAAGAAGAGGAGGAAGAAGAGGAGGAGGAGGAGGAAGAAGAAGAGGATTAGGAAGAAGAAGAGGAAGAGGAGAAAGAAGAAAAGAAGAATAAGAATACGTAATAATATAATGTGTAATAATATGTTCCCTTGAAGCAATGAAAAACAGTCACCCCATGACAGTGACAGGATAAGGGGAGATAACATCTGATAAGAGCTGACGTTTGATGAGCGTAAATGAGGGTGGGAGAGGGTGCAGCTGATAAGAAAAGATTAGATGACCATCGCCCTCTCTTTGTTTTTGCTGGTACACAAACATTTCTGTCTATTTGTCTGCCAAGCTCCTGTCTATCCATCTAGCTCTCTGTCTCAGAGAGAGCAAAGACTGTGTTATCATGTTTACTCGCATCTTCAAGCAGAGTATAGCACTTTGTCTGGATTTTTTGGGTTATCCTAGGTAATTTACACTATGTATTCTTGTATTTATGTGTACCTGTGAGACAGATAGAAAGAGAGAGACAGATTGAAAGAGATAGAATGAGGGAGAAAGATAATTAGATAGAATGGAGGGGAAGCAGCATCTGACACCATGTTTTGACAGGCGGTAGGGGGAGGTGAGTAATGAGACTTTGTCATTTTGACAGCTGCCGACTGCTGACTCAAAACAATTATAAGCCCCACACACACACACAAGACAAGCTTGCTGAATGAAGATAACAGCAGTTATATGAAAGTATTAGTGGACTATATATGTGTTATATATTTAGTAGGTAGTAGATTGGCAGACAGCAACCGCCCAGGGAGGTACTACCGTCCATGCCAAGTGAATGTAAAACGAAAGCCTGTATATTGTTTTACATGATGGTAGGATTGCTGGTGTCCATTTTTCTGTCTCATAAATATGCAAGGTTTCAGATACGTCTTGCTACTTCTACTTACACTTAGGTCACACTACACATACATGTACAGGCATATATATATACACACATCCCTCTGGGTTTTCTTCTATTTCTTTCTAGTTCTTATTCTTGTTTATTTCCTCTTATCTCCATGGGGAAGTGGAATAGATTCTTCCTCCGTAAGCCATGCGTGTTGTAAGAGGCGACTAAAATGCCAGGGAAGCAAGGGGCTAGTAACCTCTTCTTCCGTATATATTACTAAATGTAAAAGGAGAAACTTTCGTTTTTCCTTTTGGGCCACCCTGCCTTGGTGGGATACGGCCGATGTGTTGAAAGAAAGAAAGATATTATAGAAACCAGAAGGAAGGAAGGACGAGATGAAGGAAGGAAAAAAAATTAAGGAAAGACGAAGAGAATGTAGGAAGGAAGGTAGGAAAGGAAGGTAGGAAGGTAGGTAGGAAAGGATTGCAGGAAGGTAGGAAAGGAATGCAGGAAGGTAGGAAAGGAATGCAGGAAGAAAGGCAGGAAAGGAATGCAGGAAGGTAGGAGGAAGGAATGATGACACATGACCATTTACCTAGGATAACTACATAACACAACTGCCTGCTAATACTTTGAAGAAAACTGCTCAGACGAGGTGTTTTGTCTTTGCACATAAAAAAAAAACTTCCACAAAAATGCACACACTGGTTTTATGTGTGAGGAGTGTTAGGACACCATTGTGTATGACACCATGTTTCAAAAGAGTTACACAAGCTGCAGAAACTTCTAGGAATATGTCCAGTGACTGTATATTGGTATTTATATTATAGAACAATAGTAATAAAAAAAAATTTGTATTGTTTGTTTTTGTAAACAAGTTTTGTAAACAATATATTGATAATTATGTTGTGCGCTTATTGTGTTGGTATACAACGAGTGTATATATGTACATTGCACTTACTTTGGTCTCACAGGCCACATAAGTTATGTGAAAAAATAAAATAGTGAAAAAAACAACAAACCTTCAAATACAAGTAAACCAAAGTTTACCAGGTGAGCGACAGTCGCCGCTGTTGCCATACGCAGCTCATTTTCTGCAAACTTCATGCCTCTATATCTGGGTAAGTACTGATAGGAATTTTTTTTTTTTTTTTTTTTTTTTTTTTTTTTTTTTTTTTTTTTTTTTTTTTTTTGACTAAAACAATCAGAAAAATAATCTTAACATTTTCATAAGATTTTTTTTTTTTTTTTTTTTTCAAATATTTTGCGACATCAGGAGACACTTCAGGATTGGGCCTTTCGACAGTCAAAAGGTTAATTATGAACTGTTCCAGTCAGCCATTCTTGTCTAATCTGTTTTAATATTTATTTCAGGCTAAAAAGCAGATGGAAAACACTTGAAGAATTTCTTGACAGTCAACTCAAAGAAATGGAAAAGTTCAGCAAATCAGGAAGCTCGAGGATCTGCTTTAGAGGAGTCACACCCACCAAGACAGGGTAGACAGGAACTTCCAGGACCCCATAGAAGGGATGTCCCAGGCCTCACAGATTCTGCAGGATTCTTTTAGAAGGTATATCTTTTCCAGAATAGTGATAATGTCCCATCCCATGATGACGAAAAAGAATTGATAACCCCATCTGCCACTCTGACTCCTTAACATCATCTACTTCTTGTCTTCTGCTTTTTTTTTACTTCAACTGCTGATTCCTTCACCTCCCCTTCTTCCTCAAAGAGCTCTGCATTAGCTTCTGCCCAAAATACAAAAACTTTTTCAAGAAATACTTATCCATCAGCATCATCTTTGAGGACCTCTCCAGATAGTTCATCTTCCTCTACATCTTCACTTTTTGGTGGTGGTCTCTACCAAGTCAAATGACCATCTCCCAACAAATAAAGAAAAGTTCTCAAAACGCAGACAGCGAAAGTTACCACGCACTTTTTTAAGTTCTGGAACCAAACAAGGTAGATTTCGTAATTTTATCACTAGTTTTGCATGTTAGCTGCTTTAATGTTTTTTGCTTTTTTTTTTTTTTAGTACAGTATTTTGCCTTGTTATTATCCATTGATATTGTTTTTCATATTTCCAATGACATTACAACAATAAGCAGTATAATAATCAATTTACAATAACTTTAAAATGCATGTGCCCTGGTATTGTGTGATGAGTTAATTTTAATTGCTTTGGAGGGATTTACCAGCCTGATCATTTAGGCAGCTGATGTTCTATATACCATAGTAATAATAATTATTATATTATACACTTTAATAGTGAAGTCTGCCTGATGTGATGATAACTTGGTGAACCTCTCAACTTTTTAAAATGTCTTAAAACACTGCTTTTGTCCTTTGAAAATATTGATATAAATTGCACTATTAGCAACAGATCATCATTAATAATATAAAGCAGTCTCTGTAGTACAAACATAATTGAAATGGCTCATACATTTGTAATCCCCCATTTTAGGGCACTGTGCATATTTTGATAAACTATTCTGCATTCTTGGGACCACGTCGCATAATTTTTCTTAAGAAATATTCCTACCTCCCTCTACACCCAACCTTATCTAATCCTACACATTTCTACAGCTTTTGTTTGAGACTTGTCAGATTTCCTTTTTTTTTTTTTTTTTTTTTTTATGCTGTGATTTCTTACATCTTCTGCTCTTTCTGCATCTCTTGTAGGCATGTCTGCAGTAAGGCATGACATGACCCACCCCATGGTCAAAATGGCAGTAAAATTATAATTTTACCACAAAGTTTGGTGTGTTTAGGTGACCTTAACCAAGAGCAGTTCTAAATATATATTTATAAATTTAATAATACTCCATGGGGAAGTCATAAAGAATCCTTCCTCTGTAAGCCATGCATGTCATAAGAGGCAACTAAAATGCCAGGAGCAAGGGGCTATTAACTCATTATCCTGTATAAATTACTGAATGTAAATAGAAGGAAAACTTTCTTCTTGGTGGGAGTCAGTCAGTGTGTTAAAAAAAATAATTGTGTTTATGCTCTAAAGATAAGTTCACCTTAAATTAATTTGGAAATCAATGACTGTGCAGCTGAAGGTGTACACTTTTGAAATGTTGTACAAATAAAACTTATATTCTTAGCTACTTTGTAGTTTTGATCCATTGAATTTATCAGTTTAGCAGAGAAACTTCATCATTTTTATAAATCTTCCTAAGGCTACTATCATTTTGTAGAATGGGGATTTGTGCTACAGATTCCAGGGAGATTTTTTTATCTCATCTGAATGAGTTATTAGTTTCCCAAGGATTTTAAGGTAAACTACTGTATATAGGCATAGATTGAATTTCATAAGGTATCAGTTTAAAACCAAAAGGGCACAATACCATGACTGGAACAATACACAGATAACTCGCATATAGGAGAGAGAACCTTACGATGATGTTTTGGTCCAATTTGGACTATTTACAAAGTCACACTATCACAAAAAAGTGAGGGAGCCAATATATAGAGGTGAGGGGGACAAGGATAAGAACAAGAGAGGAAGAAAAAGTAGTGGTAGTAGTAAGGCTGGTGGTGGAAGTAGTAGTAGAGGTATAGTGGTAATTGAAAGTAAGGAGGTATTTCAGTGGCACAAGAGAGAAAGGGGAAGTGAAGGATGAAGGGAGGCAATAATATGGTAGTAGCAATAGTAGTAGAAATGGAAGTGGTAGTAATAGTAGAAGTGGGATCAGCCTAAGGACAAGAAAAAGAGCACTGTAGGAGAACTAAGGACCCACAGGTGGGGGGAAACTGAAAGACAGAACACACTTAGGAGAAGAGAGGAAAAGAAGGAAGAAAGAAAAAGGAAAATATAGGAAAGGAGAAGAGGATAGGGAGAGAAGAAATTATCAGGTCAAATCAAGAGTGTTCTGAAGGAACCATCAGAAACAAGCCAGGGACTAAGATTCATACTAGGAAAAGATGTGTATAAAGGATGCTTCAACAAGATGGCAACTGTGAAGGTTAGAAGTAGGATAGACAGTTTTAGCAAGAGGACCAGTCATTAAGATGGACTGTGATCTCCAACATGACGAAAAGAGCATTATGGGTGTCAGCAAGCCTAACTTGTTATGTGTTCTTTGAGTCTGAAGAGAGAGAGAGCAGCCAGTCTCTGAAGTATGGAGAGGAACAAGAGGAGCATGAAATAGAGTAGACACGCGGGGTATCTATAGCAGAAGAGAGGTATGAGCTAGATTACTGCAAAGGGTGTTAGGTTGACGAAAGTAAGTTTAATGTCTAAGGGATGAAGAGAGTTGCTGAGATTAGAAAGACTGGAAATATAGGGAAGCACAGAATAGGAGATTTCACAGGAGTAGAGAGTTTGGGGAGAGAAGGAAGTCCATTTGGCATATGAAAAGGCAGAATTTATGAATCAGAAGGGTGGCCAAGATGAGAGAATGAATTGCAAAGAGTGGAAATTTTTTGATTCAAGGAACTGAGGGTCACAGATGTGGAGGGCATGGAGAAAAGAGAGAAATTAGAACATTTTCTTGTTCAGTGGGAGTAGTAGAGAAGTAAATGCTCGATCTTGGCAGAGGTGTGGGGGTTAAAAGATGAAGAATCTAACACAAAGTGGGAGGTGTCACAGTTGCTCTTTGCTGATGACACTGTGCTTTTGGGAGATTCTGAAGAGAAGTTGCAGAAAGAAGTTAAAAGTGAATATAGGAAAAGAGTAAGGTGATGAGGATAGCAAAAAAATTAGGCAACGGAAGATTGGATATCAGATTGGAGGGAAGGAGTGTGGAGGAGGTGAAGTGTTCAGATATTTGGGAGTGGATATGTCAGCAGATGGGTCTGTGAAGGAGGAGGCGAATCATAGAATTGACGAGGGGGAAAAAGGTGTGAGTGGTGCATGAGGAGTACTGTGAAGACAAAGAACTTTATCCATGAAAGCAATGAGGGGAATGTATGAGAGTATAGTTATACCAATGCTTTTTTTATGAGTGTGAGGCATGGGTTTGTTAATGTTGCAACAAGGAGAAGGCTGGAGGCAGTGGAGATGTCATGTCTGAGGTCAGTGTGTGGTGTGAATATAATGCGAAAATCCTTTAGTTTGGAGATTAGGAGGAGGTGTGGGGATTCCCCAAAACTATTATCCGATGGCTGAAGAGGGGTTATTGAGATGGTTTGTGAGAGGATGGAATTGAAATAGAATGACTTGGAGCATACAAATCTTTTATGGAGGGAAGGCAGGGTAGGGGTCACCCTAGGAAAGATTAAGATTAAGATGTTTATTTGATAAATTACGTGGTTGTACAGGGAATATAATTTGTTGGGTGTACATGCCAAAAGCCCTTTGTATGCAGAGCATTTTCGGGCAAACTTAAAGATTAACTTTAGATTAGTAAGGCAATAATACATAGTTTCATATGGTCTTTTAGATGAGTTGCAGTGAGTACAGGAGAACTGAATTTTTTTATCAGGAAATTGCTACATGGTTATGATAAGTCCAGTGGAGACTTATTACACTATTGAATTAGTTAATAAAAATTACAGTTCATTTGACAATGTAACAATTTACAATATGATGTATTACAGTGTAGTATACGTATTTAAAACAATGAAATTTGGTATTCAATGGAACAATATAATTATGATTACTGTATTACAATCTACCACTATTTAAAATAATGAAAAAACAGACCTCCTAATTTCAAAGTAGTAAGTGGTTGAGCATTCATCAGCACAATATGAGTAGCTTTTGAGAACTGGTAGTGATCAGGTACGGTGTGTCTGGTTAATTTTAGGTGATTAGGCGATTTCTTATTAGGGCCTTAAACTGATTTGCAGACAAGGGTCCTTTAGTGTGTTCTGGCAATGAATTCCAAATCTTTGGGTCTTTTACGTGCATAGCATTTTTGCATAGGGAGAGATGAACATGGGTCTATGAAAGATGAGGTGAATCATAGAATTGATGAGGGAAAAAGAGTGAGTGGTGCACTTAGGAGTCTGTGGAAACAAAGAACTTTGTCCTTGGAGGCAAAGAGGGGAATGTATGAGAGTATAGTTTTACCAACGCTCTTATATGGGTGTGAAGCGTGGGTGATGAATGTTGCAGCGAGGAGAAGGCTGGAGGCAGTGGAGATGTCATGTCTGAGGGCAATGTGTGGTGTGAATATAATGCAGGGGAATTCGTAGTTTGGAAGTTAGGGAGGAGGTGCGGGATTACCAAAACTGTTGTCCAGAGGGCTGAGGAAGGGTTGTTGAGGTGGTTCGGACATGTAGAGAGAAGGGGAGCGAAACAGAATGACTTCAAGAGTGTATCGTCTGTAGTGGGGGAAGGGGAAAGGGGGGGGTAGGGGTCGGCCTAGGAAGGGTTGGAGGGAGGGGGGTAAAGGAGGTTTTGTGTGCGAGGGGCTTGGACTTCCAGCAGGCATGCGTGAGCGTGTTTGATAGGAGTGAAAGGAGGACAAAAAGGGGTTTTTTTTACTTGACGTTTCTGTTGGAGTGTGAGCAAAATAAACTTTATGAAGGGATTCAGGAGAAACCGGCAGGCCGGATTGAGTCCTGGAGATGGGAAGTACAGTGCCTGCACTCTGAAGGAGGGGTGTTAATGTTGCAGTTTAAAAACTGTAGTGTAAAGCACCCTTCTGGCAAGACAGTGATGGAGTGAATGATGGTGAAAGTTTTTCTTTTTCGGGCCACCCTGCCTTGGTGGGAATCGGCCGGTGTGATAATAAAAAAAAAAAAAAAGTGTTCTGTTATAGTTATCAAGGAGGAGTTTGAGAGGAGGGTTTACATTAGGGTATAGTGTTCTGTGTAAGTAGTAGGCACAAAAATAAGTGTGGATGTTTTGTATATTTAGCAAGTTAAGACTCTTGAAAAGAGGTGGAGTGTGTTGTCTAATGCAGGGGGTTAGTAATCAATTGCACTGCAACTTTTTCCTGGGCTATTAACCCTTTGACTGTTTCGGTCATATATATAAATCTTACGTGCCACTGTTTCTGACATATTTATACGCGTAATTCTAGCGGCTTCAAAAACAAACGGGGAGAAAGTGGTAAGCCTACATGAGAGAGAATGGGTCTCAGTGGTGGGTGTGCACCCTGTGAAAAATTGGGACTCAGTGGTGCATTGTGGGAAACGCCATCTTGGTAGTCCTTTTCACCATGCTTCGCGGTAAGAAGTACCTCACTCCTCGGCATATTGGAAGTCTACTGTTCCCAAGTGTAGTTCTAACAGTGATGGAAGTGCTAGTGAAAGTGAATTTCATGGTTTTGGAGAGGGTGTGACTGAAAGCAGTGCCAAGGATTACGTAATTAGTGATGAAAACCTCGATGACCCACAACCGTCCACCTCTGGTGCTGGCACATCTCATTCACGTTCACCTGTACAGGACGAAAAGGACACTATTTCCCCGTTTACAGGACTCAGATCTGAGCAGTGAAAGTGATAATGATAGTGATTTCGAAACTATTGACAACAGCTTGAGTAGCGACAGTGAGGGGTAATATTCGCCAGTGAAACAGCAGTATGTTTGATGCAGCATGCGTTCTGGTAGTGTGTCTTATGCCCTTCCAAGGCAGAGGAGTAAATCTGGGAGTACATCCCGTGGCCCTACACCATGACCTGACAGTGAAGATAACACTATTGTTACAATGGGGATGTGTAATGTGCATGGGGAAGAAGGTGGTGGTGATGTTGGCGGTGGCATGAGTCATGTGGCAACAGCAGCAGGCCACGCTACTACCAACGCTGCTGACTCTGCACAACTACAACCAGCCTCATCCAACCCCACACTCCCACAACAACCACAACTAAGTTTCAATATCCAGAACCCACCAGCAGACCGTATCTGGGATTGGCAGCAAGGTGATGATTTTATTCCCAATCCCCATGACTTTGATGAAACACAAAGTGGAATACGGCCATCATGTATACTTGGGAACAATGCACCTCTGAACTAGAATGCTTTCAGTTTATTCTTGATGAACCCCTGATGGACATTATTGTCAGGGAAACGAAACACCATACTATGAGTACACCATGGCAAATACAATTCTTTCACCAAGATCATGGCTACACCAGTGGAAGGACACAACTGTGGCAGAGATGTACCTGTTCTTTGCCACCATAATGCTTATGCAACATGTGTATAAGCACACTGTCACCACATACTGGTCAACAGAACGCCTGATTTCAACCCCAGGTTTTAGTGACATTATAGGAGTGAATTGATTTTTGATACTGTTATGTATGTTACACTTTTAAGACAAAACAAGGCCTGACAGAAGCGATAGGTTATACAAGATCAGGAACGTGTTTATGTACCTGAAACAAAAGTGTTGCATGTATTTTTATCCCTTTAGGAAGCTTGTTATTGACGAGTCTTTGGTTTTATTCAAAGGAAGACTCTCATTCAGGCAGTACATACCATGCAAGAGGAAACACTTTGGTATAAGGTTATTTGTACTGTGTGACTGCAAAAGTGGTCTCGTTTTGGATATCATTGTGTACACTGCCAGTAATACATTAAGAGATACCAGGAGGTTAATACATTAAGAGATACCAGGAGGTTAATACATTAAGAGATACCAGGAGGTTATTGGGTACCTCTGGTGATGTGGTTCGAACAATGATGGAACCATATCTTGGTAAGGGGCATATATTATATACTGATAACTGGTACACAAGCCCCATACTCAGTGATTTCTTGCGAGTGAACCTGACAGACGTGTATGGCACAGTGCGTGGTAATCATAAGCATATGCCAAGGTTCGACGCTGGCACTCGCAGAGGTGAGGTGCAAGCCTTGGCTGCCAATGACGACATGGCATTTCGGTGGCATGACAAACGTGATGTCAAATTCTTGACATCAGTTCACTGAAACAAAATGGCACACACTGGCAGGCACAATAGAGACCAATGAACCCATTCTAAAACCTGCAGCTGTCATGGACTACAATCTCAATATGTGCTTAGTGGACAAATGTGACATGCACATTGGGTTTGCTGATTGTGTACGCAAGAGTTATAAGTGGTATATAAAACTTTTTTTCCATCTTGTTGATATTTCAATGCTAAATGCTTATAACATATACAAGTTGAGGACCAACAACAAACCAAAATATGGTGAATTTTGTTTGTCAGTCATCAGACAAATAATCGTCAAGTACCAAGGAGCAACACCTGCAATAGACCAGCGCCCACAAAATTACCAACACATGCCATCTTGTTTGAGGCCTGGTGATCACTACTCCATACAACTGCCTCCTATTGCTTTCAAGAAAAATGCTCAGAAGAGGTGTTTTGTATGTGGACATACCACAAAACGCCCACAAACACGCAGAGACACTCGTTTTATGTGTGAGGAGTGTCAAGTGCCACTCTGCATATACCCATGTTTCAAAGAGTTCCACAAGCTGCAGCAGTTCTAGGAAAGTGTTCAGTGACTGTACATATGCATATATATTATAGAACAATAGTAATAAACAATGTTTTGTATTGTTTGTTTGTGTAAAAAAGTTTTATACACAATCTAATAGTGATAATGCTTGTTCAGTTATTGTGTTGTAAACAATGAGTGTATATTTGAACAATGCACCTTACTTTGGTCTCACAGGCCACATAAGTTACTTAGAGAAGAAAAGTATTGGAAAATGCAAGAAACCTTTGAATTGGAGTAAATAAAAGAATACCGGGTGGGCGGCATTTGCCGCTGTTGCCATACACCGTTCATTTTTTGCCAACTTTGCGCCTCTATATCTCGGTAAGCACTAATGGCAAAAAAAATTTTTAGGTTTAAAACACTCGGTAAAATAATCCTAACATTTTGGTGATAATTTTTTTTTTTTTTTTTCGAATATTTTGTGACATAGAATGACAGTTTCAGAAAGGGGCCTGCGACAGTCAAAGGGTTAAAGGCTTAAGGTGATTTGCTGTGGTTGAGCCCCATGCACAAATACCATAGGTGAGGTAAGGGTATATGAGAGAATGGTACAAAGCTAGAAGAGCTGATTGGGGTACATAGTACCGTATCTTTGAAAGGATGCCAACTGTTTTGGAGACTTTCTTGGAAATTTGCTGTATGTGTGTCTGAAATTTGAGACTGCAGTCAAGGTGGAGACCTAGAAATTTGCCCTCTGGATGTCTCGAAATAGGTGAACCATTTATCAGTATGGTTAGCTGTACATTTGAAACTCTTTGCAAAAAGCATCAAGTAGATTTTATATATTCAAATTCAAATTCAAATTTATTTATTTGCAAGTACATTGAGATTGTTTTTACAATAATGGGTTGCAGTGCAAAGAGAGCCTCTATTATGCCTATGCATTATGGGCCAACTTAATTTAACCCTTTCAGGGTTTCGGCCGTACTAGTACGGCTTACGCGCCAGGGTTTTTGACGTACTAGTACGCATAAATTCTAGCGCCTTCAAATCTCACGGGAAAAGGCTGGTAGTCCTATATGTGAGAGAATGGATCTGCGTGGGGGGTTTGTGCGCAGTGGGAAAAAAAATTGGGACCAGTGGCGCATTGTGGGAACGCCTTTATTAGTACACCTTGTCCAAATGCCTCGCGGTAAGAAGCTCCTCACTCCTCGGCGAATTGGGACATTTTGTTCCCCAGTGACAGTTCTAATAAGGATAGAAGTGCCAGTGAAGATGAGTTTCAAGGTTTTGGTGAGGTTTGACCAAAAACTAATGACCATAATATCGGTAATAGTGAGGAAAAACCCCAGCCCGACCATCAGCCTTCCACCTCTGGTGCTGGGCCATCTTGTTCATGCTCATTTGTACCAGAATAAAAGGGGGAAACTTCTATTTTCCAAATCCCAGACTCAGATGTGATCATTTGTGATGATAGTGATTATGAACTACAAGCTCTTAAAAACTATTTTCCAGTAGTGATAGTGAAGTGCAATTTTCCCCCAGTGAAGCGTCAGTATATACGAGATATATGTGCTCTGGTAGTGTGCCATTTTGCTTTTCCCAAAGGGGGAAAGGAGTACATCTCGGAGTACATGTACTCTTGTGGCTTTTACGCAGGAAATGACAGTGAAATGACCGATGATACTGTTGCAGTTGGGATGGAAAATGTGCATGGTGGTGGTAGTGGTGGTGCGGCGTGGGGGCACCAGCAGTGGCCCATGCTGCCACCCACGCTGCCACCCACACTGCCACCCACGCCGCCACCCACGCCGCCACCCACGCCGCCACCCACGCCGCTGCCTCAGTGATCTACAACAAAGGCCACCATTCCCACCACCCACCACACCAGCCTCCACAACCACAACCCCCAAACAACCACAACCACATGTCATTGTCCAGTACCCACCAGCAGCCCACACCTGGGATTGGCAGGAAGCTGTCAATTTTTTTCCCAAAAATCCCCACCAGTTTGATGACAGCCAAAGTGGAATATGGCCATGTTGTACACTGGGAAACAATGCCACTGAACTAGAATGTTTCCAGTTATTCTTTGACAAACCCTGATGGAAAGTATTGTAGGGAAAAAGCAACACATTTTTTTACTACGAGTACACCATGGCAAACACAATACGTACTTTCACCAAAATCACATCTACACCAGTGGAAGGAGACAACTGTGGCTGAGATGTATCTTTTGTTTGCCACAATAATGCTTATGCCACATGTGTTAAGCACAGTGTGAAATCTTTAGGGGTCAATAGACCGACTGACTGCAACCCCAGGTTTCAGTGATATAATGACAGTGAATTGATTTGTGCTACTGTTACATATGCTTCACTTCTCAGACAAAACCAGGCCTGACAGAAACGACAGGTTATATAAGATTAGGCATGTGTTTGTGTATCTGAAAGAGAAATTAAATATGTATTTTTACCCCTTCAGGAAAGCTTGTAATTGACGAGTCTTTGATTCTGTTCAAAGGAAGACTCTCTTTCAAGCAGTACATACCAAGCAAGAGGAAATGCTTTGGTATAAAGTTGTTTGTGCTTTGTGATTGTTACAGTGGTTGGTATTGGATATTTTTTTGTACACTGGGGAAATTATACATTGCAAAATACCAGGAAGTTATTGGGCATCTCTGGTGATGTGGTTTGAACAATGATAGAACCATACCTTGGTAAGGGGCATATATATATACAGAGGTGGTTCGGGGCATGTAGAGAGAATGGAGCGAAAACAGAATGACTTCAAGAGTGTATCAGTCTGTAGTGGAAGGAAGGCGGGGTAGGGGTCGGCCTGGAAGGGTTGGAGGGAGGGGTAAAGGGTTTTTTGTGCGAGGGGCTTGGACTTCCCGCAGGCATGCGTGAGCGTGTTTGATAGGAGTGAATGGAGACAAATGGTTTTTAATACTTGACGTGCTGTTGGAGTGTGAGCAAAGTTACATTTATGAAGGGATTCAGGGAAACCGGCAGGCCCGGGCTTGAGTCCTGGAGATGGGAAGTACAGTGCCTGCACTTGAAGGAGGGGTGTTTAAAGTTGCAGTTTAAAAACTGTTTGTGTTAAAGCACCCTTCTGGCAAGACAGTGATGGAGTGAATTATGGTTTAAAGTTTTTCTTTTCGGGCCCCCCCTGCCCTTTGGGGGGAATCGGCCGGTGTGTAATAAAAAAAAAAAAAAATAACGGTACACAAGTCCCCCCACTCAGTGATTTTTTTGTGAGTGAACATGACAGATGTGTGTGGCACAGTGGTGCAAATCGGAAACATATGCCCAGGTTTTACCTGGCACTCGTTAGGGTGAGGTGCAGGAGTTTGCTGCCACTGAATCATGGCATTTTGGTGTATGACAAACGAGATGTCACATGTTGTCATCAATTCACCCTAATGAAATGGCAGACACTGGCAGGCAGCATGGAGAAAGCAGTGAACCCATTCTAAAACCTGCAGCTGTAATGGACTACACCCTCAATATGCATTCAGAGGACAAATGTGACATGCAGATTGGGTTTGCTGATTGTGTTCGCAAGAGTTATAAGTGGTACATAAAACTCTTTTTCCATCTTCTGGAGATTTCCATGCTGAATGCTTATAATATGTATAAGATGAGGACCAGAAACAAACCACCATACGGCAAATTCTGTTTGTCATCAGACAAATAGTATTCAAGTACCAAGGAACAACACCTGCAATAGACCGCCCACCAAATTTTTAACAACTTCCTTCTCGTTTGAAGCATGGTGGTCACTTCCTGGTAAAACTGCCTGCTACTGCTTTCAAGAAAAAGGCTCAGAAGAGGTGTTACGTCTGTGCACATACAAAAAAACGCCCACAACAATGCAGAGACACTTGTTTTATGTGTGAGGAGTGTAAAACACCACTGTGCATGACACCATGTTTCAAAGAGTTCCACAGGCTGCAGAACTTCTAGAAACATTCCCTGTGACTGTATATGTGTAAATAAAATATAGAAAAATAGTAATAAACAACATTTCATATCATTTGTTTGTGTAAATATTTTCCGTAAACAAAACAATGACAACAGTGTTCATGCTGTTATTGTGTAGTATTGAAAAAGAAATAATTTACAAAATATTGATCATATTGGTCTCACAGGCCATAAAAGTTACTTGAAAAAGAAAAATTAAAAAAGAATAGAAAATAGTACATAAAATAACTAAATAAAAGAATACCGGGTGACGGCAGTCAGCGATGTTACCACATGTGCATTTTCTGTCAACTTCATGCCTCCATATTTGGTAAGTATTGATGGTAAAAATTTTTGTTTAGCCAATAATGTTTAGAAAAAAAACTATTTTTTCATAAGAAAAAATACTTTTTTTTTTTTTTTTTTCCCCTTTTTTTTTTTTTTTTTTTTTTTTTTTTTGAAATTTGGCCGACCCTGAGAACAAGTCTCTGACAGGGCCTGTCGACCCTGAAAGGGTTAATGGCTTACTGACTACTTAACACTAAAGAAATTTATCATAGTTGTTCAGTAGTTCTATTAATTATAAGTGAATCTAATTTATACAAACCAAAAGGATATATTCAGAAGTACTTTTTATGAAACATGATTCAAGAGTAGTTTCTTGTAGTTTACAGTTATTTACAGTATGAGAATGCTACAATTTGGTGAAGGGCAATGCTGCTTTTGGTATGTATGTATACTTCTTTGTGGTGATTTGCCAATATATGAACTTGGTCGTCTAGTCTTGAAGTTTTAAGATTTAGGTAATTGGTAGATTTATTGGTTAATGTTAAATATTGAGTATTTAGTCTAGGATGATTAAGTGAGAGTAAGTCTGTGGTAATCATCCACGTAGATATTTTTAGCAGTTCAGCATTTACTGTGTCTGTTATCATAGTTGGGTTTGGGTAAGAAAAAACATAAGTTGTGTCATCTGCAAATAAAATGGGTTTATGGAGATTAGATGTACATGGGCGCTCGCGTGTAACGCTATTAATCCGTTCCTGAGAGCTCAACGTTAGGCAAAATTATCGTTAGGCGAATTCATTTTCCCCATAAGAAATAATGGAAAGCAAATTAATCCATTCCTGACACCCCAAAGTAATGAACAAAAAAAAAAATTTTACAACGTGAAAATATTAATTTTAATACACACAAACTGAAGAAGACATGCACAGTTACATGACACTTACCTTTATTGAAGATCTGGTGATGATTGATGGGATGGGAGGAAGGGAGATGTTGGATGGTGTTAATGTTTAGAAGGGGAATCCCTTCCATTAGGACTAGAGGTGGCAAGTCCTTTTCCGTGTTACTTCCCTTCTTCTTTTAATGCCCTAGGACCAGCTTGAGAGTCACTGGACCTCTGTCGCACAACATATCTGTCCATAGAGGCTGTACCTCCCATTCCTTTGTGACCATTCTAGTGTTTCACAACATTGTCAGTGTAATAGTCACCAGCATGGCTTGCAATAGCTGTGTGAGGGTGATTGTCATCAAAAACGGTTTGCACTTTAAGCCAATTGCAACATTTCTTTAAAGTTTG
>NC_069419.1:4010656-4087053 GCF_026875155.1 Cherax quadricarinatus | reverse complement strand
TGGTAGTAGAAAGAGGTTTGGTAATAAGTAATACATATTTTATGAAAAAGAGGATAAATAAATATTTAAGGTATGATGTAGCACGTAATGAAAGTAGTTTGTTAGATTATGTATTGGTGGATAAAAGGTAGATAGGTAGGCTCCAGGATGTACATGTTTATAGAGGGGCAACTTATATATCGGATCATTATATAGTTGTATCTACAGTTAGAGTAAGAGGTAGATAGGATAAGAAGAAAATGGCAGGCGAGGTATAACATCTTTTAGGTGTGAAAAAGAGAAGGATGTGAGTGTGGGGGAGGTTCATGAGGCATTATGTAGAATGATAGGGGGTAAAGCAGCTGGAACTGACGGGATCATGAAGACAGGGGAAGACATAGTGTTGGAATGGTTGGTGTTTTTGTTTAATAAATGTATGAAAGAGGGGAAGGCACCTAGGGATTGGCGGAGAGCGTGTATACTCCTTTTATGTAAAGGGAAGGGGGCCAAAAGAGATTGTAAAAATTATAGAGGAATAAGTTTGCTGAGTATACCAGGAGAAGTGTACGGTAGGGTTATAATTGAAAGAATTAGAGGTAAGACAGAATGTAGAATTGCGGATGAGCAAGGAGGTTTTAGAGTGGGTAGGGGATGTGTAGATCAAGTGTTTACATTGAAGCATATATGTGAGCAGTATTTATATAAAGGTAGGGAAGTTTTTATTGCATTTATGGATTTAGAAAAGGCATATGATAGAGTGGATAGGGAAGCAATGTGGCAGATGTTGCAAGTATATGGAATAGGTGGTAAGTTATTAAATGCTGTAAAGAGTTTTTATGAGGATAGTGAGGCTCAGGTTAGGGTGTGTAGAAGAGAGGGAGACTATTTTCCGGTAAAAGTAGGTCTTAGACAGGGATGTGTAATGTCACCATGGTTGTTTAATATATTTATAGATGGGGTTGTAAAGGAAGTAAATGCTAGGGTGTTGGGGAGAGGGGTGGGATTAAATTATGGGGAATTAAATGCAAAATGGGAAGTGACACAGTTACTTTTTGCTGATGATACTGTGCTTCTGGGAGATTCTAAAGAAAAATTGCAAAGGTTAGTGGACGAATTTGGGAGTGTGTGTGAAGGTAGAAAGTTGAAAGTGAACATAGAGAAGAGTAAGGTGATGAGAGTATCAAATGATTTAGATAAAGAAAAACTGGATATCAAATTGGGGAAGAGGAGTATGGAAGAAGTGAATGTTTTCAGATATTTGGGAGTTGACGCGTCAGCGGATGGATTTATGAAGGATGAGGTTAATCATAGAATTGATGAAGGAAAAAGGTGAGTTGTGCATTGAGGTACATGTGGAGTCAAAAAACGTTATCTATGGAGGCAAAGAAGGGAATGTATGAAAGTATAGTAGTACCAACACTCTCATATGGGTGTGAAGCTTGGGTTGGAAATGCAGCAGCGAGGAGACGGTTGGAGGCAGTGGAGATGTCTTGTCTAAGGGCAATGTGTGGTGTAAATATTATGCAGAAAATTCGGAGTGTGGAAATTAGGAGAAGGTGTGGAGTTAATAAAAGTATTAGTCAGAGGGCTGAAGAGGGTTTGTTGTGGTGGTTTGGTCATTTAGAGAGAATGGATCAAAGTAGAATGACATGGAGAGCGTATAAATCTGTAGGGGAAGGAAGGCGGGGTAGGAGTCGTCCTCGAAAAGGTTGGAGGGAGGGGGTAAAGGATGTGTTGTGGGCGAGGGGTCTGGACTTCCAGCAAGCGTGCGTGAGCGTGTTAGATAGGAGGGAATGGAGACAAACGGTGTTTGTCTCCATTCACTCCAGCTGTTGGAGTGTGAGCAGGGTAATATTTAGTGAAGGGATTCAGGGAAACCAGCTATTTTATATAAACGGACTTGAGTCCTGGAAATGGAAAGTACAATGCCTGCACTCTAAAGGAGGGGTTTGAGATATTGGCAATTTGGAGGGATATATTGTGTATTTTTATACGTATATGCTTCTAAACTGTTGTATTCTGGGCGCCTCTGCAAAAACAATGATTATGTGTGAGTGAGGTGAAAGTGTTGAATGATGATGAAAGTATTTTCTTTTTGGGGATTTTCTTTCTTTTTGGGTCACCCTGCCTCGGTGGGAGACGCCGACTTGTTGAAATATATATATATATATATTTTATATTATATATACTATTATATATCTATTATATACTATTATATATATATATATATATATTATTTATATATATATATAATTGTGACCACGAACAAGTGGTATTGATCAATAACAACACTGCACTAACCAAGGACTCGAACCCATGCTTCTTTGGCCTGCCTCATGGTGGGAGAAAACACATGTCCCCCTTATCCACTGAACCATGCGATCCTTAAGAGTAGCGCATCCAGCGGAACTGGATTTGGTACTCCCTCCCCAAGGACACACGATGGTGTGTCGTTGAACTAGCACACCAAACAGGGACTAGAATGAAATTAGCATAGAGTCATCCACACCATCGTGTGTCTTGGGTAGGGAGTATGGTTGTATGGTTCAGGGAAAAGGGCGTCATGTGTTTTTCGCCCACCATGAGGCGGGCCAAAGCATATAATATATTTTATATATATAATATATATATATAATATATATATAAATATATATATATATATATATATATATATATATAAAATTTTATATATATATAAATATATATATATATATTATATATATAATATATATATATATATATATATATATATAATATATATATATAATTATATATTATATATATATGCAAGACGAGCCACAGGAGGGGGGTGGCTCGTCTTGCATTGTTAAGATCGCCTGTCTGCGATTTTTTTTTTTGTATATACACGTATATATATATGTGTGTGTGTGTGTGTGTTGTGCCGAATATGTAAAACTGGTCAATTAGAAAGAACTCACTTAAAATTAAGTCATTTCTAAAGTTTCTCTCACACGTTTAAAGATATATTTTTTCACTTATGTTAATGTAAAAATTAATAATTTTTACCAAAAGAACCTTAGAAAACTTACCTAACCTTATTATGACAAGCGCAATTTAATTTAGCCTAATCCAATAATACAATAATTTAATAATAAACAAACACGATAAAATACATTTTTTTTCGTTAGGTTCAGAATGATTTTTCGAAATTACTGTATACACAAATTTTCACTTGCCTTACTCGACAAGAAGAGCGATGCTGTTTAAGCCAACAATCGATATATATATATAAAATATATATATTTTATATATATATATATATATATATAAATATATATATATATAAAAAATATATATATATAAAATATATATATATAACCAATAGTCGGGTCGGCCTAGGAAAAGGTGGAGGGAGTAAATCTCAGTAGTAGTAACCAGTTACCAGTCTCAGTAGTAGTAACCAGTTACCAGTAACCTGTCCGTTGACTAAACGACCAACCGTCTTGAGTCACGGTCTGTGCTGAGCTGACACTTTTTTCAAAAGACCCACTACGGGGTACTGGCCAGCCGGCTAGTCAGTTTGACGAGTGTAACCAAGGAGATGGGTAACGGCTGCGGTTCCTCCACATATCTACGATTATACTTTAATAACAGCCTACGTGAGTATTTCTACCCTAATCCACGTATCGAACTCCCACATGATAAATGGTGTACAGCGGTGTGGAGCGTGGATTTACGTTTTTTAAAGGGGAATTCAAGGCGTTTGAAGACTGTTGTGAGTAGCCGGCAGGGTCATGGTGAATCGTCACCCACCAGCCACTACCCGCCCGCACCACCTCGAGCCACCAGCTTTAACCCCCGCGCACCACCAGCCAGCCCGTCGCCTCTCCCCTCAAACCTATTGCCTGCAAGCCTGTTGCAGCCGTTTCAAGCTTTCCCGGCTTAGTTCGTGTGCTAATTGCTTCAATCTCCAAGGGGTTGACCCGGATTTTGCAATTTAGCCAGTCAGTAAGCCAGAAATGTGGAAGTGAAAGCCAGTCAGCCTATCATCCAGCCTGTCTCCTGTCATCCAACTGCTCCCCCCGTGCTTTGTGCATCGTTACACGTCTTCCAGTCAGCCATTCTCGTGGGGTAAGCCAGCCAGCCCAAAACCCCGCTTCTAACCCAGCTGAGAGAGAGAAGTAAGCCACGCAGTAAGAAGTAAGCCAAGCTCCTCTGAGGTATTGGGCTATATCGCTTTGTGCTCCCTGTTGGATGCTAAGAGTGGTTTTCACCATTCCTGTGGCATAGAGTGGGTTAAGCCACCTTCGTGGGTAGTGGAGTGAGCGCGTCCGCCAGAGAGTCTTCTCCCCACCATTCTCTCACACCACCGGGGGTGCGCGGCAGAAGCATCCACCCACCACCACCACCAGCCATCCACTCATCTACCTGTGGTTGTTTGCACCCTTGTACGGGGTCCTAGTACTTTTTTGGCTCACATAATTGGTCAAGAGATTGTAGCTGGTGCCACCGATAAAGCCAGTTATGTGAGTTCGCCTAGAAAGCACATTCTTCACGACAACAGTGCGAGTGGAAGAGGAAACACCGCCCGCCCACAGGACTATATCTTCGCCCCATCACCAGTAATCACCCGTCTACTACTCCCGACTTCAGTGATAATTTCCTTGAGACATTTTTCTTGCATTTAAAGACATTTGCGTGTGTGAGACATTTATAGTAAATTGTTTGTGTACTCTAAACCTTGTGTTTTCAGTTTTTTTCTTTGACTCGTTAATTTTTACAATATTTTTCAGTGTTTTTATTTATCTTATATTTTTTATTCTGTGTTTTTTCTTATGCTACTCCTGTCTCTAGTAAGTATTATTGTGTTAGTGTACAGTCAGTCACCCCGTGTGAAGTGATTCATTTTTTTTATTGTATTCTTTCAGCATACCAAATTTTTAAATTTATTTCTATGTGTTTTTTTTTTTTTGTATGCCAACAGTGTCTCATTCCTCAAATTTTTTTTGGCAGACTGGGGACCATTTTTTTTGCCAGAAAATTTTTTGGGTCGTATCAGCCCACAGCAAATTTTGTTGTATTAGTCACGCAGGAATTTTTGTAAAAAAAAAAAATACGTTGGGTGCTCCGTCACTGAAAAGTGTTATTTTCCCTGTTTTGTTCCTGTGTTTTATTTTTTAAAATTCTTGAACAAATTCACTCTTGATGAAAATTTCAATTATTTTTAACGAAAAAGTTTTTTTCTTCCTTTTTTGGAAATTAAATTTTTTTTGTCAAATTTTTACAATTAAGATTAAAAAGTGTTCAATCAGTTTTTTTTTTTGGTCTTCATTTTTTATTCTTTATTTTCCCTGATTTTTCCCCCAAGGGACATTTTATTATGCAGTTTTAAATTTCTATACTTTATTTTGTTGCCTTGTTCTGAAGTAATTTTTTTGTTGAACTTTTCTGCAGTAATTTTTTTTTCTTTTTTTGCTATTTTTATGATTTAAAATTTTAATTTTTTTAAAGCATTTTTAAAAAAATTTTTAAAAAAATTTCCCCATTTAAACAATTTAATTTTTTTATTTTCCCACTTTCACTTTGATTTAAAAAATTTAATTAATTTTTTTTTTAGCAAGAGTAAAGACACTCATTTTGAATTTAATTCAGTCTCCAGTAATTTTTTTTACTTTTTATATTTCAATGAAATTTTTTTTTTTCTTGGCAAAAGCCCTTTTAAATTGATTTTTCCTTCCTCTTGCAGTGTATTTAACTTTAAACGAAAAATTATTTTGTAAAACTTTTCTTTTAAATTTCTAAAATTTTATACTTTTTTAATTGTTCATTATTTTTTGTTTTATTTTTTTCTCGTGTTTTTTGGGCCATTAGGTCTAAACAAACCGTCAGGGGATCCTTTAGTGAAGGGTCGATACTCGGGACCTCTCAGGCTATTGCTGCCCCGGGTCCATCATCCTCAAAACCCCTTAAAAACTGGGGGGCCCAATACCTGGGCCCTCGAGCAATGTGTTTGTTCTCACAGCTTGTATCTGAGATTTGTTAAAATTGCTGCGAAATGTGAATTTCCCGAAAAAAGTTCCTTAGCCCGTGAATTACTTATTAACGTAACCGAGGGGTTCGGGCCACTAGTAATACTGCACTCCTTTCGGACCCCCACCCCACAATTTTCTTGCACGAAACGATAGTGTTTTACTATCCTTGCGATGGCGCTTGTTCAAGTTTTCTTTCCCTTTCCCCCGGGGACGCTTTGAGAAAACTTTACTTCCCAACCCGAGTTATGCCATCTCTTGCGAGGGCCACAACCCAGGCAAAAAAGAGGGTTTTCGTGGCTAGTGTGCTCCTTGAGGGGTTGTTGTTGCCCCTTGGGTTTTCAGATTGTGATCCCACCCCGGGTTGACAGAAAATCAGTGCATTGTAAAAAGAAAATTTCTCGAGAAACTTCCCTTGTTAAAGTTTGTAAGTTTTGTTTCTTTATAGTTGATCCCTCGTGTCCTGTTTTGGACTAAGAATATCCCCATTTTTCACCGTTTTTAAATTTTTTTTTCTCCTGTGCTTGAAGTTGAGAAAAGTAGATTCTTTCTCCCTTGTTCATATTGGTGTTATAGCGAAAATTTTTTTAAAACCGGGGGGAGTCTTTCCACTCCACCAAAGTTTTTTCTTTCCCCTCCAGAAAGAAAGAACCGATCCCTTGTGTTTGGTGATTCGTTTCCCTGCTCCAGGAAAATTTATTTGACTGTGAAGCCCCCCCACTCCCTTCAGTACTTTTTCATAAACCCAAAGAATTACTGTATCGAACGCCGAGTTGGGTACCCTACAGAAGAGAAATCCCCTTTTAGTAATTCCACAGTCATTTGTGAAGAAACCCCCTTCCCAGCTATTTCCCCCAAGGGTCCCAGGGGTTGCACACCCGGTATGGATCGTTCAGTAAAACAAGCCAGATTAAAAATACTTTTGGCCTGTAGGGCAACTGATTTTTTTGAGTTGTTAAAAAATGTAGTGCCCTGCATGCAATATAAAGGTAATGCTAATGGTCCCAAATCCAATCCAAGTTTTATCCAACTACTACAAACCCGGGGGAAAGATTTTTGCGCTTTTTTGTTAACAAAATTTTCCAATTTTCCCTCCAGGGCAACGAACATCTATGGAAAATGGTAGACCATTTAAACCAGATATTGTGAGTTAGTTCCTATTGCAGAAAAAGACTGCCGAGACAGTAGCAAAGCGTTTAAAAAAACGATTATTTTGGCAGGCATACACCCCTAAGTCCCTAAAACAGATAATGGAGGGGGAAACTGTAATAAAAATTTTAAAATTTTGTAACCTTGTAAAGATCTCAAATCCACCATTTTTCCCTTTAATCACCTGCCAGAAAAGGGGGTTAACGGAACGAACCAATAAGAAAAAACTTGATGTCTGGGGGCTATTTATCAACCCCAAAACAGTGAAATTGGGGATGTTTTTTAAAACCTGATGTGCGTGGTTTAAAAAATTCTGTTTCAATTTTTCATAGGTGACACCCCACATTATGCTTTGGGAATGGGTAGAAAAACTTTTGGCCTTATGGGTTTTATTCAATCCAAAAACCAAATTACAACCCTGATGATTTCGTAGAAAACTCGTACCAAGCTTGGGCTCAAAGGTTTTTAGAAGAATCCGTGAAACATTTCAAAAATTTAAAAACAGCGGGGAATTCACAAAAACCCGCAAATACTCGAGAAAACCATCCAAAATAAAAAGTAGGTTGAAGTTATGTGACTAATTTTAACAAAACTTTCTGAAATGCCAAAGCTTTAAAAAAAAAGTTTGGGGGGGGGGGCCCCTTTATCGCGTAGTTGAACATATCCCCTGGTAAAAAGTATAAGGTTAGGGGAGTTTAGTACTGGTAGTATAAAGAATCGCATTTGGATCTTTATGAAGTTAGTATGTGATGATAATGATTTTCCCAAACCCCAAACCCAAAGGGTGACAGACTCTACAACCTCCTAAATCCTGTACTCTCTTCCTCTGTATTTTCGTCAGATGATAAACCTGAATGTCGTTATTCCCTACGTACACGACAGGAAATTGAAAAAATCCCAATTTATCATTTGTAATTTCCCAAATTTCCCAGTTTTTGCCTCAAATACAGAAAAGATTTAGCAACTACAGAGTTTGACCCTTTCCCAGAGATACACCCATTCTGCTATCCCAATTTCTTCCCCTAGCAGAGTTTGGGGGTTAAAGGGTAAAAAACCCTGTTAGATGAAATTACAGTAAAAAATTATCAGTATTCAAAATTTTTTTTTTTGTGTTCGTGTTTCCCCTCCGATTCTGGGGAGTTAACACTGGGTTTTTGCTTTGCACCAAATTTCGGGGCCTTTCGGGTTAAACACTCTTTCTTTAAAATATATTCCTTCCTCAAACCCGTAGATCACACTTTTAAAAGATCATCGATAAAAATTTTTTTTTACCCACTTTTTTAATCCAATTTTTGGTTCGTTTTCATTTTTTGATTTTTAAGTTTTACTATAGAAAACCCTTTGTATTGCATTACATTTTCCCAGTTCGAAGTTTTCTTTTCCAATTTTTTATTTATGAAATTTTTAAATTTTTTTTCATAGGTTTTACTTTACATTGTAAAAATCACCCAAGCCGTATCCCCTGCCATTTATTTTCGTTTTAGTTGTATGTCTGGACGACATACGTTAGCTTTCCCCGGGGGGGGGGCTCTCAAGTGGGTAACCGTTCCAGTTCTCAGTAGTAGAACCCTTACCAGAAACCCTTTCCCGTTGACTAAAAACCCCAAACCCGCCCTTGAGTCACCGGTCTGTGCTGAGCTGACACTTTTTCAAAAGCCCCCACTACGGGGTACTGGCCACCCGGCAAGTCATTTTTGACGATTTGAAACCCCAAGGAATGGAAACCCTTTTGCGGGTTTCTCCAAAAATTACGATTATACGTAATAAAGCCAAACGTGAGTAATTTTCTACCCAAATACGAATCGCCCTCCCACATGATAAAAAGGTTTTTTTGGGTATGAGGAGCTTAGTTTCCCACAAGCGTGCGTGAGCGTTTTTTAAAAGGGGTAAAAAGGAGACAAAGGGTTTTTTAAAAGGGCTTTACGGGGTTTTGGGAAAGTAAAAAAGGGCAAGGTAAAAAATTTTACAAAGGGTTCAGGGAAACCGGCAATGGGGGATTGAGTCCTGGGATGGGAAGTACAGTGCCTCCCACTCTGAAGGAGGGATTTTAAAATTTTTGCAGTTTTATAACTTAGTGTAGGCTGCCTTGGCAAGACAGGGGGATGGATGAATGAGGGTGAAATTTTTTCTTTTTGGGACCACCCTGCCCTGGGGGGAAACGGCCAATTTTTAAATTTCAAAAAAAAAAATAAATAACCAATAGGTTTAAATACAGCGCCATTTAATAAGAAAATAATCGGTTTTGGGTTCCCGGGAAAAGAACAGCTCAAATTTTCGCGGGGGCGGGGGAGGACCCCTCCCCCAATCGTGAAGACACTTTGAAGGGTGAGCCCCTAAACATTTGAATTTAAGAAACCCCCCATCGTAAAGTTACTTAAAAAAAAAGGGGCGGTGACAAGTTATAAACGAACAAACTAATTAAAGTATAAAAACAAGATAAAGCTGTTGGAAAAATCGGGAATTAGGGTACAAATTCAAAATATAATATTTTAAAAATAATGCCCTTTGAATATCAAACCCGGGCAAATAAATTTTTAAATTTAAAAAGCACGCACAACACAAGAAAAAAATTACTACGTAGATAAACCCCAAATTTAAAAAGCAAAATTTTATTATTAGACTCATGGGGAAAACGCTAAACCTAAACCCGGGGGCCCAGTGGGAAGGGAAGTTTAAGGCAATCAGTTCAAACCAAGGAAGGGGGGGTAGGGGCCCTTACTTGGATCAAGAGCCTTTAAACCGGCATCAAGGACCTTCCCCTTTAGGGGGGGGGCTAAACTCGCTCGGTAAATAAAAGCAAGGGGTTTAAAAACCCACTTCCTTTAAAGGGTTTCCTTTTTTTTAAACCCCTTTATGCCCCCCTATCCCAAAACAGGGGCTCGGCGGGAGACAAAATTTTAAAAATTTTGGGAGTAGGGATTCAAGTCTTGGTCGATATTTTTGGGATAACTAATCCATGACTAACTTTTCGCCCAACATTTCCCTAGGTTATTTGGTTTTAAAAATCTATCGACTAAACGTTTGGATACTTTAAACCCTTTAAAAAGAAGATTGAAATAAACTCTTAGTTATCCAAGAAAATATAAAATACAATAGATGGAAAAAAAAAGTGAAAGGGGCCGGGAAAGATTTAAAGTCGAGGAAACCGCCTTCAAAAAATCACAACAATGTAAAAAATTTATCCGCTAGGAAAAAGATGGATGGATAATGAGAACCTTCAAAACTAGGGGCGCCCCAAACCCATGAGGGTTCTCTTCAAAAACGCTTGTGCTCTCTAGGCTGGGAAAAACTGCCCGTTTTTAAAATAACCGGGCCCCCTTTTAAGGGGTGGCCCCCCCCCCCCCCCCCAATGCAGACCTGGAGAGTTTTACAAAGAACTTTCACGGGCACACATAAGTACCAAAAAGGGGACCTAAATTAAAACCGGGGGAAAGGTTGAAGGTCCTTGATCTGTAATTTCCCCCGAAAAGAGGCGAGAAGATACAGGGTAATATACACTTGGAAGGTCCCGGGGGGATTGGTACCAAAAACCCGCACACGAAAAAAAACTCCCCATGAAAAACAAAACTCGGCAAGAGATCAAAATTCCCCCCGGGAAAAAAACCCGGGGCACCAAAGGGGTTTCACTGACAAAAAAAACCCCAATAAGTTTCCCGGGGCCCCCCAAAACTGTTCAACTGCCTACCACATACATATGGGGGGGTTATCAATAGACCCCGCCCCGTTTTAAGAAGGCACTAGAAAAGGCCCCCAAAAATCAGTAAACCCGACCAACCGGGGTGTGGTTTTGTACGTCCCGCTTGCGTGCCCACCAGCCAAAAAACCTGGTTTATTTAATTTTGATCCACCATGAGGCCTGGCTCAGACCGAGCCTGGGGGGGGTGAAACCCCCCCAAACCCCCTCCCGGTAAACTCCCAGGTAAAAAGTGAGTGGGATCCACCCTGTTGGAAAAATATTGTAACTTAAAATATACTTTCAAACCTTGTATATTTGTAAAATTCTAATTTCACATACTCACATTTTTACTTTAAAAAATTTTTTTTTATTCAGTATCTAAATTTTGCTTATAATTATGACATCGTCCAAAAATTTTTTTATTTAAGGGCAATTCAAAGGTTTAAAAATATTTACGTATAATCTGTCACATTTTCAGGGACCAGTGATAATTAGATTTTGAGGGGAAACCGGGAGATGAGCATAAAGACAAGACAAGAGGGTTTTTTCGGTTAAAAAAGTGGAAAAAACAATCCTTTTAAAATTTGTGATTACTATTTCGCAAGCTTTTTGTTGTGATTATAGTATCAGGACACTGTCCTGACAAGGGTTTTTACCAAGCCGGGTAACTCGTCCGGTTTCCCCAAAAAAGGGCAGTTTTTTAAACCCTGGGCCCTTTTTTCCATGGGGTGGGAAAAGGAAAAAGCATAATCTTGGGGCGACACGATGAAAAGGGAAAAGGGGAGATCTACTTGTGTTCTTTTTGAGGGCCCAAACCGGGTTTTATCCTGCCCCGCGGGGCTCGAAGATAACTTTACTGGGAGTTTTTTCCGGGCATTTGAAGTACCCCCCGGTGGAGTAAGCTTGGGCTAAAAGGGTTTAAAGGATTTAAAAAACACTTTTTCAAAAGGGTTTAAAATTTAAAAGGAAAATCCTGAAGTCTCACCCCCGAACTCCGGGCCCCTTAGCTGCACGCGAAGTGACCCCCGCACTTCTGTAATTTTATATGACTAAAAAATGAATTTGCATTTAAATTACAATACTGTCTTGTGTAAGTAATTTTGAAAAATGAGAACCCCTTTAACTTAAAAATTTATTATGTGAGTAAAATTTCCCCACATGAGGTTTACAGGGGATTAAACCCGAAATTTTTACGTGCAAAAAATTTTGGGGGAGATAAGTGGGGCTTAATTTACGTAGGTCGCTGAACGTAACCCCCCCCCCGATGCCCATTTCTTTTCCACTCTCAAAAACGTAACCCGACATTTTAAATTTTAAAAATTTCAATAAAAAAATAGCCCCCAGTGGGAAATTAAAATTGTTTAAAATGTATATATTTTGGTTGCTGGGGGGAAAAAAAAGAAATTTTTTTATTACCAATTTTTCCCTTAAATTACTGTGGGATCACACCAAAAACACTTGCCACAAACCTAAAACCCTTTCAATTGGGCCCGCTAGAGGGTCTAAATTTCAAGGACTTTAAAGGCACACTTCCCCCCGTGAGTGATGCTTTAATTCCCTTATCTTCTGCCATCCCCAGTAATTCTTGAGGTCCCGGGGAAATTTCCGTCCCAATTCTTTTAGCAGGGGGCATTAACATGGGTTCTTAAAATTTCCCAAAATTTAGGCCGAAACCCCCCAAAATTTTGCTTTTGGGAAAAACGCGGGGAAAAAACAGAAATTTCCCCCAAAATAACCATTTTTCACAAAATTTCCCAAAAGGCATCACTTCCCCCCAAACTGTTTTACCCCCCCCCTCACTCGAAAATTTTTTTAAAAGGGCAAGTCAACATCACATTTTATTAAAACCAAATATTGTATTTTTCAAATTTAACCCTGCTGAATTTTGGAAAATTTCCCAAAAATTTTTCCCCAACAAATTGGGCTACAAATTTTGAACAATTTTTCGATTCGGAAAAAAAGGTTTTTTGGGGTGTTGAAGGGAAATATTTTTCATATCAACAATTTGACTGATTGAGGTTTCCAAGGTTGGGTTTTATTAGTAACACCTGAATAATTAAAATTTGCTTTTTTATTGATAAAAATCCAGGCTTCTTTGTTTTTCTCTTATATTCCATTTCTGGAGCAAATTTGTTATTCTCCCGCAGTAATCTACCCTTTAAAAAAATGGGCTCTATCATCCCTGGGAGAGTTTTTCCATTTACTGAGATGCAAAATGGAAAAGTTCAACATAGTTCATCGCTGAAATCCTCAGTTGGTTTGGGAAAAAAAAAGTAGCGAGAATGGAAGAAGCGAAACTTTTAAAAACATCTTGCAACCTACTTTTTTTTATAGGACCAAAAGCAGATTTTTCCCCTAGCTTCCCCTAATTGAAGCTTTTGGATTGCCGAGAAAATTTGGTTTTCAATTTAAACCCGGGAAAAAATTCCAGCAACTTCTCCTTACTAACTACGATAAAAGGGCACCCCCCTTGATTTTTGCTTCCTGAGACTTCGAATTTACCTCAAGGTGTCAAATAAACTGTGTATTTTTTTTGTGTTTTGTGGGCAGGGTTTAACAAAATTTCCCGCTCGAATTTAAAAAGTGGGGGATACAGAAAATTTTTTGTTCCAGGTTCCAATAGTGTCGGGAGTGCCAATCTTTTTTTTTATGTAATGAGAAGTCCTGCCTGACGACTGTCCCATTTACACAGGGAAAAAAGCAATTTCTTAGGGGTGCCGCAGCAGCCCCACCAAGGTAACAACTTTAAGTCTCCCCCAAGGCTGTCATGAGATTGTCAAAAATTTTTGAAACTCGAAACTTTTCATGTTGTCATGTGTTTTTTTCAAAGTGGACTTATAATCATCTGAAATTGATGGCAGCACGTTGCCCAAAAAGCAAAAAAAGCACCTTTAACCCCGCTTCGATGAATCAGTGAACACTTTCCACTCATCAGGATTTTGAATAACATTTAGGGTTACCATCGGACCATCGATGTCGTTGCAGGCTACAAGGTCACCTTCCATGATGAATAACAGAATGAAATATATTTGACGGAGCCCAACAATTCAGAAACTTGAAAAAAATGAGTTACTGATGAGAAACACAGAAAATTGTATGCGTTTTTTTAAATAATTACGCATTGTCGATTTGAAACAAGAGCCTTACCCCTGTACAGGTTATTCACCCTCCTCCTTTCCCAAGTCAAGAATAACAGCAACCGGCTTGAGTTTGTATCTTTATAAAGAGCCATTTTGACTGTAGACCATTTGACTGTAGAGCCATTTTGTCTGTAGAGCCATTTGATTGTAGACCTCTTGTACAATTTTCCTTTTAAGTCCCTGTATTGTGTTGAAAAAGCCACTGGTTGGCGAAACGTCAACAAAATAAGGATACCAGATACACAAATAACCCGCACATAAAAGAGAAGCTTACGACGACTTTGTAAATGGTCCAAGTCGGACCGAAACGTCGTCCTAAGCTCCTCTCTTTTATGTGCGGGTTATTTGTGTATCGTTCCAGTCACGGTATTGTGCCTTTTTTTGTTATTTAAGGATACCATATGTTGCACGCGTCTATTTCGTCAACGAATTCGCAATCTTTCCTGTCTGTAATAATATAATTATACTTATTTACAACAATATGGTTAGGGAAGGTGAATACATGTGCAGTTACTTAAAACAGTTGACCAAGGGTATACGATGTCATCCTCCCTTTGAGTAGATTCTACATACGTCACAAGCAGCTGACGTGAACCACGCCATCAAACACCAAGGAAGCACACTACACCTCTTAGAATTTCCCGTGCAACGTCTTCGAGATCTTCCATACCTCACCTTCTACAGTATTTAAGACTTCATTCTCATGCTTCAGTTTCAGACCCTCGTCTGGAAACAAATACGTATCCTGTTTCCTGATAAACCTACCAAATTTCAGCTTCATATAGTTCCAGACCATGGAAATGAACTCTTCTCCACGCTGAGGGACAGACCACCATAAACTATTTCTCCAAGGTTGATGGACTAATTGCATTATCTTTAACTCGCCACTACTGCTGCCTACATTACATTTCGCTCTGTATTTGACTGATGAAGCCTACCGCGTAGGCGAATCGTTTCGACTATAAAGATACCCTGCTTGTCAATATTTTATACCGTTTTCATCAATATTTACATTCATTTTCAGTATTGATTTTGCGTAAGATTTTTGCATCATCTACAAACATATTAATTTTTATTCCTTCTGATAAATCATTTGTGTAAATAAGAAATATTGTTGGGGCAAGTACAGAACTTTACGGTACCCCACTTACAATATCACACCATACAGACATTTTCCTCTTATAACTGATATCATTTTTCTCCCAAACAAAAAGTTTTTCATCCATTGTAATAATTTACCTATAATTCATCCTATATTTTGGAGTTTCGAAATGAGTCTTTCATTGGGAACGATATCAAAAGTTTTTTTGAAATCCAGGTAAATACAGCTTGCCCATCCGTTTCTTTTTTAAATAATTTCCGTAACTGTGCAGCCCGAAAACCAAATTGTTTACCAGTTAGTATATTATAATATTTTGTGTACGTGTATGGGGGTGTATATGTATGTGTGCGCATGAGCATGCTTCCTGTGTGTGCGTTCGTGAGTGTATATATTCACCCATATATGGTTGCAGGGGTTGAGTCTCAGCTCTTGTGTGTGTGCACAGGACCGGATTAAGAAGTCTCCGGGCCCTAGGCTATTCAGATTGGCGGGGCCCCTTTGAGTTACGGGTAAGCGAAGCGACCCCTTCCAGCTTGGGGGTGGGGGGTGGGGGGGTCGGTGTGAGCCTGTTTAAGGTCTAATTAAATACATTCTGGCTATTTAGATTAAATTTAATAGGGAAAGTACATCAAGACAACCAAAACCATTTACCAACAGCCATTATAACTATTTTTTTTTATTATCACACTGGCCGATTCCCACCAAGGCAGGGTGGCCCGAAAAAGAAAAACTTTCACCATCATTCACTCCATCACTGTCTTGCCAGAAGGGTGCTTTACACTACAGTTTTTAAACTGCAACATTAACACCCCTCCTTCAGAGTGCAGGCACTGTACTTCCCATCTCCAGGACTCAAGTCCGGCCTGCCGGTTTCCCTGAACCCCTTCATAAATGTTACTTTGCTCACACTTCAACAGCACGTCAAGTATTAAAAACCATTTGTCTCCATTCACTCCTAACAAACACGCTCACGCATGCCTGCTGGATGTCCAAGCCCCTCGCACACAAAACCTCCCTTACCCCCTCCCTCCAACCTTTCCTAGGCCGACCCCTACCCCGCCTTCCTTCCACTACAGACTGATACACTCTTGAAGTTATTCTGTTTCGCTCCATTCTCTCTACATGTCCGAACCACCTCAACAACCCTTCCTCAGCCCTCTGGACAACAGTTTTGGTAATCCCGCACCTCCTCCTAACTTCCAAACTACGAATTCTCTGCATTATATTCACACCACACATTGCCCTCAGACATGACATCTCCACTGCCTCCAGCCTTCTCCTCGCTGCAACATTCATCACCCATGCTTCACACCCATATAAGAGCGTTGGTAAAACTATACTCTTATACATTCCCCTCTTTGCCTCCAAGGACAAAGTTCTTTGTCTCCACAGACTCCTAAGTGCACCACTCACCCTTTTCCCCTCATCAATTCTATGATTCACCTCATCTTTCATAGACCCATCCGCTGACACGTCCACTCCCAAATATCTGAATACATTCACCTCCTCCATACTCTCTCCCTCCAATCTGATATCCAATCTTTCATCACCTAATCTTTTTGTTATCCTCATAACCTTACTCTTTCCTGTATTCACTTTCAATTTTCTTCTTTTGCACACCCTACCAAATTCATCCACCAATCTCTGCAACTTCTCTTCAGAATCTCCCAAGAGCACAGTGTCATCAGCAAAGAGCAATTGTGACAACTCCCACTTTATGTGTGATTCTTTATCTTTTAACTCCACGCCTCTTGCCAAGACCCTCGCATTTACTTCTCTTACAACCCCATCTATAAATATATTAAACAACCACGGTGACATCACACATCCTTGTCTAAGGCCTACTTTTACTGGGAAATAATTTCCCTCTTTCCTACATACTCTAACTTGAGCCTCACTATCCTCGTAAAAACTCTTCACTGCTTTCAGTAACCTACCTCCTACACCATACACCTGCAACATCTGCCACATTGCCCCCCTATCCACCCTGTCATACGCCTTTTCCAAATCCATAAATGCCACAAAGACCTCTTTAGCCTTATCTAAATACTGTTCACTTATATGTTTCACTGTAAACACCTGGTCCACACACCCCCTACCTTTCCTAAAGCCTCCTTGTTTATCTGCTATCCTATTCTCCGTCTTACTTACTATGTTGTTAAATCATGCATTTTAAAGAGAATAAACTCAAGAGAGCATAGTATTACTAGATTAGGCTATTAAAGTAATGACATCATGTACCTATTATATTCAGCATAACCACTACAGCACTATTATTCCCTTTATAAATCACTGACCATTATTGTTATCATTGCATCATGCATAAGACTATCAAATCATATAAACTCCAGAAAATTTGAGAGGAATCTCCCATACTCACCCATTAGCGGGAAAACACAGCTGTTCTGATGTAAACAAAGGCGTGTTGAGTGTTGCCATCTATGGTTAGGTTTATTTATTTTTATTTTATTCTATTTCATTATTTATTTTTGTTTTGATTAATTTTTAAAAAGCAATTTTACTCTCCAAACACTTGAACTTTTTAGGTAGGGACCCCTTTGCACTTGCACCATGTGCGCAGTCTTGAATGAGCCCCTGAACACCTTGGACCGCGGGGCCCCCAAATGCGCGGGGCCCTAGGCAAATGCCTAGTTTGCCTATGCGGTAATCTGGCCCTGTGTGTGCATATGAGTGGTGTGTATGTGTGTGTGCATGTGCATGGTGTGTATGCGTGTGTGCATGTGTGTGGTATGTATGTGTGTGTGCATGTGTGTGTGGTATGTATGCGTGTGTGCATGTGTGTGGTATGTATGTGTGTGGTGTGTATGTGTGTGCATGTGTGTGGTGTGTATGTGTGCATGTGTGTGGTGTATATGTGGTGTGTATGTATGTGCATGTGAGTGGTGTGTATGTGTGTGTATGCTTGTGTGTTGGTGTGTATGTGTGTGGTGTGTATGTATGTGGTGTGTATGTGTACATATGTGTGGTGTTTATGTGTGTGGTGTGTATGTGTGCCTGTGTGTGGTGTGTATGTGTGCATGTGTGTGGCGTGTGTGTGGTGTTTTATGAGTGCATGTGTGTGGTGTGTATGTGTGCATGTGTGTGGTGTGTATGTGCGTGGTGTGTATGTGGTGTGTATTTTGTGTGTGGTGTGTATGTGTGTGGTGTGTATGTGTGCATGTGTGTGATGTGTATGTTTGTGTGTGGTGTGTATGTGTGCATGTGTGTGATGTGTATGTGCGTGGTGTGTATGTGTGCATGTGTGTGGTGTGTATGTGTGTGGTGTGTATGTGGTGTGTATGTGTGTGGTGTGTATGTGTGTGGTGTGTATGTGTGCATGTGTGTGGTGTGTATGTGGTGTGTATGTATGTGCATGTGAGTGGTGTGTATGTGAATGTGAGTGGTGTGTATGTGTGTATGCTTGTGTGTGGTGTGTATGTGTATGTGTGTGGTGTGTATGAGTGTATGTGTATGTATAAGTGTGTATTCACCTAATTGTGGTTACAGGGGTCGATTCACAGCTCCTGGCCCTGGCCCTGGTGTGTGCGTGTGTCAATGTGGACATCAACCACTCGCGTTATCAGTAGCCACAGGTGTGTTAGCTTTACCATCAGATATTGTTTTACCTTTCAGCTTTAATTCTCACATGTGTTGGTAAAGAGTGACAGCAGCAGCAGGAACTGCAGCTGCCACAGTGGCGACGGCACCAACTGTCGCAGCAACAGCGACGGCAGCAGCGACAGCACTGACATTGACAGCAGCGTAATAACAGCTGCAGCATTGGCGACATGTACCGCCTTCACCAGCTGCAACTCCGTTACCCTGTCAAGTGGAGGGCAGCCTTATGATAAATTAACACTGCCTTATACTAATATTTTCGTAATTGTCGTTTATTAGGTGATACGTGAAACATTGTGCACATTTCACTATAGTGTATATATTGAAGTTTTCGGGGAGCCACAGGTTTAAGTTTCTCTTTATTTTACCTCTTCTTTATTCCTCTCTTCTAACTTCAGTATCGTATGTGCATTATCTTCTGTCCATGGACCTGTCATAGTTTGCTGTCTATCCTTAATTTATTATATTTCTCTTGTCATATTTTTCACTGTTTTATTCTTCGTCATTTTTCCTCTTTTACTAAAACACTGTATTAGAAGGAAACCCTAAACCTATATGGGTCTACAGCGCCTGGGAAATGGAAGGCAACTAGGTCTGATCCTTGAGTCAAGACCTTCTCACCTTCAAGGATCATCCTTCGAGGGGATTTGTCCCTCTTTATATTTCTGTTTATGTCATTTTTCATTAATTTACAGACATGTTTATCTTACTGTTGTGTAGGGTTGATATAACACCAGCTGTCCTCGAGCCCTGGCAACGTGCGTACTACAGTATTCCAAATTTAACTGGTTCTTGAAAGACAATTGAAAAATCACATTAAAAACATAAGAAAGAAGGAACACTGCAACAGGCCTACTGACCCATGCGGAGCAGGTCCATGTCCTTCCCCCGGATTAGCCCAAAAAGAAAAACAAATGCAATATAATACGAACCTTTGCCGACAACCTTTCTCGCCCACAGAATAGGCTTTATCAAGTCATCAACAAATATTTGTGACTTGATAAAGCCCACTGTACAAGCGAAATGCTGCCAAAAAATCATATTATACCACATTTGTGTCTTTTTCTACAAGTCACACCAATGTGACTATTTGTTATGGTCATGATGAAACGCTCGTCCAGTAAGGTTATACAGTGGAATGTAAGGTTATACAGAGGTCCAGTAAGGTTATACAGTGGAATGTAAGGTTATACAGAGGTCCAGTAAGGTTATACAGTGGAATGTAAGGTTATACAGAGGTCCAGTAAGGTTATACAGTGGAATGTAAGGTTATACAGAGGTCCAGTAAGGTTATACAGAGGTCTAGTAAGGTTATACAGTGGAATGTAAGGTTATACAGAGGTCCAGTAAGGTTATACAGAGGTCTAGTAAGGTTATACAGAGGTCCAGTAAGGTTATACAGAGGTCAAGTAAGGTTATACAGTGGAATGTAAGGTTATACAGAGGTCCAGTAAGGTTATACAGAGGTCTAGTAAGGTTATACAGTGGAATGTAAGGTTATATAGAGGTCCAGTAAGGTTATACAGAGATCCAGTAAGGTTATACAGTGGAATGTAAGGTTATATAGAGGTCCAGTAAGGTTATACAGAGATCCAGTAAGGTTATACAGTGGAATGTAAGGATATACAGAGGTCAAGTAAGGTTATACAGAGGTCCAGTAAGGTTATACAGTGGAATGTAAGGTTATATAGAGGTCCAGTAAGGTTATACAGAGGTCCAGTAAGGTTATACAGTGGAATGTAAGGTTATATAGAGGTCCAGTAAGGTTATACAGAGATCCAGTAAGGTTATACAGTGGAATGTAAGGTTATATAGAGGTCCAGTAAGGTTATACAGAGATCCAGTAAGGTTATACAGTGGAATGTAAGGTTATACAGAGGTCCAGTAAGGTTATACAGTGGAATGTAAGGTTATCCAGAGGTCCAGTAAGGTTATACAGTGGAATGTAAGGTTATACAGAGATCCAGTAAGGTTACACAGTAGAATGTAAGGTTATCCAGAGGTCCAGTAAGGTTATACAGTGGAATGTAAGGTTATACAGAGATCCAGTAAGGTTACACAGTAGAATGTAAGGTTATCCAGAGGTCCAGTAAGGTTATACAGTGGAATGTAAGGTTATATAGAGGTCCAGTAAGGTTATCCAGAGGTCCAGTAAGGTTACACAGTGGAATGTAAGGTTATATAGAGGTCCAGTAAGGTTATCCAGAGGTCCAGTAAGGTTACACAGTGGAATGTAAGGTTATATAGAGGTCCAGTAAGGTTACACAGTGCCTGAGCAATGTAAGTTAATCAAGTTTGATGGAAGGGACACCGATATTAAACTTCCTAAATCTGCCTTTTTCTTGGCCAGGAGATCGATATATGCTACGTTGGCGCATATATCGTGAAGATATTGTTGAGGTGTTTGCATAAATTCGTTTGGTTAATCAGGTTCAATGTCATTCTGCATGAAAGTTGTAAATGGTGCACCTAACTACACCAACAATCAAGAATATTTTAAACCTTAAAATAAGGACTAAAGTAATCAATGCATTTACAAAGATACATGCCTCTCAGAGTATATACACAGAGATACATACATGCCTCTGAGCGTATATACACAGAGATACATGCATGCCTCTCAGAGTATGTACACAGAGATACATACATGCTTCTGAGCGTATATACACAGAGATACATGCATGCCTCTCAGAGTATGTACACAGAGATACATACATGCCTCTTAGAGCATATACACAGATATACATACACGCCTCTCAGAGTATATACACAGAGATATATACACGTCTCTCAAAGTATATACACAGAGATACATACATACACGCCTCTCAGAGTATATACACAGAGATACATACATGCCTCTTAGAGTATATACACAGATACATACACGCCTCTCAGAGTATATACACAGAGATACATACACGCCTCTCAGAGTATATACACAGAAATACATACACGTCTCTCAGAGTATATACCCAGAGATACATACACGCTTCTCAGAGTATATACACAATATACATACACGTCTCTCAGAGTATGTACACAGAGATACATACACTCCTCCTCTCAGAGTATAGACACAGATATACATACACGCCTCTCAAAGTATATACACAGAGATACATACATGCTTCTCAGAGTATATACACAGAGATACATACATGCCTCTCAGAGTATATACACAGAGATACATACACGTCTCTCAGAGTTTATACACAAGAGATACATACATGCCTCTCAGAGTATATACACAGAGATACATACATGCCTCTCAGAGTATATACACAGAGATACATACACGTCTCTCAGAGTTTATACACAGAGATACATACACGCCTCTCAGAGTATATACACAGAGATACATACATGCCTCTCAGAGTATATACACAGAGATACATACACGTCTCTCAGAGTATATACACAGAGATACATACATGCCTCCCAGAGTATATACACAGAGATACATACATGCCTCTCAGATATATACACAGAGATACATACATGCCTCTCAGAGTATATACACAGAGATACATACATGCCTCTCAGAGTATATACACAGAGATACATACATGCCTCTCAGAGTATATACACAGAGATACAAACATGCCTCTCAGAGTATATACACAGAGATACATACATGCCTCTCGGTTTATAACTTCACTTAGCTCATGAATTAAAAATTTTATAAAAATTCGAGTTTCAATATTTTTCAGCTTTTTTTGGCAGTTCTATTCTATTTAAAATTATAAACAGTCCTTTAAAAAGAAACATTTGGTATTTGTTCTTTAAAAATAGTCTAATTTAATAAATAAAACTATATAATTAGTAAATTGGCACATGCAAAGTCTAAATTCAATAAAAATTATTATTATAATCAAAAAGAAGCGCTAAGCCACAAGGACTATACAGCTAAATTCAATAAAAAAAAAAACTACAATTAAGTTGCATCTGTCTTGAGTGTCTTGAAGCCGATAAGGAGAGGAATGGAATTTTATAGTTATTAAGTAGAAACTAGTTTAATAAAATTGGCAATATCAAATTTATATTGCTCAAGTGAAAGCCAAACTTTCTTTTAATAAAACCCATCAACACTGCAAGTTTGAAACTTATCAGAAAAGTTATTCTCCATCTTTGTATCTGCATTTGTATTTGACCAACATTAGTAATAACCTCCACAAATGTTAGAGCAAATTGTGTTACTAAAGCTACCAACAAATTGTTCTTGCATAAAATTCCAGTAGTAATTATATGTATATATAAGTTATTTTAAGATTGTCCGAAATGCTGTACATAGCCAGGGGCTGATATACAGTGTGTCAGTAATATCATCTTTTCTCGAAACAACAGTAAACCGTTCTTTACAGATGTAAATTTTATCATTTATCACTCCTGTTTGGATTATTATATGTATTATTATTATTATAAACATGGGGAGTACTAAACCCGTAGGTATTATACAGCGCATGTGAGGGGGGGGGATGGAAGGTATTCAGCTCAGTTCAGGGAACCGGAGCACAGATCCAATTCCCTAGATCAAGAGCCTCTCACCAGCGTCAAGGAACCTCCCTTCAAGGGACTCTTGTTTGGAGAGAGCGAACAAGCAGTAAGCAAATTATTTTATTATTTATCAAAACAGGAAACATCCGTCTGTTTCTCGGATTAAACCTGATTACCTCTCATTTCCCAGGCACTGTGAACCCCTACGGGTTTTATTGCTTCCCCATGAATATGATGATAATAGTGTTTTCGTCAGAAATCCCACGGAAGCTGTGTGAAAGAGGGTTTCCTTTTACAATATTTCGTGGAGAGGCTTGTTTTATATTAATTATTAATATAATTTATTGCTGTACAGCCCTTGTGGTTTAGCGCTTCTTTTTGATTATAATAATAATAAAATTTATTCATTATTTGCTACAGGAACTGTAAGAACAGTATTTATGAAATGGTATCAAAGACATCGATTCGATTCTCGGGTACAAAGAAACGTGTTTTCGGACCTTCTTAAGACATCTGCTTTCTCTTCTCGCTTTAGTTAGTGATAAATAAGCACCTGTTTTTGTCGACTGTTGTAAGTTGCATCCTGGGGAAGTTGTGATAGTCTCACATAACCTAACCTTAGTTAGGAGTGAGGTTTGAAATAAGTTGTAATAGTATAACAGTTCCCCATACCCCCGGCCGGGATTGAACCCGCGGTCATAGAGTCTCAAAACTCCAGCCCGTCGCGCTAACCACTAGACCAGCTAGCCACAATAAGATTCATCCAACTAGGTATATTTCTACACCATAGGAAGGTTAGCACAGGCACCTCTGTGACCACAAATGCAAGTTTTTACAGACGAATCTCCAGCTAGCGTGGCCGTGACGAACTCTAGCTCAAGTCCCTTCACTGCCGTCAACATGACTTAAGAAATCGTAATGACACGATTGCAAATAAACCATACCCCCGGCCGGGATTGAACCCGCGGTCATAGAGTCTCAAAACTCCAGCCCGTCGCGCTAACCACTAGACCAGCTAGCCACAATAAGATTCATCCAACTAGGTATATTTCACACCATAGGAAGGTTAGCACAGGCACCTCTGTGACCACAAATGCAAGTTTTTACAGACGAATCTCCAGCTAGCGTGGCCGTGACGAACTCTAGCTCAAGTCCCTTCACTGCCGTCAACATGACTTAAGAAATCGTAATGACACGATTGCAAATAAACCATACCCCCCGGCCGGATTGAACCCGCGGTCATAAGTCTCAAAACTCCAGCCCGTCGCGCTAACCACTAGACCAGCTAGCCACAATAAGATTCATCCAACTAGGTATATTTCTACACCATAGGAAGGTTAGCACAGGCACCTCTGTGACCACAAATGCAAGTTTTTACAGACGAACTTGCATTTGTGGTCACAGAGGTGCCTGTGCTAACCTTCCTATGGTGTAGAAATATACCTAGTTGGATGAATCTTATTGTGGCTAGCTGTCTAGTGGTTAGCGCGACGGGCTGGAGTTTTGAGACTCTATGACCGCGGTTCAATCCCGGCCGGGGTATGGTTTATTTGCAATCGTGTCATTACGATTTCTTAAGTCATGTTGACGGCAGTGAAGGACTTGAGCTAGAGTTCGTCACGGCCACGCTAGCTGGAGATTCGTCTGTAAAAACTTGCATTTGTGGTCACAGAGGTGCCTGTGCTAACCTTCCTATGGTGTAGAAATATACCTAGTTGGATGAATCTTATTGTGGCTAGCTGGTCTAGTGGTTAGCGCGACGGGCTGGAGTTTTGAGACTCTATGACCGCGGGTTCAATCCCGGCCGGGGGTATGGTTTATTTGCAATCGTGTCATTACGATTTCTTAAGTCATGTTGACGGCAGTGAAGGGACTTGAGCTAGAGTTCGTCACGGCCACGCTAGCTGGAGATTCGTCTGTAAAAACTTGCATTTGTGGTCACAGAGGTGCCTGTGCTAACCTTCCTATGGTGTAGAAATATACCTAGTTGGATGAATCTTATTGTGGCTAGCTGGTCTAGTGGTTAGCGCGACGGGCTGGAGTTTTGAGACTCTATGACCGCGGGTTCAATCCCGGCCGGGGGTATGGTTTATTTGCAATCGTGTCATTACGATTTCTTAAGTCTTATAACAGTTCCCACCATGTAACATGAGTTGTGTTTAAAAGCATAGCAGTATAATTCAGAAATAATATTTTTACCAAGAATACAGCCGTAAACATGGAGGAGAGAGCTGGTGCATCCTGGTAGATAAGATAGCACGTACCGGAACTAGAAAAAATATCAGAAACGCCACATTAACAGGTATGACTGCTGTCCCTCTTGAACAGTATTTTATTTTCATACTAGATCCATTAACGCCTGTGTTTCCTATGTCATCATGGTGGGTAAAATATCATCCACAAATAATTCTAATGTTCACAGGCACAATTCAACGTACTTGAACTTAATAAGGAAAGAAAAAAGAAAAAGAAAAAAATATCCATGTAATATGGTATCTCCCCTTATGTTTCTAAAAGACAAACAGATGTGTGTTTAGTACTAGATGAGTGTAGAAAAGAACACTTGTGTACAGTTCAAGACATTTATTAAAGGAAATGTCTCCTTTAATAAATGTCCTGAAGTATACACAAGTGTCCTCAACAGTATGTCGATATCACCACACCATTGACAACTACTAGATGACAACGCTGTACGACCCTTGGTGGTTTTGAGCTTAGTTATTATTAAATAAATAATAATAATAACTACATAATGAACAACTACATGTGTATAAATCAAGACTTTCCCAACTTTTCAGGAGTAGATGACATTATGGATGAGTTTATCTTGTAGGGATGTGCTCTCAAACTGTAACAATGATGTGATGCGGCTGCAGTTGGGACAGTTGTCGCCGAAGTGGAAGGATGAGAGGCTTATGTTGTCTTCTTGGCACGATTTTCTTCATGATCAACATCCTCCTCCTCCTCCAAGCTGTCGCAGTTTCGCTTAAATGACCACCTGGACGACGACTGGGATGAAAGTAAAGGGACCCCTAGTGGAAATAAGTCACTTTGTCTGACTTTTTGGATTATCCTAGGTAATTTACACTATGATAATTTTACTTATGTGTAACCGTGCCTAAATAAATTTACTTATTTACTGTGGATTTTTTTTCACATAATTTCCTAAATGTAGAGCATATAAACGAATATAATAATTGTGTATTAAAATGTGATGCTTTCTGGACCCTTCGAGAAATTTCGAGTGAGGGAGGTATGGAAGAGCCGCGGAGTGACGCCAGGGAAGACGCCATATTGAATCTAATGTGTGAGCACTCGACTGAGCTGTCCCCTCAAGGAAGGTTCCTTGATGATGGTGAGGGGCTCTTGATTTAGGGAATTGGATCTGTGCTCCAGTTCCCCGAATTAAGCCTGAATGCCTTCCACATCCCCCCCCAGGCGCTGTATAATCCTCCGGGTTTAGCGCTTCCCCCTTGATTATAATAATAATCGACTGAGCTGTGCAATATGATCGGGCGTTCTCGAAGGTCAACTGGGGTTTTCCGGCCTGAATTTGTAATTAGGAATCCGTGATAATGTCCCCTGCTGAAGAATTGGGACAGGAAATTTGCGGGACCTCAAGAATTACATGTGGATGGCAGAAGATAATACCAATTATATTTTGTGCACCCAAAATGCCTAATTATATACAGTCCACAAACTTTAATTTACCAGAGAAGCTGGTTTTAATATTATAATTATTATTTTAATGTCAGGTCTAACTTTTTGTGAGAGTAGTAGGGAGTGGGCAACGAGAGTTACAGTTCAGTGACCTGCTGTGACTTAAGTCCCACTTACTTCACCCAAATTACTTGCAGGTAATAGTTCAGGTAATGCCCTGTAAGCCTCCTGCAGGTGATTTGCTCACATAATAATTCACATTTACTAAGAGTTATCTTCTAATTGCTACTTACCTGCCTCACAACAGTCCGACTTTTTTGGGGTTATCCTAGGTAATTTACACTGTACAGTAATTGTACTATTGTACTTGTGCCTAAATAAACATATTTAACAGCTATCTTCTAAATGCTATTCATCTACCTCAGTGAGTATCACCAACTGGGCAGGAAAGGCAGCCTAGGCTCTACCCTCATAAACAAGACAGGCATCAGAAAAGTTGGAGGCTATCTAAATTCCAGAATTTTTCGCATTTTTTTCACGGAGAAAACAAACAGAAACACTCAATATTTTGGCACCAACTAATCAGCTAAAATGAAAGACATTAGGATTCTAGAAACAAGACTAAGTGTGGCGGCAATATCCATTTCTGAATATTGGTTAGGTGAGATTGGTCAGAAACCGGGACAAGTATTTTCCTGACACAGGTCTTAGTCTTATTTGACCCACCAACGGAGCTTTTGGTCATCTGATCGAGACCTTCCCTGGCTTACTGGTCTACCCCTTTAATAACTGATGTTACTGATAGCGACAGTCTTTAGTTTTCGTCCCTGTATTGTATCGATAAAGCTAAAACCAGTGTAAGTTTATTTAGGCACAGGTATATATACCTGGAGTTTACCCGCGGCCCGGTCTGTGACTAGGCCTCATGGTGGAACAGGGCCTGATCAACCAGGCTGTTATTGCTGGCTGCACGCAATCCAACGTACGAGCCACAGCCCGGCTGGTCAAGTACCGACTTTAGGTGCCCGTCCAGTGCCAGCTTGAAGACAGCCCCGGGGGCTATTGGTAATCCCCCTTATGTATGCTGGGAGGTAGTTAAACAGTCTTGGGCCCCTGACACTTATTGCGTTGTCTCTTAGCGTGCTGGTGACACCCCTGCTTTTCACTGGGGGGATGTTGCATCGTCTGCCGAGTCTTTTGCTTTCGGAGAGAGTGATTTTCGTGTGCAAGTTTGGTACTAGTCCCTCTAGGATTTTCCAGGTGTATATAATTATGTATCTCTCCCGCCTGCGTTCCATGGTGTACAGGTTCAGGAACTTTAAGCGCTCCCAGTAATTGAGGTGTTTTATCTCCGTTATGCGTGCCGTGAAGGTTCTCTGTGCATTTTCTAGGTCAGCAATTTCACCTACCTTGAAAGGTGCTGTTAGTGTGCAGCAATATTCCAGCCTAGCTAGAACAAGCGACCTGAAGAGTGTCATCATGGGCTTGGCATCCCTAGTTTTGAAGGTTCTCATTATCCATCCTGTCATTTGTTTTTGCAGATGCGATTGATACAATGTTATGGTCCTTGAAGGTGAGATCCTCCGACATGATCACTCCAGGTCTTTGACGTTAGTTTTTCGCTCTTGTTGTGTGGCTGGAATTTGTTTTATACTCTAATGAAGTTTTAATTTCTCATGCTTACCATATCGGAGTAATTGAAATTTCTCATCGTTGAACTTCATATTGTTTTCTGCAGCCCACTGAAAGATTTGGTGAAGTCCGCCTGGAGCTTTGCAGTGTCTGCAATGGAAGACACTGTCATGCAGATTCGGGTGTCATCTGCAAAGGAAGGCACGGTGCTGTGGCTTACATCCTTGTCTATGTCAGATATGAGGATGAGGAACAAGATGGGAGCGAGTACTGTGCCTTGCGGAACAGAGCTTTTCACCGTAGCCGCCTCAGACTTGACTCTGTTTACTACTACTCTTTGTGTTCTATTTGTGAGGAAGTTATAGATCCACCTACCAACTTTTCCTGTTATTCCTTTAGCACGCATTTTGTGTGCTATTACACCATGGTCACACGCTTTTACAAAGTCTGTGTATATTACATCTGCATTCTTTTTGTCTTCAAGTGCATCTAGGATCTTGTCGTAATGGTCCAGTAGTTGGGACAGACAGGAGCGACCTGCTTTAAACCCATGTTGCCCTGGGTTGTGTAATTGATGGGTATCTAGATGGGTGGCGATCTTGCTTCTTAGGGCCCTTTCAAAGATTTTATGATATGGGATGTTAACGCTATCGGTCTGTAGGTCTTTGCTATTGCTTTACTGCCCCCTTTGTGGAGTGGGGCTATGTCTGTTGTTTTTAGTAACTGTGGGACGACCCGCGTGTCCATGCTCCCTCTCCATAGGATGGTAAAAGCTCGTGATAGGGGCTTCTTGCAGTTCTTGATGAACACGGAGTTCCATGAGTCTGGCCCTGGGGCAGAGTGCATGGGCATGTCATTTATCGCCTGTTCGAAGTCATTTGGTGTCAGGATAACATCAGATAGGCTTGTGTTTACCAAATTCTGTGGCTCTCTCATAAAAAAATAATTTAGATCTTCGACTCTCAGTCTGGTTAGTGGCTTGCTAAAAACTGAGTCATATTGGGACTTGAGTAGCTCACCCACTTCCTTGCTGTCATCTGTGTAAGACCCATCTTGTTTAAGTAGGGGCCCAATACTGGATGTTGTTCTCGACTTTGATTTGGCATAAGAAAAAAAATACTTTGGGTTTCTTTCGATTTCATTTATGGCTTTTAGTTCTTCCTGCGATTCCTGACTCCTATAAGATTCCTTTAGCTTAAGTTCAATGTTTGCTATTTCTCTGACCAGTGTCTCTACGCATTGCAGATATATCGGCCTCTTTTAGCCGCTGTTATTCTTTTCCGTCGCCTGTAAAGGGAGCGCCTGTTTCTTTCTATTTTACATCTATTTCTCTTTTTTCTTAAAGGAATATGTCTTGAGCATACATCGAGTGTCACAGAGTTAATCTGTTCTAAGCATAAGTTGGGGTCTGTGTTGCTTAGTCTATCTTCCCAGCTTATATCATTTAGGACTTGGTTTACTTGGTCCCACTTTATGTTCTTGTTATTGAAGTTGAACTTGGTGAAGGCTCCCTCATGGCTGATCTCATTTTGTCGGTCTGAGGCTCCGCGCATACATGTCTGAACCTCGATTATTATTTTGATCCGAGTATATTGTTTTTTATATGGCGACATTTCGTATCAGATTATCATTGTTAGTGAAGATGAGGTCTAGTGTATTCTCCAATCTAGTAGGCTCTATTATTTGCTGGTTTAAGTTGAATTTTGTGCAGAGATTTAAAAGCTCGTGTGTGTGTGAGATCTCGTCAGAGCTGCCTCCAGGTGTTATCACTGCAACAGCATTATTTGCTATATTCCTCCATTTTAGGTGCCTTAAGTTGAAATCCCCCAGGAGCAAGGTGTTTGGGGCAGGAGCTGGAAGGCTTTCCAGTCAGTGGTCAATTCTGAACAGCTGTTCCTGGAATTGTTGGGACGCTGTATTCGGAGGCTTGTAGACTATCACAATGACAAAATTTTGGTTCTCGATCTTTACCGCTAAAACTTCAACTACATCATTTGAGGCATTTAGCAGTTCTGTGCAAATAAGTGACTCTGCGACATACAGGCCAACCTTCCCCTTTTGCCTGTTCACTCTATCATATCTGTATAGGTTGTAACCTGGGATCCATATTTCGTTGTCCATGTGATCCTTAATGTGGGTCTCAGTGAAGGCCGCAAACATTGCATTTGCCTCTGCAAGCAGTCCACAGATGAAAGGTATTTTGTTGTTCGTTGCTGGCTTTAGACCCTGTATATTTGCAAAGAAGAATGCCATCTGATTGGTGGTATTGGTGGTACTGGGGGGACTTTTTTTTCCGGCACTAATATCTGTATCTGTTGGTTTGGAGTGGAGGCCATCAAAATGTGATTCCACTCCATAAATGGCTGGATTTGGTGTACAATTTTCTGCCATTTCCTGCCAGTTTTTTTTCCTTCCTGGCACTAAAAAACCTCTCCCTTTTGAGTGGCTGTGCCTACCCAGGTTTTCCCATGGCCTGGATGTTTTGTATCTTTTGTCCCCTTTAGATGGTGTGCCTGGCAATGTAAGTTATAGCACTGTCTTTCTTGTACTGAAGAGGGACACATTTCAGGGTGAAAAAGCTTACAGGAAGGGAGTTTGCATTTTCCTGTTGTCATATGGGCATGGCATTTTCTAGGGTGGTCAAAGTTGCACGTCCCATCTGTTTTTCCAGATTTCCCATGCCTGCAGATACCAAGTGCATAATATGTGCACAGGCTTGGTTTCCGTTTGCCTTGGATTTTTGTGACTGTATTCCCTGTTGGTGCATGTTTTCCTGTCTCATTCCTATCCTCACTAGTACTAACAATGGAGCTCTCACCAGTTGTTTCTGGTAATATATCCTCACTATTACTAGTGGAGTCTCCTTGTTTGCTATCTCCTGTGGTATTACTAGTTTGTAATATTGGTTTTATCTTGTCCTTGACTACACTTGTTTCCCCGCTACAGCTCCTGTCTCCCTCGAGGCCACTAATATGCATTTCACCATGCATACAGTTACTGTCTACCAGGACAGCACCTCCAGCCTCACAGTTACTGTCTACCAGGGCAGCACCTCCAGCCTTACAGTTTCTGACTACCTGGCCAGCACCTCCAGACATACAGATACTGTCAGCCAGGACATCATCCGCACCAAGGGCGATAGCACCCTCCTGCCCAGACTTTTTATTTTCCCATCTGTTATAGAATGCTTCCAGGTTTTCTAAGAAGGCTGCTTTGATGTTTTCCTCTTTTAATACCAATGTGATTTTAGTCCACAGATTGATCTCATGTAGGCATACCCAAAAACACTTCCCTGATTTAATACCTCTTGTAGATAATTCTTGGATATCTGCACAGGGGGCGTGACACCAATTTCCACAACGGCTACATAAAATCCATGTGGAAGCTCGTTTGTTTGTTTGGTTGCAGACCACACAGGATTTCATAATGTGATTTTAATGGTTGATTTACTGTAATTCTACTAATAACCTCTTGAATATTCTACTAATAACCTCCTTAAAGTAAAGATCTGTCTATTTGTATTCTATTTGTATATGTGCTTGTATATTTGGACAAGCTTACTGCTCTAAGATATTGCTTTAGTAGCTATGGTTTGTGTGTTTGATAAGGGCGCCTAAAACCCCGTCTGTTTATAGTCCGTTTTATTGTCCAACGAATCCGTTTGAAACCGGTCAAGGGTTCGGAACCAGTCAAGGGTTCGGAACCAATCGGATCTGATCAGTGGATCACCTATTAAAACATATCTGGTCGGAGATGGGCTAACACATGAAGGAACTACTGGAAATTATTTAACTGAGTAATATGTGATTTGATTGATACAAAAAGTATAACTTGCATGTTAGAGAACCGGTGATTGCTGGAAGCTCCTACAATGACGAACGGTCGAGACCTCAGCCCTTATTTACAGCCTGAAGGTTTATAGATCACTGTATTTAGCTTTTCTAGATTTTTTCTGTCTCCACCACAACAAATGCTATGTTATCACTATAGTTGGCTGGTGAAGATTACTAGAGGAAAGTCGCTTTTACTGGAGTAATATTTGCTTTTTGTTGTGTATATTGCGACCGCTGCTAACTACAGGCTATATGAATTTCTACTGTATACGTACTAACAACTATACACTGTTTATCATATTTCTACAAAACTGTACACTTTTCGTATTTCCTCGAGATTTTGCACCTCTTCGTATTTCAACAGTAATGTTTTACTCCCTGATATCACTAACTACAAGTCAGGTACACTATAAGTACTATTGTGAACACAGGTAAAGAATGCCCTGTAACCTGGTCGTAATGTTTTTTTTTTTTTTTAGCAAAGCAAACTCAGCAGTAATATTCAACTTGTATTTCCCTCACCAGATGTATATACAATTATGTACACTTATGTACACTGTGTACATGAGTTGAATATAAATGTACTACACGATGAGAAAGAATGGCGAAGACAGAAGCCAGAAACTCAACCAGCTAATAGCAAGTCTGGCAAATGCTGAACCATGACGCCCCAGCATTTGGTAGGCTTGCCTGTGATTGCACAATGAACCAAGGTACTGATTTAACGATGGGTACCCTACAAAATAGTTAAACCTTTGGCACCCAGTTCGCTGGTAGGGAGGCAGCCTATATGGGAGTGTGCCGAGTAAACTGTAACATACTCTTTGCATGCCACACCCCCACCCCAAAAGGGCTCTAATAGCCAGGACTAGGCTTCCACCTCCATGGGTAGCGTGCCTCCATGGCACTGAACAATAATGGAACCGCCTTTCCTCTCATCTATCCAACTCATTAGATAGGGCTCAACTTTTCTCGAGACTTAAAGTCAAACTCTATCCTAGAGCAAGACAGTGGACAGTAGGGCTAACGGTGGTTCAAGACACCTGCAGACAGTAGCAGAATGTCCCATCATCAAAAAAAAGAACCCCACCAACAACATTAAAACACATTTTATACAAACTAAAGGGGAGAAAAAAGAGCTAGGCTCCCCATCTAGTCCCTAACACATTATAACTTAAATTTAAATATGGGAAAGGAATCAGCCAGCTTATTATCCTTGCCAGCATAGTGACCAAGGACTGGGCCCATATCATACTCTACTTCTTTCTGGTTCATCTCAAAATGGAAGATATTTATTTTACCTAAGGGCTGGAGCTTAACTGGGCAGTTAGCTTTAATATGGCCGGGTTTAATACAATGAAAGCAGGTCACCTCACTTTTTACTATGGCTCCCTGTTGATTTTGTGGCTGGCGCCACTCTGCGTACTGGCGTCGTGGTTCACTTTGTTGACCATGAGTTTGAAGTTGTCGCTCACCAGGTTGGCCGCGAGTTTGATATCATGCCTCACCAGATGACTTAGTTGGTTGGCGCTGTTGTTCACTTTCCTCCTGCCACTTCGTCCTCCAATCAGGAACTCGTCTCTGACGATCTCTACTCATGCCAGGCTGTTGGGAAGAAAGATTAAGATCGCTCAATTTTTGGAAATATTCCAAATACTTTGGGAGTTATGTAGGAGTAAAGGGCAGATTTTTTGCAACATTCCAAGAACTAACAAACTTTATTTTTTGTGAAATAAAGATAAGTTATTTTAGAGGACAGGTAGCTTATATAATACCTATAAGCATTGTTCTCTCGGCACCAAGTGTCCAAACAATCTTACGTAGTCCCATATAGGAATAAATCGCCCCCTAAGGGCATTTTCAGTAAATCAGTCTTTTTCAGTGTTTTCTCAGTTGTTGTTTGAGGTATATTTTTGATAAATATTTTTAACAAAGAGTGAAAACACTTTGTCTTGTGCACCAAAACTGGAGGAAATCGGACGGTAAACAAAGGAGCTACAATTTTTTGACCGACGGCCCCCTTAATTAGAGAAATCATTATTCTACAATTTCTGTGAATATTATTCCATTTAATTAAGTAATAAAGGCAGAACGATGTACCATAAGTGAATAAGTTACTTCCGAGATATTGGCCTGGAACGCCGGCCGGCCAGCCGTCTCGAATTTTTTTTGTTTTTTTTTTCGCGAAAATCGCGTTTGTTTGGGTGTATTTCTTAGTAAACTGATGTTCTAGTGCAGTTATCCTCTTAAAGCACCGTTTTCTCTTACTCAGAGACCAAAGAATACGACATGAGAGGATTCACTCATTTATATCGAAATATTCCCGATGGTCTCTCGCCATATTATGGCTTATTTTATTCAGTCTAGAGTATATAACATGTTTGTATGTGATTTATAGTGTTTATTATATCATATTAGATCAATTCTGATAGATAAATAAGCCGTAGAGTTGATATATAAGTTGACATAAGCGTAATAAAGAAGTGATTTCTCCTGGCACTCTCTGGAGCGGGAACACTGCCGAGCGTTCCCATATGGTGCCTGGTTGTCTCTAAGTCTACGGATAAGCTCCGCCTACTGTTTTATGATGCCAAATAGTCAGTTATTATATTATATCTTTATTACTACAAGTACATGTACATGGTTAGCCTAGCTGACAACAATGACATACTACTATATAGAAAGCCCCTTGTTTTGCTCCGCATGTCTGGCAAATTAGGTCAGTGTCCCAGGATGCGACCCACACCAGTCGACTCACACTCAGGTACCCATTTTACTGATGGGGAACATAGACAACAGGTGGAAAGAAACACGCCCAATGTTTCTACTCTGGCTGGGAATCGAACCCAGGCCCTCGCCATGTGAAGTGAGAGCGTTAGCCACCAGAGCCCCAGAAAGAATAATGCAAGAAAAAGAGATAAAAAACAAGGAAAAAATTCCAAAAAATACATAGGAAATAAATGGTATAAAATACCGACACCTGACCTCAGCATTTTGAACCTGACTATAAATACTCGCGTCCCTTCCACCCCAGGTAGATCTGTTTGTGACTTGAAAAAGCCCACTGTGTGGGCGAAACGTAGTCAATAAAGGATCACATTATACTGCATATGTGTTTATATTTCCAAAAAATACATAGGCTGTGAGCAGACTCGCTACCCACATCGCCGTCACCATACCTGATATAAATAACTATAACTTCTTGTAGAAACGTCGTAGAACATTCATTCTGGTACCACTGTGTTGCCAAAGAGTTAAGCTATTTTTGGTATATATAACTCAATTTCCATAATTTTTCGATTTTTGGTTGAGCGCGCGCGGAAACTTGCCCTACAGCCCCCTTTACCAAGTGGTACAAGGCGAGTGGTGTTTTAGAGACCTAGTACAGCTACTTTTGGTGGATAACCTGCTGAAATCTGTTGGACCAGAGTTTAGAGTCTTTCTTGATGATCATTCATTTATCACTGCATTGGAAGCAGACTGGCTGACACTTTTGAGACTAACCGCTCCTTGTCCGAGCAGTTTGGTAAAGGCTCTCGGCTGCTGTCTTGAAAAGTCTACATGAGACGGACCTAGCTGATGCTTGTCCAATTTGAATTCTCTCCTGTACTTGGTGGAAATAAACTGACATGCTCCAAGAGCCGTTGTTTTAACAACCCGATAATTAACAAATTCTTCATTATTTAAAATAGCTGTGAACTCTTGTGCTTTACCATACAACATTGTATGCACTAATGCTGCCTAATGCTCCTCAGGACACCTTAATGTTCGAGCCTGGTTTTTAAATGCCTCGAAAAACTGTTCAGGCTCGCCTACAAAATGGGGAACTACAGTGCTAGTCACGGCATTATGCTGCCCCTTCCCCACACACGTACCAAAACACAAACCCACACCATGAAAGATTATAATATATATATTTGCACACTTACTGAGGTTTCAATTCCTAGTGCTGTGTCCTTTACGCTTAATATCGTCCCTCAGCCATGTAGGAAGACTCACACAAATTCTTGAGGGTTTGGAGAGGTATAATATTCCATGCCTCACGTAGAGCAGGCTCCAGCCTCGAGATGGTACTGATATCCTTGCCCAGTAAACTTCGTTTCACTATTGACCAGAGGTTCTCAATAGGGTTTGGGTCTGGGGAATTGCCTGGCCAATCATTAAAGAACCTCACTTCACAGTCCTTAAGCCACTGAACTACAGATTTGGCGGTATGACACGGTGCATTGTCCTGCATATAAACCGTAGTCCCACACTTGTTAAATGCCTCAGGTAAATTATCACACAATAACTCCAGGTAATTATACTGGTTCATACACTGTTTTTTTTGGGAAACACAATGAGTTCTTCAACACTCTGAGCAATGAAATACCCCAAACCATGAGTGAGTCTGGGTGTTTGTTGGGCCCACAGGTGTAGCGTGGGTCTAGTGAGTAACTACCTCTGGGCTGGTACACATGTTTCCCACGGTTACAGGTGACGGTGAAGGTTGCTTCATCACTCCAAAGTACTTCAGACCACTGTTGAGAATTCCAGTGAAGATATTTCTTTGCATAATCCAGCCTACATTTCTTCTGTGGCTTGGAGAGGATCGGTTTCTTAACCTGGCGGTGATTACTGTAGCCCAGTTGTGACGCACGTCTGTTAACAGTTCTTACAGACACCTCTGAGAAAAGATGTAGGTTCTTTTCTTTCAATTCTCTAGCAATTATCTTAGGTATACTCTCTAACTGTTTCTTTAACACAGTTACGGTATGAACAGATGTCTTCTTCGAGGGGCCAGGTCGAGGTTTGGCAGACGGTAACTCGACACTGCTACCAGCCTTGAAACGCTACACCCAGTTCCTCACTGAACGCTCACATACACCAACATTCTCCACTATTTCTTTCGTCTGGTGCCCAGGTTTGTGAAGCTGTGTTAAAGACTTCCTTTTACTCATAATCAAACATGTATAGCCCCTAAACCAAAGGGAACACTGGACAAAAGATGGGGCAGATGAGAGACAAAAGTGCAATACTTCCTCTCACCATGGCAGCCACGTGAGCACTGGGGAGTCACTGTGGAGTGTGACGACAGGCCGTGATGTCATGCTAACAGCTACCCAGCATAATGCACTGATGAAAAAAGACCCCCCTGTATGGTAGGCTTTTGACTTTCATCATGGCATTATGCCAGGGCACTCACCCAGCATAATGCCGTGACTAGCACTGTAGCTGCACTGCCTTTTGCACACTGAAGTAGTCATCCACAGTCTGCTTAAATTGCCTCCTCTCCTTCTCTCTACCAAACTCCTCCTTAGCAAACACTCGCTACTCCCTGGTTGTTTCAAGATTGAGTTTTGCTAACTCAAGCGCCAATGAAGTGGACTCGCCCTGAGACAATCCCAGTGCACCACCTGTTTCACGAGACTGCTGGTCTGATTGCTCTGGTGTTATCCCTCCCACCTTACGAAGGAATCTAAGCGGAGATTGGCGATTAACAGCTTCTGTAGCGGGAGATATCTCAGTCTGGTGCGCCATAGTTGCTTCAACCCTTAACTTTGTATGAATAATGTCATGAAGCTGCGCAGCAGTGAGAGTTCATTGATATTCTATACCAGTAGAATGAGCAATTCACCAGCAATGCTGTAGAGATAGTCTGGGCAGACTTAGTAGAGTATATTCAGGCACCAACCACCTGACCCGTGTAGCTGGCTTTAACACAACATAACACACTGTTTGCAATGCATGCAACAAGCAGCAATAACACAGAGCGACTAGCAGGATACACACACACACAGTAGCAAGACTGACACACAATAACAAAAGCGATTGCAAGGCTGACACAATAATGAAAGCGATAGCAGGCTGACACACAGTACCAAATGAGCAAATAGTAGAGCCAACAAGACTAAAATATACTAGACCTCATCTTCACCAACAATGATGATCTGATATGGAATATAAAAGTATCAAAGACAATATATTCAGACCACAACATAACAGAAGCACAGACATGTATGCGCAGGGCTCCTGACCAGCAAAAGGCAACCAGTTATGAAGGTGCCTTCACCAAATTCAGCTTCAATAATAAAAGCAGACAGTGCGATCAAGTCAACCATGTCCTAAATGAAACAAGCTGGGAAGATATCCTAAACAACATGGATCCAAACCTCTGCCTAGAAAGAATTAACTCTGTGGCACTTGAGTTATGCTCATGGCACATTCCTATATGAAAAGGAAGAGAAGATGTAAACTAGAAAGAGAGAGATGCTCCCTATTCAGGTGAAGATGAAGAATCACAGAGCTGCTGAAATGGGCTAGTATAACTGAAATACGAAGGGAGGCACTGGAGAGTTTACCTGGAGAGAGTTCCGGGGGTCAACGCCCCCGCGGCCCGGTCTGTGACCAGGCCTCCTGGTGGATCAGAGCCTGATCAACCAGGCTGTTACTGCTGGCTGCACGCAAGCCAACGTACGAGCCACAGCCCGGCTGGTCAGGAACCGACTTTAGGAGCTTGTCCAGTGCCAGCTTGAAGACTGCCAGGGGTCTGTTGGTAATCCCCCTTATGTATGCTGGGAGGCAGTTGAACAGTCTCGGGCCCCTGACACTTATTTTATGGTCTCTTAACGTGCTAGTAACACCCCTGCTTTTCATTGGGGGGATATTGCATCGTCTGCCAAGTCTTTTGCTTTCGTAGTGAGTGATTTTTGTGTGCAAGTTCGGTACTAGTCCCTCTAGAATTTTCCAGGTGTATGTAATCATGTATCTCTCCCGCCTGCGTTCCAGGGAATACAGGTTTAGGAACCTCAAGCGCTCCCAGTAATTGAGGTGTTTTATCTCCGTTATGCGCGCCGTGAAGGCTCTCTGTACATTTTCTAGGTCAGCAATTTCACCTGCCTTGAAAGGTGCTGTTAGTGTGCAGCAATATTCCAGCCTAGATAGAACAAGTGACCTGAAGAGTGTCATCATGGGCTTGGCCTCCCTAGTTTTGAAGATTCTCATTATCCATCCTGTCATTTTTCTAGCAGATGCGATTGATACAATGTTATGGTCCTTGAAGGTGAGATCCTCCGACATGATCACTCCCAGGTCTTTGACGTTGGTGTTTCGCTCTATTTTGTGGCCAGAATTTGTTTTGTACTCTGATGAAGATTTAATTTCCTCGTGTTTACCAATCTGAGTAATTGAAATTTCTCATCGTTGAACTTCATATAGTTTTCTGCAGCCCACTAAAAGATTTGGTTGATGTCCGCCTGGAGCCTTGCAGTGTCTGCAATGGAAGACACTGTCATGCAGATTCGGGTGTCATCTGCAAAGGAAGACACGGTGCTGTGGCTGACATCCTTGTCTATGTTGGATATGAGGATGAGGAACAAGATGGGAGCGAGTACTGTGCCTTGTGGAACAGAGCTTTTCACCGTAGCTGCCTCGGACTTTACTCTGTTGACGACATCTCTCTGTGTTCTGTTAGTGAGGAAATTATAGATCCATCGACCGACTTTTCCTGTTATTCCTTTAGCACGCATTTTGTGCGCTATTACGCCATGGTCACACTTGTCGAAGGCTTTTGCAAAGTCTGTATATATTACATCTGCATTCTTTTTGTCTTCTAGTGCATCTAGGACCTTGTCGTAGTGATCCAATAGTTGAGACAGACAGGAGCGACCTGTTCTAAACCCATGTTGCCCTGGGTTGTGTAACTGATGGGTTTCTAGATGGGTGGTGATCTTGCTTCTCAGGACCCTTTCAAAGATTTTTATGATATGGGATGTTAGTGCTATCGGTCTGTAGTTCTTTGCTGTTGGTTTACTGCCCCCTTTGTGGAGTGGGGCTATGTCTGTTGTTTTTAGTAACTGAGGGACGACCCCCGTGTCCATGCTCCCTCTCCATAGGATGGAAAAGGCTCGTGATAAGAAAAGATAAGATTTCGTTCGAATTTTTAACCCCCGGAGGGTCAGCCACCCAGGATAACCCAAGAAAGTCAGTGCGTCATCGAGGACTGTCTTAACTTATTTCCATTGGGGTTCTTAATCTTGTCCCCCAGGATGCGACCCACACCAGTCGACTAACACCCAGGTACCTATTTGCTGCTAGGTGAACAGGACAACAGGTGTAAGGAAACGTGTCGAAATGTTTCCACCCGCCGGAAATCGAACCCGGGCCCTCCGTGTGTGAAGCGGGAGCTTTAGCCACCAGGCCACCGGTGGCAGTTCTTGATGAACACGGAGTTCCATGAGTCTGGCCCTGGGGCAGAGTGCATGGGCATGTCATTTATCGCCTGTTCGAAGTCATTTGGCGTCAGGATAACATCGAATAGGCTTGTGTTAACCAAATTCTGTGGCTCTCTCATAAAAAATTCATTTTGATCTTCGACTCTCAGTCTGGTTAGCTGCTTGCTAAAAACTGAGTCATACTGGGACTTGAGTAGCTCACTCATTTCCTTGCTGTCATCTGTGTAGGACCCATCTTGTTTAAGTAGGGGCCCAATACTGGACGTTGTTCTCGACTTTGATTTGGCATAGGAGAAGAAATACTTTGGGTTTCTTTCGATTTCATTTATGGCTTTTAGTTCTTCCCGCGATTCCTGACTCCTATAAGATTCCTTTAGCTTAAGTTCGATGCTTGCTATTTCTCTGACCGGTGTCTCCCTACGCATTTCAGATATATTGACCTCTTTTAGCCGCTCTGTTATTCTTTTCCGTCGCCTGTCTCTTTCTATTTTACATCTACTCCTTTTTCTTAGAGGAATAAGCCTTGTGCATACATCGAGTGCCACCAAGTTAATCTGTTCTAGGCATAAGTTGGGGTCTGTGTTGCTTAGTATATCTTCCCAGCTTATATCGGTTAGGACTTGGTTTACTTGGTCCCACTTTATGTTTTTGTTATTGAAGTTGAATTTGGTGAATGTTCCCTCGTGACTAATCTCCATTATGTCGGTCTGGGGCTCCGCGCATACATGTCTGAACCTCAGTTATGTTGTGATCTGAGTATATTGTTTTTGATATGGTGACATTTCTTATCAGATCATCATTGTTAGTGAAGATGTGGTCTAGTATATTCTCCAGTCTAGTAGGCTCTATTATTTGCTGGTTTAAATTGAATTTTGTGCAGAGATTTAAAAGCTCGTGTGAGTGTGAGTTTTCATCAGAGCTGCCTCCTGGTGTTATTACTGCAACAATATTATTTGCTATATTCCTCCATTTTAGGTGCCTTAAGTTGAAATCCCCCAGGAGCAAGATGTTGGGTGCAGGAGCTGGCAGATTTTCCAGACAGTGGTCAATTTTTAACAGCTGTTCCTGGAATTGCTGGGATGTTGCATCCAGAGGCTTGTAGACTACCACAATGACTAGGGTTTGGTTCTCGACCTTTACTGCTAAAACTTCCCCTACATCATTTGAGGCATTAAGCAGTTCTGTGCAAACAAGTGACTCTGCAATAATAATAATAATAATAATAATAATTAATAATAATAATAATTAATAATAATATTATTATTATTATTATTATTATATATTATTATTATTATTATTATTATTATTATTATTATTATTATGGTTATTATGGTTATTATTATTATTTATTATTATTTATTATTATATTATTATTATTATTATTATTATCATTATCATCCTAATTATTATTATTTATTATTACATACACTAAACCCGTTTGGGTCATAAAACAAATGAATATATATTTTGCAATGAATTGAAATGTAAACAAGTATAACTGCGAGATACTTACCTAAACGCAATCCACTGTACTGCTTTTTGTCTGATATGTACATATACATATGTAACCAAAATTAAAAAAAAAAACGTATTGCGTGACACTTATACACACTGGTATAAGTAATATATAAGAAATTAGAGTATGGAGTGGAAGAGGAAGTGTGTAGGTGGTGGTGCAGCAGCAGCAGACGCCGCAGTGTGGTGGTGGTGATGTGAACACCAAGATGCAACCGTTTGGTGGCTATATCTTCATTGGCTTCATTTTGACTGGAGCTGCTGCTCTGAACACTGTTCTCAATGTGGATGAGATCAATTCCATCCACTATGCTATAGACATCTTGAACAAACCTGTAGTGAGAGACCAGGTAATACTGCCGCACCTTACTATGTTACTATTATTATTGTATTTAAAATATGTCGGCATTTTATTTTTCAGAACAATATACGAGATAAAACTTGAACCTTTATAACCGTGTTTGTGATTTTAAAATATTACTCTAGTAGAAATTGAAGGGCCCCAGTGGAAATAAGTCACTGTGTCTGACTTTTTTTGGGTTATCTCAGGTTCTCTACACACCCTTTGTTGGCACTGTATAATCTCAGTTACATTGAGGGCGTTCTTCCTACTTCCTGGACCAATAGTCTCATTGTGCCTATCCCTAAGCCCCAACAGCCTGATACATTTAGGCCGATCTCCTTAACTAGTTGTCTTTGCAAAACTTTTGAAAGAATGATGCTTAACAGATTGTACTACAGAATCAGACATCAACTTTCCCCCTACCTCTATGGGTTCATGAAAGATAAAAGTGTGCAGAACTGTATTTCCACCTTTCTCACTGCACACACCTCTACTAGTTTTACCACTTTTCTTGATCTAAAATCTGCATTTGATATTGCAAACAGAACAGTTATACTACATGAACTAGCCAAAATGAATATTGGTGGTAGCTTACTCTGCTGGATAATAGGATACCTGTCAAATAGAGTATCCTCTGTCCTTTACCAAGGCTTCAGAAGTGATTCTAAAGAAATGTCTTTAGGTACACCGCAGGGAGGAGTTCTTAGTCCCATGCTATTTAATATTCTGATTAATGCTCTCCTAAATGCTCTACCTGCCTCACCTTAAACATATAGCTATAAGCTATGCTGATGATATCATGATCCATACAACAGGGCATAAGAAGATGAATACCATTCTTAATGAAGTTCAAGCAATTTGTAATCGACTAGGCCTTATAATATCTTCCTCTAAAACAAAGATATTAACAAGCAAACGACATCCCCCACCCATCTATTTGCAGGGTGAAATCATTAGCTACGTTAAAACTTACAGATATCTTGGTGTAGATGTACCCTTTAACAAATCCACTATACCACAACTAAACAAGAAATGCAAAGCTAGGCTAAATGCTCTCAAAGCTGTTGCTGGCTACAATCCCAACTATGGTGCTAATGTGAGAATCGTGAGAATGATGTACATAGCCTATGTTAGGTCCTTAATTGATTATGCTGCTCCCATGTTGATATTAGCTAGAGAAAGTTCCCTCCGACCCTTGGAGTTAATGCAAAATGAAGCTCTCAGGATTATTCTTGGCTGTCCCAGATCTACAAAAGTTCTTAACATGAGGAAGGAGCTTGGTATTTCTAGTATCAGTGATAGGATTGTTGAAATTAACACTGTACTCGGTATTAGAATGTTGAGAAACGAACCAGACACTGTCACAGTGAATCTTACAAGTGTCTAGAGGTAAATACACACAGATCTAAATGGATTGTGAAAACGTGCAATTGCATTAAGTTTTATAACCTGCATGAACTGTATCACTGTAGGCAACAAGAGCATTTCACCCCTCCATGGAAGATGTGTTTATTTAATATCACATACCTACAAGTCCCTCCCAAGAAGCTCATTGCTAGTAATCCCTTCCTTAAATCTCTTGTTAGAGCAACTGCTCAAGAAGAAATTTTTCGCCTAGCTGGTAGTAATAAGTTATCACAAGTTATATACACTGATGGATCTAAACAGGAGTCTTCTGGCAGGGCTGCATCTGCTCTTGTTGCCACCTCCCTAGTTAAGAACGATAATAAATTTGTTGAGTTAGGCATAAGAATTAACAACTGGGCGTCTACACTGCAAACTGAATTGTTTGCAATCCTAATGGTGCTAAAGCTAACCTATGACACTGAGCTTGACTCTATCATCATTACTGATTCTATGTCATCATTGAAGGCTCTTGGCTCATATAATGACTCCAACAACATGCTCATTGGGGAAGCCAGGTATAGATACTCAAAAATTAGGGACAAAGGAATTAATGTACAATTGCTATGGATCCCATCACACATTGGATTACTCCTTCATGATAAAGTTGATATGTTAGCCAAGAAGAGTATCCAGAAGGAGAACGTAGAATATAACTTTGGTATAACTGTGTCTAGCATTAGGAATAATATTAGGAGAGAAGTAAATAATGAAGATGATTGTTATAGGAATGCAGTTAGAAGCCTGAGTAGATCTATAACCCACTATGATAACATGAACGTAGATAAGTATGTTTATGGAGCAACTTGCAATGTGAACAGACTGACTGATGTTGTAGTGGCCAGGCTTAGGCTTGGTTACAAGTACTTCTGGCAGTTTGGGAGACACACAGATGATGATCAAACTAAATGTAAATTATGTGATCAGGCATATGCTCACTGTCTTGAACACTATGTGCTTAATTGTCCACTTATTGAGGAATACAGAGACAGACAGTATAATAACCTATGTGACATGTCAAGATATCTTATTAATGAAAATAAGATACCAGATATACTAAGCAAATTTCCTAAATTTGCTTGTAACAGATAAGTGAACTATAGATATGTAGATATAAATCCATATGTATTCCTGTTAACCCTTTGGGGCCTAGTTCCTAGGCCTTTTGTGTATCCACATGCTCTCGCGCTACCGTCCACAGGATGGATATGGGGTGCCCAATAAACTAGCCACTTCGGTGGCAAAATCTAATCTACACATATGCTGCTGTGTATGATAATTCTATGTAACTGTATTTGTGTATACCTGAATAAACTTACTTACTAATGCAGTGTGAACCCCAGTGGAAATGTCACATTTTTTAATTTAGGTTAATATGCGTATCACATATGATTTTCTTTCATAATAATCGTGTCTTTTCTCTGAAGACATTTCAACGTAAGATAAAACAAAAGATAAAACTTTATTTTTAGGTTTTCAGTATTGCCCGTATGGGCTTACTGCTTTGAATGTAATAATGATCTTGATTAGACTGCAGCATCATTAAACAGTTTTACATGCAATGGAAATGTAGAGATAAATATTACAGTTACTACTCTGAGTTACCAATAGATTACCTAAGATATAAATATGCAGAATGAATGTTGATCAAAGGACCCCAGTGGAAATAAGTTACTCTGACTTTTTTTGGGTTATCCTAGATTCTCTACACATATGCTGCTATGTTTGGTAATCTATATAACTATTTGTGTATACCTGAATAAACTTACTTATTTACTTACCTCGTAGATATTCCCAAATCGACCCCAAGAGGTAGGTTTTTTGATGCTGGTGAGGGGATCTTGATTTAAGAAATTTAACTTTGTTTTATTTCCCCCTTTATGGATTGATCCTAGTTGCCTCCCATTCTGAACTCCAGTATGACCCCTATAGTGAATATCAAAATAGTATACAATACTGACAAGTAAGACACACGGACAACATCTTTATTCCGAAACGTTTCGCCTACACAGCAGGCTTCTTCAGTCGAGTACAGAAAGTAGGCAGGAGCAGTAGAGATGTGAAGTCAATGTAATTAGTCCATCACTCTTGAACATGTAGATTTGAGGTTGTCAGTCCCTCAGCCTGGGGAAGAATTCTGTTTCATAGTCTGAAACTATGTGAAGAACAAGTGACTGTGAAGACTTATATACTGTCTGCAGGAGAGGTGTAGAGTGGTAGAAGAAAGAATGTAATCACTGAGAGGATTTGAGAGGGAGAAGGACATGTCCTCTCAGTGATTACATTCTTTCTTCTACTACTTTACACCTCTCCTGCAGACAGTATACAAGTCTCCACTCTGATGCTTGTTCTTCACAGTGTTTCAGACGATGAAACAGAATTCTTCTCCAGGCTGAGGGAGTGACAACTTCAAATTGACATCTTCAAGGGTGATGGACTGATTACATTGTCTTCACATCTTTACTGCTCCTGCCTATTTTCTGTACTTGACTTTACTTGGAATAAAGATGCCTAAATGTTGCCTGTGTCTTACCATCATGACCCCTATAGGTTTACATTTCCTTCTAAATATCATAATAATAATCCTAAGTTGATCAGTTGGAAGTTACCAATATTTTTGTATTTGCGAAGAGTTTTCCTATATTTAAATTTAGTAAAACTATTGGCATATACTCCAATCAAGTACAGTGGTACCTCAGGATACAAACAGCTCAAAACTCAAACAATTATGCAAGTGTATTTATGTAAGTGCTTTTGTAAGTGTATTTTTGAGCCTGAAATGGATTAATCTAATTTACATTATTCCTTATGGGAACAAATTTGTTTGGTATTGGCACTCGAACAGCCTTCTGGAATGAGTTAAGTTCGTGTCCTGAGGTACCACTGTACCTTGATTCTGGTGAAAGCCTCTTGGTCTGTATTAATACAATACAATACAATTCTTTATTTCAAAATTACCATACATAAAAAAAAATACAGTAATCTGAAGGCCCACAGGATACACAACATTTCATGCAAAACTTAATTTAGTCCTAGAATCTTCATAGTTTTATTTTCAATTTTTAAGGGAACTGGAACTTTGTTGCAACATAGCCTGGCTGTGAAAAAACTTGCAATAATTGAAGCTGTTTGCAGGAAAACATGCAATAGAGGCATTGGAAAATCAAAGCATGTGAAATAGGACGTTTGTGAATTTAAGGGGTTTGACTGTATCAAAATATGTAAAAGTGTTACTTAATGGTTCTTTTTGAATAGGACTGCTTTTATTTTGCTGGTTGACATTTTATGGAGTGCCTCATTGTTACTGGTGGGAGATGGTTAATTCTATATCTTTCTTAAGTCAACTTCTAGCTATATTTTTTCAATCATTTGAAATAGCTGATTGAAAAAAAATCTTCTATTAACTAAGAATATATCCATTGCTTTTTTATAATGGTAATAGCATTTCAGTAGCAGTTACCACTTTATACTGTATATCTACAGTTTTTATTTTAACATTGAATATTGTATATAGTGCCTGTACAGTGTATACACTCTGCAGGAGGTGTGAAGAAGTTACAGTTTGGAGGGTCAGCTGAAATGTGATGTTGGTGCCCCAGTGTTCAGCCTCACTGTTCAGTGAGCTGTTACTGAGACTAAGGGTTCACAATCTAATTAAATTCTTTATGAATGAGACCAAAATTTGGTCATCTCAAAAATCTCTCATATTACCCTAACACCACAAGACTTTGAAAAGGCACCATGCATTCTGTCCTAGGCCCAGACCCACGGAACTCCTTGTTCATCAAGAACTGCAAGAAGCCCTTCACGTGCTTTCAGCATTCTTTGGAGAGGGAGCATGGACACAGGTCATCCCGCACTTGCTAAAAACAACAGACATAGCCCCACTCTACAGAGGTCGCAGTAAAGCAATTCCAAAGAACTACACACCGATAGCGCTAACATCCAGTATCATAAAAATCTTTGAAAGGGTTCTAAGCAAGATCGCCAACCACCTAGATACCCATCACTTACACAACCCAGGGCAACACGGGTTTAGAGCAGCCCACTCCTGCCTGTCCCAGCTACTGGACCACTATGACAAGGCCCTGGATGCTGTAGAGGATAAGATGCAGATGTAGTATACACAGAGTGCAAAAGCCTTCAACAAGTGTGACCACGCTGTAATAGCGCACAAAATACGTGATAAAGGAATAACAGGAAAAGTTGGTAGATGGATCTGAACTTCCTGACAAATAGAGCACAAAGAGTAATAGTAAACAGAGTCAAGTCCGAGGCAGCCACGGTGAAAAGCTCTGTTCCACAGGGCACAGTACTCGCTCCCATCCTATTCCTCATCTTCATATCTGACATTGACAGAGATGTAAACCATAGTTCCGTGTCTTCCTTTGCGGATGACACCCGAATTGCTGTGACAGTGACCTCCATCAAAGACACTGCAAGACTCTAAGCGGACATCAGATCTTCAAATAGGCCACTCGAAACAATATTAAGTTCAGTGAAGAGAAAGTTCAACTACTCAAGTATGGAAAACTTGAGGAAATTGAAACTGTATCAGGGTATACAACAAATTCTAACCATACAATAGAGCAAAAAAGTAATGTGAAGGACCTGGGAGTGATAATGTCAGAGGATCTCTCCTTCAAAGACCACAACAATGTATCTACTGCATCTACTAGGAAAATGATAGGATGGATAATGAGAACCTTCAAAACTAATGATGCCAAGCCCATGAAGATTCTCTTCAAATCACTTGTTCTCTCTGTGCTGGAATCCTGCTGTACACTGACTGCCCCCTTCAAGGCAGGCAAAATTGCTGACCTGGAGAGAGTACAAAAAACTTTCACGGCACACACAAGTACAATAAGGCACCTAAATTACTGGGAACGGTTTGAAGTCCTTTTGTTTGTATTCCCTGGAATGCAGGTGAGAGAGATGCATGATAATATACACTTGGAAAATCCTAGAAGGATTAGTACTAAACTTGAACATGAAAATCACTCCCTATGAAAGCAAAAGACTTGGCAGGAGATGCAACATTTCCCGAATGAAAAGCAGGGGTGCCACGAGTACACTGAGAGAACACATTGAGTGTCAGGGGCCCAAGACTGTTCAACTGCCTCCCAGCATACATAAAGGGGATTACTAATATACTCCTGGCCATCTTCAAGAAGGCACTGGACAGGCACCTAAAGCCAATACCTGACCAGCCAGGCTGTGGTTCGTATGTCAGTTTTCATGTGGCCAGCACTAACAGCCTGGTTGATCAGACCCTGACCCACCATGAGGCATGGTCTCAGACGGAGCCGTGGGGGCGTTGACCCCTGGAACCCTCTCCAGGTATGGCAAGGCTGATTGAATGAGTGACAGTGAAAGTGTTTTCCTTTTTTGTCAGGTCACCCTACCCTGGTGGGAGACAACTGGAGTGTTAAAAGTGCTGTATTATGCTTATACTATGTGAGAATTTTGTGTAACAGACAAATTAATTTGTAAGAATAAAATATGCCTTTCTCTGTCATTCTCTGTATCTAAGACCTTGTGCTAGTAAAATTTTATTAATACATATGTAATTTTTGTTTCTCATGAAACATGAGGCTCACACTCTTTTTAGTATATTAATACATTAATTCCCAAAGTTTATACTCTTCACAACTTTCAGGTGTGAGGAAATTGCATTTCAAAAATAAGACTCAGTTTAAGCATGTGTCATTTATTTTTTTGTTTCCTAAGTCTAAACACAATAAAAAAAAAGTTCAGATATAAAGTATGTACGTATTATTGTCATATCAGCTTTCATAGCATTTCTCTTTTTTTTTAAAGGTATGGGATGGAGAGGTAATGACTGTTATGAACAAACATGGGCAGGAATATATATGTTCTTTGCCAAGTGTTGCTCCTTTAGATTCTGACTTCAAGCCAGATGACGACATACTTGATCAGCTAGTGGATATCTCAGGTGAGTTTTTGGCGAACAATTATTTTAATATCTTAATGATGTACACCTACCATCCGACTTACGACTGAGTTCGGTTCCGAGAAACTGGTCGTAAGTCGAAATGGACGCAAGTCGAACTTTACTACTGAATATCAACATCACACTTTTGTAATGACTTTATTTTATTGTTTTATTTTGGTATTTCATATTTTACTTTACTTTTTATGTTGTTAATACTGTATTTTATACTGTAAGGTTTAGGATAAACACTGTGTACAACACAAATAGTTGTTTATTTCCCAGAAATTTGGCAAAAAAAACACGGCCGTAAGCCGAGTGGTCGTAAGTCGAGCAGGTTGTAAGTCAGATGGTAGGTGTATATGTTGCTGTGGATTTGTCTTATGTTAGATGATGACTGATAAAGTTACTATTTGCTGTAAATTATTGTACAGTTTGGTCTTAGAGATTATTTAAAATTTATCTTTATACAATAACCACAATCATTATATATATGTATGTCATTTTACATAAGAGTTTCTAATTTCAGTTCTTTTGAAACCCATGGAAACAGCACCATGTCTTATTAAAACTGTTGACTGGTGGACATATGAGTTTTGTTATGGCTCAGTAATCAAGCAGTACCATTTAGAAGGTAAGTAGGGCTCTGTATAATAGTCCTTGAAGTTGGTATGTGTTTTAAGGTAAATGTATATAATAGTACTATGGTTGCTGTGCAAGTATCAGCCAGCATTATTACCAGCTGGCACTACATCCACACACATGGATGTAGTACCAACTGCTGTGTCCATGGCTAGTGTAGCATTATTAGTCACACTGTTAGACATAATGCTAAACTAGTACATGTTGTCTAAGAATGATTAGAGGTTTAATTATTTGGTTTTAAAAGAAAGTACAATAACTTGTATGCGGGTCAAAATATGATAGCTGACCTTGATTCAGAAATTGAATTTTACCACATTGAAAATGTTTTGTTATTGACCATTAGTCATTTGTTTAATTGTTTAATATGTTTGGTAGCCTCGTGTGTGTGCCATTCATTTGCTGTGTAATAAAAAGCCATATGCATTTAGTTGGACGTTTATGTTAAACAGAATTTGTCCATTTTCCTTTTACCAAATAATTTGGTTTTGTAACATTAATTTTTTAAATTAAGGTTTAGTAAAGTATGCTGTAAAGTACTTACATTAATTAATGGAATTTCTGACTGAAGCTTTAAATTTTTCAGACAATAAAGCCTCTGGGCCTATAATTATTTTGGGCAAATACGAATCTGAATATAACTGGAAAAATAGCTCCGAGACAAAGAATCGTCTGCAGAGGTTTCATAGTCAGTTTTATGTGAATGGGACAAAATGTGACCTCACAGGAGTGCCCAGACGCACAGAAGTTCGTGTAAGTTTCATTTGTAATATGTTTTAACTAATAAATGGTAAAATAAGCATGCACATGACATTCCTGAAGTAGATGCTAAGGTGTTGTACATTCCCTTCATTGCCATGGAGGCAAAGAAGGGAATGTACAAGAGTATAGTGGTACCAACACTCTTATATAGGTGGAAAGCACGGTTTGTAAATGCTGCAGCAAGAAGGAAGCTGGGGGCAGTGGAGATGTTGTGTCTAAGGGCAGTGTGTGGTCTAAATATTATGCAGAGAATTTGTAGTGTGGATACTAGGAGGAGGTATAGAGTTACAAAAAGTATCATTCATAGGGCTGAAGAGGGGTTGTTGAGGTGGTCTGGTCATTTAGAGAGGATGGAGCAAAGTAGGATGACATGGAGGGTGTATAACTCTGTAGTGGAGGGGAGGAGGGGTAGGGGTCATCATAGGAAAGGATGGAGGGAGGGGGTAAAAGAGGTTTTGTGTGCAAGGGGCTTGGACATGCAACAATTATTTGTGAGCATGTCAAGATTGGAATGAATGGAAATGAATGGTTTTTGGGACCTGACAAGCTGTTGGAATGTGAGCAGGGAAAAATTTTATGAAGGGATTCAAGGAAATCGGCTAGCCGGACACGAGTCCTGTACTTTACAGGAGGGGTTTCGGATATTGGCTGTTTGGAGTGATATCTAACCTTTTGTATCTGAGTGTTTCTGCAAAGACAGTGATTGTGTGAATGATGGCAAAAGTGTTTTTTTTTCTTTTTTGGGTCACCCTGCATTGGTGGGAGATGGCCAAGGTGTTAAAAAAAAATTAAAAACTTAGTGGTAATAGTAAATTTTTTCTTTTTTTATTATGGTGCCTTCAGAAATGTAACCCCCACAGATAATTAGGGCTCACTGTAGATATATTTATACCATGCACTCCCATTGTATATGAAGACAAGTATACAGTATATTAAATATAAATTACCATATTTTCTAAACATTTTTTGGTATCTTTCTACAGTTTCATTGCGAAGATGGAGTTGGGGATTATATTCAGAGAGTAGATGAACCAGAGTCTTGCCGTTATGTAGTCACTGTGGCGACTACTCGAGTTTGCCACCATCCATACCTGCGGCTTCAAACAGTACGAACACCACACACCATTACCTGTGCTCCATCTCTCACACAGGAGCAGTACCACAGATATCTCACCTATCAGGACAGTATGTTTTATTTAATTTGGTATGGATATAGCCAGTAGTAAAAACAGTGTGCAGTACTATACCAATCACCATAATGTAGGTCACTTTATTACCAAAGACTTAATTAACCCTTTGCAGCATCTGCCTCTCCCAGTTAGCTCCTATTGTGTTTTTTTTTTTTGTTTTTTAACATGTCGGCTGTCTCCCACTTAGGCAGGGTGACTCAAAAGAAAGAAACACTTTCACCATCATTCAACTCTTTTACCATCATTCACACATAATCACTGTCCTTGCAGAGGTACCCAGATATGGCAGTTTAGATGTCGCTCCAAACAGCAAATATCCCAAACCCTTCCTTTAAAGTGCAGGCATTGCACTTCCCACATCCAGGACTCAAGTCCGCCTAACCGGTTTCCCTAAATCAATTCACAAAATATTACCCTGCTCACACTCCAGCAGCTTGTCAGGGCCCAAAAACCATTTGTCTCCATTCACTCCTATCTAACACACTAACACGTGCCTGCTGCACGTCCAAGCCCCTTGCATACAAAACTGCTTTTACCCCCTCCCTCCATCCTTTCCTAAGTAAGTAAGTTTATTCAGGTATACACAAATACGGTTACATAGATTATCATACATAGCAGCATACGTATAAAGTACCTAGGATAACTCAAAAAAGTCAGACAGAGTGACTTATTTCCATTGGGGCCCTTTTACATTTTTTTTTTTCAACAAACCGGCCATATCCCACCAAGGCAGGGTGGCCCAAAAAGAAAAACGAAAGTTTCTCTCCAAATTTAGTAATTTGTACAGGAAAAGGGGTTACTAGCCCCTTGCTCCCGGCATTTTAGTCGCCTCTTACGACATGCATGGCTTACGGAGGAAGAATTCTGTACCACTTCCCCATGAAAATAAGAGGAAATAAACAAGAACAAGAACTTTAAAAAAAAAAAAAGAAAGAAAACCCAGAGGGGTGTGTGTATATATATGCTTGTATATGCATGTGTAGTGTGACCTAAGTGTAAGTAGAAGTAGCAAGATGTACCTGAAATCTTGCTTGTTTATGGGACAGAAAAAAAGATGACAGCAATCCTACCATCATGTAAAACAAGTGCATATGGTGGTACCTCGAGTTTCAAACAGCTCCCAACTCAAACAATTTTGTAAGTGTATTTTTGTAGGTGCTTTTGTAAGTGCATTTTTGGGGGTCTGAAACGGACTAATCTAATTTACATTATTCTTTATGGGAGCAAATTCGTTTGGTATCAGCCTTCTGGAACAAATTAAGTCCGTAACTCGAGGTACCGCTTGGCAGGACGGTAGTACCTCCCTGGGTGATTGCTGTCTACCAACCTACTACCTGCCTTTTTTTACATATCCTCCCAAATTCCTTCAACAGCCTTTGCCACTTCCCAAAAAAGAACTGTTATCAGCAAAGACTAAATATAATAACTTCACACACTTCTTTCCAACCCTAGCATTCACTTCCTTTGCAACCACATCTAAAAATATGTTAACCATTGTGACATCATGCATCTCTAAGGCCTACTCATACTACAAAATAGTCCTCCTTTCTTGTAACCTGAGTTTCATAAAAACTTTCCTGCTTTTAGTGACTTGCTAGCTATTCCATATGAGTAAGACATGTGCAGCAGTTGGTTAACATTTCACCTACACAGTAGGCTTTAGTTGAATACAGGGAAGACAGCAGAAGCAGTGGAGGTGTAAAGATGATGTGATCAGTTAATTAATCTGGAAATGCTAGTTTTGAAGTGGTCAGTCCCCTCAGCCTGTGAGGGGACTTGGACATCTAACCAGCATGTGCGAGCGGGTCACCTTAACCTGGTGAGACGGAATGTGTATTAAAAAATAAGTAAATAAAAAGGAACTGGAAAACAGTTTCTCAGATATTGGGCATAAGTAGGTTCACCACATCCAGAGAAATAGCTTTCAATGATAATGGAAGTAGGTTCATTCTCAAGACTCATTTAGAGTTTTTAATGTATTTTAAAATATTTCAAATAATGTTTATTTTATCTACACAGAAAAGGTTAAAGAAGAGCAGAACATGAAAGAAAAATGGTTGAAACAAAATGCAGAAATTCTTAAGGAAGCATCTTCTGAGGAAAGTCAGTCAATTCTTCAGCCAATCTCGACTGACTCTGATGATGTTGACGACGATGACGAACTCAAAATGAACATAAAAATTTTCCGGCTCTCTCCTCTCAAAAAACAAAAACCTCAGCAGTCAACAGAAGTTAAAGAGGGTGTCATGGAAGTAGAAACTCAAATAACGCTTGAAGAAAGTGGTGAGTTTTTTTATGTCATGGAGTACTTTTCATATGTTATTGTTTATTTCCTCATATCTCCGTGGGGAAGTGGAACAGAATTCTTCCTTCGTAAGCCATGCATGTCGTAAGAGGCGACTAAAATGCCGGGAGCAAGGGGGTAGTAACCCCTTCTGTATACATTGCTAAAGTCAAAAAGAGGAACTAATGTTTTTCTTTTTGGGCCACCCTGCTTCAGTGGGATACAGCTGGTTTGTTGAAAGAAGAATACAAGTAGCTGGATTATAATTTGGAGGGCAATTTCAACCTTGTCACTTAGCCAGAGGTAAATAGTCAGTCACTGTATCATATTTTAGGTGAGAATTCTCTCCATAGCATTTGTAGGTAAGAATTTCCTATTAGTATTTTAAAAAAAAGGCAAGATGATCCTGAATGTATTGTAATAAATGACGATGAAAATTGCTGCTTTATCTTAAACATAACATTTTCTTTATCCTCCCTTGTATTTAATGTCTTGGTTGTGGCCTGAACTGGGCTGTGGGGACGTTGACCCCGAAACACCCTTTAGGTATACCACTGGTCTTACGTACACATGATCACGTACCCTACACTACGCTGTACACTGCTTTTAAGGCACTACGTGATGAAAGTACCACAATATTTGTCGCAAATTATTGTAAGATGTAGGTCGACAAACACCGAACATTATATTTTACAATGTAGCACCTCAGAGGTCAATATAATATAGCCTAGCAACACTAATACAGTACATTTATTGACTTTTAACATATTTATTATATTAACACATCAGCCGTCTCCCACCAAGATAGGGTGGCCCGAAAAAGAAAAACTTTCATCATTCACTCCATCACTGTCTTTCCAGAGGCATGCTTAGGCTGCAGTTATTTATAACTACAGTGTAAGCAGTTATTTATAACTGCAGTTTTAACTGCAACATTAACACACCCCTTCAGAGTACAGACATAGTACTTCCCACCTCCAGGACTCAAGTCCAGCCTGCCGGTTTCCCTGAATTTTTATTTTTTTTCAACAAGTCGGCCGTCTTCCACCGAGGCAGGGTGACCCAAAAAGAAAGAAAAAATCCCCAAAAAGAAAATACAGTGGACCCCCGCCTTACGAACGCATCGTGTTACGTTAAATCTGCCATACGAAGCATTTGAACACAAAAATTTTGCCTCGCCTCAGGATAAAAAACTCGCCTTACGTGATTCGTCCGGGACGCGTCCCACGTGTGGCCTCAGCGCCAGTGTTTACAAGCCAGCCAGTGTGGTCGCATCTATGCATACATTCGGTACATTTCACATTATCCCAATGTTTTTTAGTGCTTGTAACTGCAAAATAAGTCACCATGGACCCCAAGAAAGCTTCTAGTGCCATCCCTGTGGTAAAGAGGGCAAGAATTAGTATGGAATTGAAAAAAGAGATTAAGGAAATGTGCGCAGAGTGGGTTGAACTGCAAACTTTTACGGATGAAAATCACCCTGACACAGCTACTGCAAGCCGTGTTGGCAACCTGTACAATGAAAATGCTATGGCCCATTTTAGGAAAGTCTTAAAGGAATGGAATGTTCAGAGCTCTATGGACAGATTTGTTGTGCCACAGAGGTCCAGTGACTCTCAAGCTGGTCCTAGTGGCATTGAAAGAAGAAAGGAAGTAACCTCGGAAAAGGACTTGCTACCTCAAGTCCTAATGGAAGGGGATTCCCCTTCTAAACAATAACTTCCACACTCTCCCCTCCTCCCATCCCTTCAATCATCATCAGATCTTCAATAAAGGTAAGTGTCATGTATTCTGTTCTTAGTAGAGTAGTAATTGTGCATGTCTTCTTCAGTTTGTGCGTATTAAAATTAATGGTTTAGGAAGACACATAAGCAAACACTATGACATATTTATTAGAAATCGTTTCGGTCCTGGGACCTTGATCACTTCTAACATACAGAGGTAGAAAGACATTATATATATAGGCAGAGAGTGAGGTGTGAGTGACACAGTGACCTGAAGAATGTCATGTTGAGATGAGGACGGGTAGACGATGAAATCATGTGACTCCTGTGTTGTTGGGTTGGTGGTGCATAAGTATTATGTATGCCAATGTTTTTGAAATTTTGTAGTTTCCAGTGTTACGTTCTATAGTGTCGGTGACGGCGATTAGTGAGGCTTCTAGGCACCGTCGGCGTCTCAGGTCTGGTTCGGTGAGAACGAGTTGTGCCTCATTCCAGCTCATCAAATGCCCTGTGGAGTCTCTGTGGAGGACACAGGCGTACCTTACATCGTCTCTGTTAGAGGCATTTCGATGCTCATTGAGGCGGACTTGCAAGATCTCTGCCTGTCTCGCCTACATATTTCTTGGGACAGAATCCACAGGGGATAGTTATCCTGGGTGGCTAACCCTCTGGGGTTAAGTGTTTCTCGTTAAGCCACACCAACAACAGTCTCTCCACATCTTTGAGTAGGACAGCTGACATTGGTGCTGACTGTGGTACAGCAGCAGCTGACCATGGCACGATAGTATTTCGTTAGTATTTCTCACCCTTTTTACCACAGGGTTGGCACTAGAAGCCCATGGTGGCTTATTTAGCAGTTACAAGCACTAAAACAATGGAATAATACAAAATGTATCGAATGTATGCATGGAACCGGCCACCCTGGCTTGTAAAGAATGACGGCAGGGCAGCTGAGGCGCTCAGGCTGGACGGACAGGTTTGGGACGAATCACATTGGTTGAGTTTTTTATCATTGGTTGGGCCAAAATTTTTACGCTCAAACGCTTCGTTGGGCGAATTTATCGTTAGATGATGTCTTTGTTAGCCGAGGGTCCACTGTACTAGCAGTGAGCTTCTTGGGAGGGACTTCCAGGTATGTGATATTAAATGAACACATCTTCCATGGAGGGGTGGAACACTCTTGTTGTCTACAGTGATACAGTTCATGCAGGTTATAAAACTTAATGCAGTTGCATGTTTTCACTTTTATTAATGCCACACATTCCCCTAATTTCCACACTCTGAATTCTCTGCATAATGTTTACACCACACATTGTCCTTGGACAGGACATCTCCACTGCCTCCAACTGCCTTCAACTGCCTCCTCGCTGCAGCATTTACAACCAAAGCTTCACACCCATATAAGATTGTTGGTACCACTGTACTTTCATACATTTATTTCTTTGCCTCCATAAATAATGTTTTTTGTCTCCACATTTACCTCAATGCACCACTCACCTTTTTTCTTCATCAGTTCTATGGTTAACCTCATCCTTCATGAACCCATCTGCTGACACGTCAACTCCCAAATATCTGAAAACATTCACTTCTTCCATACTCCTTCTCTACAATGTGATATCCAATTCCATACTCCTTCTCTACAATGTGATATCCAATTTTTCTTTATCTAAAACGTTTGATACCCTCATCACCTTACTCTTGTCAATGTTCACTTTCAACTTTCTACCTTTATACACCCTCCCAAACTCGTCCACTAACCTTTGCAACTTTTCTTTAGAATCTCCCATAAGCACAGTATCATCAGCAAAAAGTAACTGTGTCAACTCCCATTTTGTACTTGATTCCCCATAATTTAAACCCACCCCTCTCCCCAACACCCTCTTTACCCCCTTTAAAACCCCCTCTATAAATAATTAAAAAACCCATGGGGGACATTACACATCCCTTCTAAGACCTATTTCTACGGGAAGTAATCTCCCCTCTCCTACACACCCAAACCCTACCCTCACGTCCTCAAAAAAAACAATTTACAGCTTTTAGTCCCTTTACTGCCTTTTCCCATATACTTGCAGCATCTGCCCTTTCCCCCCCATCCACTCTATCAATTTTTTTTTCTCTCAAAAAGTCGGGTTTCCCCCCGGGGCGGGGTGACCCAAAAAAAGAAGAAAACCCCAAAAAGAAAATATTTTCATCATCTTTCAACACTTTCACCACACACACACATTTTTCCGTTTTTGAAGGGGTGCCAAAACAACTTTTAGAGCATATAGTAAAAGAACACACAATCCCTCCAAACTCCCAAATACCCCAAACCCCCCCTTTTAAAAAGTGCAGGCATTTATTTTCCATTTCCAGGACTCAAGCCGACTATATGAAAAAAACCGGTTTCCCTGAACCCCTTTCATAAAATTACCCTGCTCACACTCCACAATCGTCGTTTTTGCCCATTCACTCCTATCAACACCTCGTGCACGCTTGTGGAAGTCCCAAACCCCTCGCCCCCAAAGCCTCCTTTTAAAACCCCTCTTTCCAACCCTTTCGAGCGACCCCTACCCCTCTTTCCTTCCCCGTAGATTTTAGCTTTCCCTGTCATTCTACTTTGATCATTTCTCTAAATGACCAAACCACCCAAAAAACCCCCCTCTGCCGTCTGACAATGCTTTTATTAACTCCACCCTTCTCCAATTTCCACACTCCGAATTTTTTCAAATATTTACACCACACATTGCCCTTAGACAGGACATCTCCACTGCCTCCAACTGTCTCCTCGCTGCTGCATTTACCACCCAAGCTCCACATCCATATAAGAGTGTTGGTACTACTATACTTTCATACATTCCCTTCTTTGCCTCCATAGATAATGTTTTTTGACTCCACATATACCTCAACGCACCACTCGCCTTTTTTCCCTCATCAATTCTATGGTTAACCTCATCCTTCATAAATCCATCCGCCGACACGTCGACTCCCAAGTACAGTGGACCCTCGACCAGCGATGGCATCGATTAACGATAAATCTGACTAGCGATACATTTTATCGTAAAAATTTTGCCTCGATTAGTGCTAAAAAACTCGACCAACACTATTCGTTCCGTCTGAGACGCGTCCACTTCTGGCCAGTGTTTACAAGCCAGCCAGCCACCGTGGTCGCTTCCAAGCATACAATCGGAACATTTCATATTATCACAGCCTTTTTAGTGATTGCACCTGCAAAATAAGTCACCATGGGCCCCAAGAAAGCTCCTAGTGCCAACCCTACAGCAAAAAGGGTGAGGATTACTATGGATATGAAGAAAGAGATCATTGCTAAGTATGAAAGTGGAGTGCGTGTCTCCGAGCTGGCCAGGCTGTACACAAAACCCCAATCAACCATCGCTACTATTGTGGCCAAGAAAACGGCAATCAAGGAAGCTGTTCTTGCCAAAGGTGCAACTATGTTTTCGAAACTGAGATTGCAAGTGATAGAAGATGTTGAGAGACTGTTATTGGTATGGATAAACGAAAAACAGATAGCAGGAGATAGCATCTCTCAAGCGATCATATGTGAAAAGGCTAGGAAGTTGCATGACGATTTAATTAGAAAAATGCCAGCAACTAGTGGTGATGCGAGTGAATTTAAGGCCAGCAAAGGTTGGTTTGAGAGATTTAAGAATCGTAGTGGCATACATAGTGTGATAAGGCATGGTGAGGCTGCCAGTTTGGACCAAAAAGCAGCTGAAAAATATGTGCAGGAATTCAGGGAGTACATAGACAGTGAAGGACTGAAACCTGAACAAGTGTTTAATGGTGACACTGACAATGTTGTGCAACACTTTATGAATGTCATAAAGGAACGGGAGGTACAGGCCTCTATGGGCAGATATGTTGTGCGACAGAGGTCCAGTGACTCTCAAGCTGGTCCTAGTGGCATTAAAAGAAGGGAAGTAACCCCGAAAAAGGACTTGCCACCTCAAGTCCTAATGGAAGGGGATTTCCCTTCTAAACACTAAGACCATCAACACACTCCCCTCTTCCCATCCCATCAATCATCACCAGATCTTCAATAAAGGTAAGTGTCATGTAACTGTGCATGTCTTCTTCAGTTTGTGTGTATTAAAATTAATATTTCATGTGTTAATATTTTTTTTTTTCAATACTTTTGGGTGTCTTGCACGGATTAATTTGATTTCCATTATTTCTTATGGGGAAAATTAACTTGACTGACGATTATTTTGATTAACGATGAGCTCTCAGGAACGGATTAATAGCGTTAGTCGAGGGTCCACTGTATCTGAAAACATTCACTTCTTCCATACTCCTCCTCCCCAATTTTTCTTTATCTAAATCATTTGATACCCTCATCACCTTACTCTTTTCTATGTTCACTTTCAACTTTCTACCTTTATACACATTCTCAAACTCATCCACTAACCTTTGCAATTTTTCTGTAGAATCTCCCATAAGCACAGTATCATCAGCAAAAAGTAACTGTGTCAATTCCCATTTTGAATTTGATTCCCCATAATTTAACCCCACTCCTCTCCCGAACACCCTAGCATTTACTTCTTTTACAACCCCATTTATAAATATATTAAACAACCATGGTGACATTACACATCCCTGTCTAAGACCTACTTTTACCGGGAAGTAGTCTCCCTCTCTTCTACACACCCTAACCTGAGCCTCACTATCCTCATAAAAACTCTTAACAGCATTTAGTAACTTACCACCTATTCCATATACTTGCAACATCTGCCACATTGCTCCTCTATCCACTATCATATGCCTTTTCTAAATCCATAAATGCAATAAAAACTTCCCTACCTTTATCTAAATACTGTTCACATATATGTTTCAATGTAAACACTTGATCTACACATCTCCTACCCACTCTGAAGCCTCCCTGCTCATCTGCAATCCTACATTCTGTCTTACATCTAATTGTTTCAATTACAACCCTACCATATACTTTTCCTGGTATACTCAGTAAACTTATTCCTCTATAATTTTTACAATCTCTCTTGTCCCCCTTCTCTCAGTAGTAGTACCAGTTCCTAGTAACCAGTTACCAGTAACCAGTGTACCAGTAGATGACTCACTACCAACCGTCTGTGTGAATCATTGACTGTATTCATATTGCTGCTGACCATAGCAGGATTTCAAACACCCTCACCCTGTAGACACTTGTGAGTCAGTCGTAGATAGGCAGCAGAGAGAGGCAGGTCGGCTGTTGGCGCTTCCCATACTTCCTGATATATATTATACGTACTACCAGCCTACGTGAGTATTTTTACCCATCCACGTATCGAAAACCCACATGACACTTCCCTTTATATAAAGGGACTATACATGCCCTCCGCCAATCCCTAGGTACCTTCCCCTCTTTCATACATTTATTAAACAAAAGTACCAACCACTCCAACACTATATCCCCCCTGCTTTTAACATTTCTGTCATGATCTCATCAGTTCCAGCTGCTTTACCCCCTTTCATTCTACGTAATGCCTCGCGTACCTCCACCACAATTACATTCTGCTCTTCTTCACTCCTAAAAGATGGTATACCTCCCTGGCCAGTGCATGAAATTACTGCCTCCCTTTCTTCCTCAACATTTAAAAGTTCCTCAAAATATTCTCGCCATCTACCTAATACCTCCCTTTCCCCATCTACCAATTCCCCTACTCTGTTTTTAACTGACAAATCCATACTTTCCCTAGGCTTTCTTAACTTGTTTAACTCACTCCAAAAATTTTTCTTATTTTCATTAAAATTTCTTGACAGTGCCTTTCCCACTCTATCATCTGCTCTCCTTTTGCACTCTCTCACCACTCTCTTCACCTTTCTTTTACTCTCCATATACTCTGCTCTTCTTATTACACTTCTGCTTTGTAAAATCCTCTCATAAGCTATCTTTTTCTTATCACACCCTTTACTTCATCATTCCACCAATCACTCCTCTTTCCTCCTGCACCTACCCTCCTATAACCACAAACTTCTGCCCCACATTCTAATACTGCATTTTTAAAACTATTCCAACCCTCTTCAACCTCCCCCCTTCCCCACTACTCATATTTGGACTATCCCACCTTTCTGCCAATAGTTGCTTATATCTCGCCCTAACTTCCTCCTCCCTTAGTTTATACACCTTCACCTCTCTCTTATTTGCTGTTGCCATTTTCCTTCTGTCCCATCTACCTCTTACTCTAACTGTAGCTACGACTAAATAATGATCCGATACATCAGTTGCCCCTCTATAAACATGTACGTCCTGAAGCCTACCCATCAACCTTTTATCCACCAATATATAATCTAACAAACTACTTTCATTATGTGCTGTATCATACCTGGTATTCTTATTTATCCTCTTTTTCATAAAATATGTATTACTTATTACCAAACCTCTTTTTACACATAGCTCAATTAAAGGCTCCCTATTTTCATTTACCCCTGGCACCCCAAATTTACCTACTGTTCCCTCCACAACATTTTTACGCACTTTAGCATTGAGATCCCCAACCACAAGTACTCTCTCACAAGGTTCAAAACTCCCCTCGCACTCACTCAACATTTCCCAAAATCAATCTCTCCTCTACACTTCTCTCTTCTCCAGGTGCATAAATGCTTACTAAAACCCACTTTTCACATCCAACCCTTATTTTACTCCACATAATCCTTGAATTTATGCATTTATATTTCTTCTTTTCCTGCCATACCTTATCCTTCAACATTATTGCTACTCCTTCTTTAGCTCTAACTCTATTTGAAACCCCTGACCTAATCACATTTATTTCTTCCCACTGAAACTCTCCCATCCCCTTCAGCTTTGTTTCACTTAAAGCCAGGACTTCCAGCTTCTTCTCGTTCATAACATCCACAATCGTCTCTTTCTTATCATTTGCATAACATCTACGCACATTCAGACTTCCCACTTTGACTGTTTTCTTCTTTTTCTTTTCAGTAGGCTATATGGGAAAAGGGGTTACTAGCCCATTGTTCTCGGCATTTTAGTTGACTTTTGCAACATGCATATCTTACAGAGGAAAGATTCGTATTCCACTTCCCCATGGATATAAAAGGAAAAGCAATAAGAACAAGAACTATTAAGACAAAATCAAAGAAAACTCAGATGAGTGTGTATACATAAACATGTGCATGTATGTATAGTGTGACGTAAGTGTAAGTAGAAGTAGCAAGATGTACCTGAAATCTTGCATGTTTGAGACAGAAAAAAGACACCAGCAATTCTACATAATCCCTTCATAAATGTTACCTTGCTCACACTCCAACAGCATGTCAAGTCCTAAAAACCATTTGTTTCCATTCGCTCGAAGTTATTGAAGGTTTATACTGCATTAACCTAACTTGTGGGAAAAAATCATGGGTACTGTGTTTAGTTCCTTAGACTTGTATGCTTCTGATTATGTTACTATAAAAATATCATACCTCTACAGGTCTAGCACTTTCCAGTGATTGTAATATTGTATTAATATAAATATCATAGTACTTAACCCTTAAACGGCCCAAACAAATCGACGTTCAAATTTGTAGTGCTACAAAAGTAGATCTACTTTTTTTTACATATTTTCAAATGTAACAAAAAAAAATGTAGATAAAAGTTTTTTTTACAAGTTTTCAAATGTAAAACAAAAAAGAAGATCTACATTTTTTTACATACTTCCAGATGTTGAAAAAACGTATATATACGTTTGGACCATTTAAGGGTTAAAACTAGGAGGAGCAATTAATACTGTTGTAAAAATACATTAGTGGTGCACAGTTGTAAGTTTCAGTTTACATTTGCTATACACTTAGCTTTACTGTTGTTTCTTTGTAGGTCTCATTCCTGTAGTACAGGCATACTTCATTAATTCAGCACTTGCTTTAGAGTGCTTCATTAATACGACACTTTTCAATTATATTCATGTTCATTATTTTTAGTGCTTGCCTTAAGTTGGCTTTCAGCTATTTAAAAAAAATTATTTTTACTTTTGCATTTTTTAGGCCTAGTGGTATTGTGCACTAATAAATAATAGTGTAAAGATTTTTTAGGCTTTTTTTATGCACTGGCAAATGAAAAAAAAGGCTGTGATTCATTTTTAACCCTTGAGGGTCCAAGCGTTTTTTTACACCTTGCCCACAGGGTCCCAAAATTAAAAAAAAAAAGTTATTTTTTTCTTTTGAAATGGTAGATAATCTTTTTCTGAAGGTAATAAAACAAAAAGTATGAAATTTGATGGAAAATTGACGAAATTACACTATCACAAATTTTACTGCTTCAGTAGTATTTACGCATTGACGATTTTACTCGCTTTGACTCCTATTTTAGGCCAATTACATTCTTAGCTACTTCGCTAGTGTTTCTTGTATTTTATCAGTTGAGCACAAGAAACTGCCCAGTCACTTATTTCAACTACCCAATAAAGTGATCAGAAACTGGTAATTTGGCCAATTTCACACAAAGTTCAGAATATTCCAATTTCAAAATAGGGTCCAGAATAAACAATGCAGGCATTCGAGGCACTAAAATGACATTTTCTTTGTTTATTAGTTATGTTTCCAGGCTTAACAGATGAATTCCATTTTGAAGTTTTATTCACACCAAAAAATAAAAGATTTACTGTTATGCAATATTGTAATAATTGTATAAATATTATCACCGCATTCGTGAGCATGTATTAAACCCACCAGTTTGTATTGGATGTGTGACATCATTCATTTACTCTTGAACATTGGCAAAAATCAAACATTTTTGCTAATTTGAGCTCAATTTCAAGCTATTTGCAGTAATAAAACCAGTCAAAATCATCTTTATTTCTGTAATATATCTTCTATTCTGTTAAATGAAACCAAAAAACTGTGAATACAACCATTGAAACCATACGAGAATGCACCGCAAATTCACTGTTTTAATCCAAAAACTTGGTCGCAGTTTTTTTTTTCATTATGCACTGCTTGCTGCAGGATTTGTTTTATATGGTGCACACTTATCACACAGAGCCATTCTCTCACATCTAGGCCCTGATTTACTGCTCACATCTTATACAAGTGAACTTAACTCTTGGTGTAGAACTACAGCTTGGACCCTGAAGGCTTAAGAAGATATTTGTTTTACTGCAGCAGTGTGGAACCTAACCCATCGTATTAGTGAGGTATGGTTGTACAGGAGAACCCCATTTATATGGCGGGTTACATTCCAGGCTACTGCCATAAAGCAAATCGCTCTTTCTTTCTCACTTTTAAATGCATACAAGTCCCTGATAACATATATTATATATTAAGTTGTATACAGTGGAACTCCCATATCCACTGATTTGGCATCTGTGGTTTCAGTTATCCACAGTTTACTGTGGCCCAAAAATACCTTTTAATTTTGCATAATAATGGCCCCAAAGTGCAAAAGTAGAGAAGTTAGAAGTTCTCCAAAGCCTAAGAGAAGGCGTGAAGTGCTTCCCATCAGTGAAAAGTGATAATTCTCCACTTATTGTGCATAATTTATCAATTAAACTTTATAATTTATAATTGAGAATGTGTGTAAAGGTAGAAAGTTGAAAGTGAACATAGAAAAGAGTAAGGTGATGAGGGTATCAAATGATTTAGATAAAGAAAAATTGGATATCAAATTGGGGAGGAGGAGTATGGAAGAAGTATATGTTTTCAGATACTTGGGAGTTGACGTGTCGGCGGATGGATTTATGAAGGATGAGGTTAATCATAGAATTGATGAGGGAAAAAAGGTGAGTGGTGCGTTGAGGTATATGTGGAGTCAAAAAACGTTATCTATGGAGGCAAAGAAGGGAATGTATGAAAGTATAGTAGTACCAACACTCTTATATGGATGTGAAGCTTGGGTGGTAAATGCAGCAGCGAGGAGACGGTTGGAGGCAGTGGAGATGTCCTGTCTAAGGGCAATGTGTGGTGTAAATATTATGCAGAAAATTCGGAGTGTGGAAATTAGGAGAAGGTGTGGAGTTAATAAAAGCATTAGTCAGAGGGCAGAAGAGGGGTTGTTGAGGTGGTTTGGTCATTTAGAGAGAATGGATCAAAGTAGAATGACATGGAAAGCATATAAATCTATAGGGGAAGGAAAGAGGGGTAGGGGTCGTCCTCGAAAGGGTTGGAAAGAGGGGGTAAAGGAGGTTTTGTGGGTGAGGGGCTTGGACTTCCAGCAAGCGTGCATGAGCGTGTTAGATAGGAGTGAATGGAGACGAATGATACTTGGGACCTGACGATCTGTTGGAGTGTGAGCAGGGTAATATTTAGTGAAGGGATTCAGGGAAACCGGTTATTTTCATATAGTCGGACTTGAGTCCTGGAAATGGGAAGTACAATGCCTGCACTTTAAAGGAGGGGTTTGGGATATTGGCAGTTTGGAGGGATGTGTTGTGTATCTCTATACGTATATGCTTCTGAACTGTTATATTCTGAGCACCTCTGCAAAAGCAGTGATGATGTGTGAGTGTGGTGAAAGTGTTGAATGATGATGAAAGTAATTTCTTTTTGGGGATTTTCTTTCTTTTTTTGGGTCACCCTGCCTCGGTGGGAGACGACCGACTTGTTGAAAAAAAAAAAAAAAAAAAATTGGTATGAATAGAACTTATAGGCTTTGCTACTACACACGGTTTTAGTATCTACAGCAGGTCCCTGGAACGTATCCTCTGCAGATACGGGGGTCCTAATGTATTACATTAGCAGTAGAACTAGGCATAAAAAAAAAGTAAAATGCGCATATGGTACACTCATTACTTACCTCAAAATATTTGTAGTTTTAATGTAGGGTGAGAGGTAAATAGTATTTATTGTAGAAAGTCAGGAGTGGTAACCTGCCCGGTTACCACACCTCAATTATGTTTGTTTTCCCATGATTGTACGTATATATCTTGTTTGCATAACATGTAGTGCATTTCTTACATAATTTTGAAAAAATGTCATTGATGGATTAATAAAAATGTCTACAATCACATAATATGCAATATTTAAAGCACCCCAGAGTGATTATTATTATTATTATTATTATTATTATTATTATTACTTACACTTCGGTCACACTACACATGCATGTACAGTGGACCCCCGCATAACGATTACCTCCAAATGTGACCAATTATGTAAGTGTATTTATGTAAGTGCGTTTGTACGTGTATGTTTGGGGGTCTGAAATGGACTAATCTACTTCACAATATTCCTTATGGGAAAAAATTCGGTCAGTACTGGCACCTGAACATACTACTGCAATGAAAAAAGTTCGTTAACCGGGGGTCCACTGTATAAGCATATACGTATATACTAACCCCTCTGGGTTTTCTTCTACTTTCTTCCTAGTTCTTGTTCCTGTTAATTTCTGCTTATCTCCATGGGGAAGTGGAACAGAATCCTTCCTCCGTAAGCTGTGTGTCACAGGAGGCGACTAAATGCTGGGGGCAATGGGCTAGTAACCCCTTCTCCTGTATAAACTACTGAAAACAAGGAAAAGAAAAACTTTATAAAATTGGGATGCTTGAATGTGTGTGGATGTAGTGTGGATGATAAGAAAGAAATGAATGCTAAAGTTATGAATGAAAAGAAGTTGGATGTCCTAGCCCTAAGCAAAAACAAAGCTGATGGGAATAGGGGAGCTTCAATGGGGAGAAATAAATGGGATAAAGTCAGGAGTATCTGAGAAAATTAGAGCTAAGGAAGGGGTAGCAATAATGTTGAAGGATCAGTTATGGAGAGAGAAGAGAGAATATAAATGTATAAATTCAAGGATTATGTGGATTAAAATAAAGGTTGGACGTGAAAAGTGGTCATAATAAGTGTGTATTCACCTGGAGAAGAGAGGAATGTAGAGGAGAGAGAGATTTTTGGGAGATGTTAAGCAAGTGTGTAGGAACTTTTGAGCCAAGTGAGAAAGTAATTGTGGTAGAGGACCTAAACGCTAAAGTAGGAGAAGCGTTTAGAGAGGGTGTGGTAAGTAAGTTTGGGGTGCCATGAGTAAATGATAATGGGGAGCATTTGATTGAACTTTGTATAGAAAGGGGTTTTGTTATAGGTAACACATATTTTAAGAAAAAGAGAATAAGTATACAAGTTATGATGTAGGGCGAAATGAAGTTGTAGTTTGTTGGACTATGTATTGGTAGATAAAAGACTGTTGGGTAGACTTCAGGATGTACGTGTTTATAGAGGGGGCCACAGATATATCAGATCACTTTTTAGTTGTAGCTACAGTGAGAGTAAAAGGTAGATGGGATACAAGGGAAATGGAAGCAGCAAGTAAGAGAGAAGTGAAGGTGTGTAAACTAAAGGAGGAGGTAGTTCGGGTAAGATATAAATAACTAGTGGTGGACAGATGGGCTAGTGAGAGTATACGCAATGGGGTAGAAGATGTATGGGGTAAGTTTAAGAATATGGTGTTAGTGTTCAGCAGAAGTTTGTGGTTACAGGAAAGTAGATGCGGGAGGGAAGAAGAGCGATTGGTGGAGTGATGATGTAAAGAGAGTAGTAAGAGAGAAAAAGTTAGCATATGAGAGGTTTTTACAAAGTAGAAGTAATGCAAGGAGGGAGGAGTATGTACATGGAAAGAAAAAGAGAGCTTAAGAGAGTGGTGAAGCAATGTAAAAATAGAGCAAATGAGAGAGTGGGTGAGATGTTATGAACAAATTTTGTTGAATATAAAAATAAGTTTTGGAGTGAGATTAATAAGTTGAGAAAGCCTAGGGAATGAATGGATTTGATAGTTAAAAATAGGAGAGGAGAGTTATTAAATGGAGAGTTAGAGGTATCTGGAAGATGGAGGGAATATTTTGAAGAATTGTAAGTGTTGATGAAGATAGGGAAGCTGTGATTTCACGTATATGTCAAGGAGGAATAACATCTTATAGGAGTGAGGAAAGCCAGTTGTGAGTGTGGGCAAAGTGCATGGGGCAGTGAGTAGAATGAAAGAGGGTAAAGCAGCTGGGATTGATGGGATAAAGATAGAAATGTTAAAAGCAGGTGGGGATATAGTTTTGGACTGGTTAATGTTTTTATTTAATAAATGTATGGTTTTTGTGGCATTTATGGATTTGGAAAAGGCGTATGACAGGGTGGATAGGGGGGCAGTGTGGCAGATGTTGCAGGTGTATGGAATAAGAGGTAGGTTACTGAAAGCAGTGAAGAGTTTTTACAAGGATCATGAAGCTCAGGTTAGAGTATATAGAGAGGGAGATTATTTCCTAGTAAAAGTAGCCTTAGACAGGGATGTGTGATGTCACCATGGTTGTTCAATATATTTATAGATGGGGTTGTAAGTGAAGTGAAAGCGAGGGTATTGGCAAGAGGTGTTTGGCTGAAAGATAAAGAACCTAACACAAAGTGGGAGTTGTCACAGTTACTCTTTGCTGATATCACTGTGCTTTTGGGAGATTCTGAAGAGAAGTTGCAGTGGTTGGTGGATGAATTTGGTAGGGTATGTACAAGAAGAAAATTAAAAGTGAATATAGGAAAGAATAAGGTGATGAGGATAACAAAAAGATTAGGTGATGAAGGATTGGATTTCAGATTGGAGGGAGAGAGTATGGAGGAGATGAATGTATTCAGATATTTAGGAGTGGATGTGTCAGCAGATGGGTCTATGATGGATGAGGTGAATCATAGAACTGATGAGGGGAAAATGGTTAATGGTGCACTTAGGAGTCTGTGGAGACAAAGAACTTTGTCCATGGAAGCAAAGAGGGGAATGTGTGAGAGTATATTTACACCAACATTCTTATATGGGTGTGAAGCATTGGTGGTGAATGATGCAACGAGGAGAAGGCTGGAGGCAGTGGAGATGTCATATCTGAGGGCTGTGTGTGGTGTGAATATAATGCAGAGAATCTGTAATTTGGAGATTAGGAGGAGATGCAGGATTATCAAAACTATTATCCAGAGGGCTGAGGAGGGATTATTGAGATGGTTTGGACATGTAGAGAGGATGGAACAAAATAGAATGACTTGGAGAGTGTATAAATCTGTAGTGGAGGGAAGGCGGGGTAGGGGTCGGCCTAGGAAAGGTTGGAGGAAGAGGGTAAAGGAGGTTTTGTGTGCGCGGGGCTTCGACTTCCAGTAAGTGTGCGTGAGCATGTTAGATAGGAGCAATTGGAGACGAATGATTTCTAGGACTTGACATGCTGTTGGAGTGTAAGCAAGTTAACATTTATGAAGGGATTCAGGGAAACCGGCAGGCCGGACTTGATGGGAAGTACAGTGCCAGCACTCTGAAGGATGGGTGTTACTGTTGCAGTTTTATAACTGTAGTGTAAGCATGCCTCTGGCAAGACAGTGACGGAGTGAATGATAATTAAGTTTTCCTTTTCAGGCCACCCTGCCTTGGTGGGAAATGGCCAATGTGTTAATAAAATAAAATAAAATTGAACTTGTGGAACCAGGCAGTGCTAAACACACACACACTTGTTCAGACCTTCCTTCCTCATCACGCACTTTTATACAAGTGTAAGGTTTTTCTTTTCCCTAATTAAGATGAAGTGGTGCACCTTTACTTGTTTTTTGTTCAGTCCACTGAAGCAATAAGTTTACTGTTTTGTTTACCTGTCGTGATCTATAGGTCATTCTTTTCAGATGACAGCCTGGGTTATTCGTTACACAAACCAGTATATTTGCCTCATTTTTTTTAATTGTATGAACCGACACATTATGGCCGTAATCTCTCACCATGTCCACCACATGTGAACCGGTTTTACCTTTGTCTAATACAGCCTTTTCTCACTCAACGACAGTTCCGCTCCTAAGACCATGTTGGTAAACGAATTCGACGCTAAGTGAGGGGCATACTATAATGGTAGTGCATGTGTGTCAACCATCTTAACCATATTGTTTTAATGTCACCTTTGCACCATATATATTTTTAAATGTTTAAGCAGCAGTCTACTGCATATCATAATAAACAGCATAGAGGAAATCAGCTCTAATATACATTATTTAGGTATGCATACTGGTCATAGAGCCCATTGTAAGTCCGAGTCGTTGGTAAATGAGTACAGTGGACCCCCGCATAACGATGGCATCACATAGCGATTTTTCCGCATACCGATTACTTTTATCGCAAAATTTTTGCCGCGCATACCGATTAAAAACCCTCTTACCGATTTTCGTCCGAGACGCGTCCAATGTGCCCTCAGCCAGCCTCACATGTGCCGGCCGTCCCATTGTTTACCAGCCAGCCTCCGCGGTAACATCCAAGCATACACTCGGAATATTTCGTATTATTACAGTGTTTTCGGTGCTGTTTCTGGAAAATAAGTGACCATGGGCCCCAAGAAAGCTTCTAGTGCCAACCCTGTGGTAAAAAGGGTGAGAATTAGTATGGAAATTAAGAAAGATTTTGAAGGGTTTGGGCTAACCCTGAGAAGCCTATGCCAGTTGTGGAATCCATTGTGCCTACTTCAAAGATTAAGGAAATGTGTGCACAGTGGGTTGAACTGCAAACCTTTATAGATGAAAATCACCCTGACACAGCTGTTGCAAGCCGTGCTGGTGACTATTTCAATGACAATGTTGTGGCCCATTTTAGACAAATCGTAAAGGAACGGGAGGTACAGAGCTCTATGGACAGATTTGTTGTGCGACAGAGGTCCAGTGACTCTCAAGCTGGTCCTAGTGGCATTAAAAGAAGAAGGGAAGTAACCCCGGAAAAGGACTTGCTACCTCAAGTCGTAATGGAAGGGGATTCCCCTTCTAAACAGTAAGAAGATAATGCTCTCCCCTCCTCCCATCCCATCAATCATCACCAGATCTTCAATAAAAGTAAGTGTCATGTAATTGTGCATGCCTTTTTCAGTTTGTGTGTATTAAAATTAACATTTCATGTGGTAAAAAAAAAATTTTTTCATACTTTTGGGCGTCTTGCACGGATTAATTTTATTTCCATTATTTCTTATGGGGAAAATTCATTCGCATAACGATTATTTCGCATAACAATTATCCCTCTTGCACGGATTAAAATCGTTAACCGGGGGTCCACTGTATGTTGCTAAGTGAGGAGAGGCTGAATCTCGATTTTCTTCATAACTCCAAGATTTAAATGCTTAAACTTTTTCTTGCCAATTCCTGCATCACTTGCATGCCTCTTGGGTGCCATGGTTGATCTCCAGATACCAGATATGGTAATGAAAAGACCAAAACCCAGTTCACAAACACAGATCTGGGAATTGTACCAGATGTGTATACAGTGGACCCTCACCTAACGCTATTAGTCCGTTCCTGAGAGCTCAACGTTAGGCGAAATTATCGTTAGGTGAATTAATTTTCACCATAAGAAATAATGGAAATCAAATTAATCCATTCCTGACACCCCAAAGTATGAACAAAAAAAAATTTTTTACCACATGAAATATTAATTTTAATACACACAAACTGAAGAAGACATGCACAGTTACATGACACTTACCTTTATTGAAGATCTGGTGATGATTGATAGGATGGGAGGAGGGGAGGGTGTTGATGGTGTTAGTGTTTAGAAGGGGAATCCCCTTTCATTAGGACTTGAGGTGGCAAGTCCTTTTCCGGGGTTACTTCCCTTCTTCTTTTAATGCCAATAGGACCAGCTTGAGAGTCACTGGACCTCTGTCGCACAACATATCTGTCCATAGAGGCCTGTACCTCCCGTTCCTTTATGACATTCCTGAAGTGTTTCACAACATTGTCAGTGTACAGGTTGCCAACACAGCTTGCAATAGCTGTGTGAGGGTGATTTTCATCAAAAAAGGTTTGCACTTTAAGCCACATTGCACACATTTCCTTAATCTTTGAAGTAGGCAACTTCTTCAATTTCTCTATCCCCTCCTCCAAAGCAGTTTCCTCAGGTGTGGCCTCTTGCTGTTGAAGATGATCTAGCAGCTCATCAATGGTTAGTTCTTCATTGTCCTCCTCCACCAATTCTTCCACATCCTCCTCACTAACCTCCAACCCCAAGGACTTCCCCAATGCCACGTTGGATTCCTCAACTGGTATAGGATTCCCAGGGTTAGCCTCAAACCCTTCAAAATCCCTTTTGTCTACACATTCTGGCCACAGTTTCTTCCAAGCAGAGTTCAAGGTCCTCTTAGTCACTTCCTCTCAAGCCTTACCTATAATGTTTACACAACTGAGGATGCTAAAGTGATCTCTCCAAAACTCTCTTAGAGTCAATTGAGTTTCTGAGGTCACTACAAAGCACCTTTCAAACATAGCTTTTGTGTACAGTTTCTTGAAGTTGGAAATGACCTGCTGGTCCATGGGCTGCAGGAGAGGAGTGGTATTAGGAGGCAAAAACTTGACCTTAATGAAGCTCATTTCCACAGAAAGTCGCTCTGCCACGTCTGAAGGACGACCAGGAGCATTGTCTAATACCAGGAGGCACTTAAGGTCTAATTTCTTTTCAATTAGGTAGTTTTTCAGTGGGGGCAAATGCATGGTGTAACCAGTCATAGAAAAAGTCCCTAGTGACCCATGCCTTACTGTTTGCCCTCTACAGCACACACAAATTAGCCTTGAGGACATTGTTTTTCCTGAACACTCTGGGAGTTTCAGAGTGATACACCAATAAAGGCTTCACTTTGCAATCACCACTAGCATTGGCACACATCAACAGAGTAAGCCTGTCTTTCATAGGCTTATGTCCTGGGAGTGCCTTTTCCTCCTTAGTATGTAGGTCCTGCTTGGCATTTTCTTCCAAAACAGGCCTGTTTCATCACGATTAAACACTTGTTCAGGTTTCAGTCCTTCACTGTCTATGTACTCCTTGAATTCCTGCACATATTTTTCAGCCGCTTTGTGATCCGAACTGGCAGCCTCACCATGCCTTATCACACTATGTATGCCACTACGATTCTTGAACCTCTCAAACCAACCTTTGCTGTCCTTAAATTCACTCACATAATTACTAGTTGCAGGCATTTTTCTAATTAAATCGTCATGCAACTTCCTAGCCTTTTCACATATGATCGCTTGAGAGATGCTATCTCCTGCTATCTGTTTTTCGTTTATCCACACCAATAACAGTCTCTCAACATCTTCTATCACTTGCGATCTCTGTTTCGAAAACAAAGTTGCACCTTTGGCAAGAACAGCGTCCTTGATTGCCGTTTTCTTGGCCACAATAGTAGTGATGGTTGATTGAGGTTTTGTGCACAACCTGGCCAGCTCGGAGACACGCACTCCACTTTCATACATAGCAATGATCTCTTTCTTCATATCCATAGTAATTCTCACTCTTTTTACTGTAGGGTTGGCACTAGAAGCTTTCTTGGGGCCCATGGTGACTTATTTTGCAGGTGCAATCACTAAAAAGGCTGTGATAATATGAAATGTTCCGATTGTATGCTTGGAAGCGACCGCGGTGGCTGGCTTGTAAACACTGACACCCACGGAACAAGTGAGGCGGGCTCAGGCCGCATGTGGACGCATCTCGAACGAATCGCGTTGAGCGAGTTTTTTAGTGCTAGCCGAGGCAAAATTTTTGCGTTAAAATGTATCGCTAGGCGGATTTAACGTTATGCGTTCGTTAGGCGAGGGTCCACTGTATATATATGGAGAACTGGGACAGGGGTGGCAGGGGAGGAAGCTAGACTTCCCCTGCAGAGACAGTGGCCTGACCCACAGAAAATTGTGTTTAACTGACCCACAGCCTGGCTCACTAGACGGAAGGGAAAAATCCCGCAGTCCAGCTCATGGCACTCCAGTTTTTTCCCCACCCAGAAGTGTAACCATGTTAGTTGAATTTTATGAAGTGTTACATGAAAATATGCTGCAGTTTTGCAGTAGTGTAATTAACCCTTTGAGGGTCGACAGGCCCTCTCCGAAACTCGTTCTCAGGGTCGGCCAAATTTAAAAAAAAAAAAAAATTATTTTCTCTTATGAAAAGATAGAGAATCTTTTCCCGATCATAACGACACCAAAAGTTTGAAATTTGATAGAAAACTTACGGAATTATGCTCTCGCAAAGTTAGCGGTCTCGGCGATGTTTACGGATCGGCGATTTTGCCCACTTTGAGCCCCATTTTCGGCCAATTTCACTGTACTAGTCGACAAAAAACATGAATATTTCGCTAGAACTCCATTTTTTTCTATCGAATGGGTGCAAGAAACCACCCATTTATAATTCAACTATCCAGTACAGTGGTCAGAATTTAGCAATTTTGCCAATTTCACACAAATTTCAAAAGATGCCAATTTCGGAATAGGGTCCAGAATAAACAAGAAAGACATTCCGGGCACTAAAATGACATTTCCTCTAGTTCATTAGTCACGTCTCAAGGCCCCTCTTATATTCTTTGCTTTCCACTTTGAATTTTTATTCTCACAAAAAATATAAGATTTACTGTTATGCAGACTACTGCATTAGTGTAAAAAATGGTATAAATATTATTGGTGCACTTGTGAAAGAATATTAGACTCAACCAGTTGACGTGTATTGCACGCTTGGCACGATTTGTTTACTTTTGAAGTTTGGTAAAAATCGAACATTTCTGCTACTTTGAGCTCAATTTCAAGGCACCTTTCATTGTAAAACCAGTCAAAATCATCTCAATTTCAGTAATATGTCTTCCATTCTATAAAATAAGACCAAGAAAACTAGAATACAACAATAAATACTATACGAAAATACACTGCAAAGTCGCTGATTTATTAAAAAAAATGGAAAAAATTTTTTTTTTCTCATTATGCACCGTGTGCTGCAGGATTTTTTTTAGACTGTGCACACTGACCACATAGACCCATTCTTTCATATGAAGGCCTACCAGCTTTCTCCCACTAGATTTGAGGTCGCTAGAATTTATGAGTACTAGTACGTCAAAAACCCCTACGCGTAAGACGTACTAGTACGACGAAAACCCTCAAAGGGTTAAGAAAAGAGGTAAAGGAGCCCATGTTATATAATAGCCTACCATATACATACAGTGGAACCCAGGTTTTCATCTTTATTCCGTTGCAGAAGGTTGGCTGAAAATCGATTTTTACGAAAACTGAAGTAATATTTTCCATAAGAACTAATGTAAATTCAATTAATCCATGCCAGACACCCAATAATGTTATCAAAAAATACATTTTATAGAGAATAACTATAGTTTTACATACAGAAAATAATGAGAAATAAATATAAATGACTAATGAAAT
>NC_069419.1:3863156-4005656 GCF_026875155.1 Cherax quadricarinatus | reverse complement strand
TCAAGCAGATGTGAGATACGGCGAAGTGCTGTAAGCTTCCTGGCTGCCTTGTTTGCAAGATTTACAACATGGTTCTTCATGGTTAGTTTGGAGTCAAATTTCACCCCAAGGATATCAACTTCTTCTCCAGGTGCCAACATCGTCCCATTCATCCTTACTACTGCACCAGCATTACCATCATGGTGCCTAGAGACGATCATCATTTGCGTTTTCTCAGGTGCAAATGTTACTTGCCATCTATTTCCCCAAGCTGATAAAGCTCTCAGCTGGTAATTGATGTAGCTTAGAGCAGCTGGCATTTCTTCTCTTGGATAAGTGAATGTCAGTGTACAGTCGTCTGCATATGCATGTGATTCTGGGATGAGATGAAGAAGGTCGTTGAAGTAGACATTCCATAACAGTGGACCCAGCACACTTCCTTGTGGAACGCTTGCCCCAATAGGATGTCTTGCTGATTCCGTTCCATTGAGGACTACACTTAGAGATCTACCATGAAGGTAATCACTGAGGAGACATAGCGTAGAGCCTGCAATTCCCAGTGCTTGAAGTTTTGCTAAGAGGCCCTGGTGCCACACCCGGTCGAAAGCGCCAGCAATGTCCAGTGCTACCACACAGCTGACTTTGGATTCATCCAGTGACTGGTGCCACTTAGTGGAGAGGTTTAACAACAGATCAGCAGCAGAGTAACCTTTCCTGAAGCCATATTGACGATCACAAAGTAGTGAGTGGTAGTCAAAGAAATCTGTCATTTGTCTTGAGATTATTGTCTCAAGGATCTTACCCGTGATTGACAGGAGTGACACTGGTCTGTAGTTGCTGATTTCTGCTCTGCTCTTCTTTTTGTGAACAGGGACTACATTTGCCTCTTTCCATGGAGAGGGCCATTTGCACTGTACTAGGCAGTGCTGAAAGATGCGAGTTAGAGGTGCTGCTAGCTGGTCTGCACATCTTCTCAACAATCTTGGGCTCAACTTGTCTGGGCCCACAGCCTTTTCTTGGTCAAGTGATTTAAGAAGGAAATGCACCTCCTCCTGCCTTATTGTCACCCCTGACAGTTTTGACACAGTTCTTGCAGCTAGCCAAGGAGGGTCCCTTGCTGGATCAGGAACTTGCATTTTGGTAGCAAAGTGTTCAGCAAAGAGGTCCGCTTTCTCTTGACTACTAGTAGAGGTGGTCCCATCCTGTCGATTTAGAGGTGGAATAAGTTCATCAGGCAGATAACCTTGTCTGTCCTTGACCAGGGACCACCAGGTTTTGGGAGCCTTACCCTACCTGATGCTACTTTTCTCTTTAGTGTCCAACTCCCATTTAGCAAAGGACCACTTTTGAACAACCCCCATATGCTACAGGCTTGACATGTGGCAAGTTCCTGTTTTAGGTTCGTGGTTAGGATGTCTCTTATACCTTCGCCATGCTTGTGTTACTTAGCCAGTATTGGCTGCCTCTTCTACATCGAAAGCCAAACCAAGGCTGATCTGTAGGCTTTGTCACATATTGCGGGAGGAATGTGTGTTCTTGTTTTGCCAGATTAAGGATGTGTCCAGTGATGGGGCTTTCACTTGGTTGTCAACATCTCTCTTCGAGCAGAGTCGGGGACAGACGGGGAGAGAGGGTTGGTGGGTGTGTGGCTCGCTTTCTCCTCTTTACTCTCGTTCTCGCACACTGTGATATCTTGTCGCTATGGATAGAGTTTCTCTCTGTCTCATATTTCACGCTAACATCGTTATCCCTAATGGCGCACTTCTCTATTTCTCTCTTTCTTTCTCGCTTTCTCTTTCACTTTCGCTCTTTTCTCTCTTTCTCCTTTCTTCTCCTCTCTCTCTTCTCTCTCTCTTTCCTGCTCTCTCTCTTCTCCTCTTTCTCTTCTCTTCTCTTTTCTCTCTCTCTCTCTCCTCTTTCTCTCCTCTCACCCTCCTCACCTTCCAATACGCCAAAAACAAGATGTCTTCAATAAAAGTATGTAACAGTGATTTTTTATATGTTCATTTATCCATTAAAATCAAGTTTTGCTTTATTATTTCTCATTGTTTTCTGTATGTAAAATTATAGTTATTCACTATAAAATGTATTTTTTTTTGAGTGTTTAAGATTTTTGGGTGTTTGAGAACAGATTAATTGGATTTTGCACTATTTTTATTGGAAGATATTACTTCGGTTATATCCATTTTGGATTTAGACAGACCGTCTGGAATGGATTTAAGGGACGAAAACAGGGGGTCCACTGTATGCAGGTAACTTTTAATCATATCGGGTTATGGTGGGGGGGGTGGGGTGGGTTGGGCGGGGGGGGCGGGGGGTGGGGGGGGGGGGGGAGGGGTGTGGGGAGAGGAATGTTTCCAGACAGTAAGTGAGAGAAGAGAAATGGACCTTACGGGAGGAATGTACACATAGAGGGGAGCTGGGGGCGGTATTGAGTGATTCAGGGAGTCGTTGTAGCTGTTGGGGTGCGGTTAGATGGGGTATTAGGGGCGGGATGGGCTTTTTATCTCCATGGGGGGGGATACCGGTTTGCCCCCTCACCTGACTGACTTGATTTTGGAGAGTGGGGGATGGTGTGGGGGCGAATACAATAGCCTGTACTTTTAAAGGGAGGGTAGTGTTTTTTGGGTGGGAAATAATGGCTGTTTGGAGTGACATGTAAAACTGTTGTATCTGAGTGCCTCTGCAAAGACAGTGATTACATGTGAATGATGGGTTGGGGTTTGAAAATGTTTACTTTTTTTGGTCCCTAATCTTGGAAATGTGAGGGTCTTTGAAAAATCGACTGTAAAGTTGAAAGCATATTTCTTTTCCACTTTGTAAGTCCTGGTCTTGAGACTGGGCTACTAAGACACTGATAACCAGAACCATTAACCCTTAACCCTTTCAGGGTCCAGGCCCAAATCTGGAGTACGCACCAGTGTCCAAGAATTTAAAAAAAAAAAAATTGTTTATTTTTTCTTATGAAATCGTAGAGAATCTTTTTGTGAAGGTAATAAAAACAAAATGTACAATTTGGTGTGGAAAATTTGACGAAATTATGCTCTCGCGAATTTTGATGGTCTGTGATATTTACGAATCGGCGATTTTTTTTTGCGACTTTGTAACTCCCAGTGGCTGGGGGTGTGGGAGTGTTTTTTTTTTTTTTTTTTCATTTTTTATTTTTACGGCCAACTTACATTATTTCCAATCAACCCAAATTCTTAAGCCTATTTCACTAGTATTACCTTCTATTCTATCGATTGAGCACAAGAAATCGCCAGTATTTCAATTGGTTTCAACTACAAAATAAAGTGATCAGAAATTGTTAATTTGGCCAATTTAACACCCAAAGATTCCAAAATCATTCCATATTTCAAAATAGGTTCCAGAATAAACAATGTAGGGCATTCCTGGCACTAAACTAACATAGTTCCTCTGTTCATTAGTTATGTTTTGGAGGCTTTACAAATAAATCCATTTTGATTTTTTATTCACATAATGAATTTTTATTCACTACAAAAAAATAATTTAGAAAAGATTTACTGTTATGCATACTGTAATAATTTGTATAAAATATCATCACCATATTTGTTGAATGTATTATTTAGACCCACCAGCTGGCGTGTATTAGACGTGTCTGAGGTCGTTTGTTTACTCTTGGAATATCCGGCAAAAATTTTAAACATTTCCGCTACTTTTGAGCCTCAGTTTCAAGCCATTTTCACAGTGCTAAAACCAATCAAAAATCAGCTCAATTTCTGTAATATGTTTCCATTCTATCAAATGAGACACAAGAAATCGCAAATACAACTATAAAAAAACTACGAAAAAACACGCAAAGTTGCTTGTTTTAATCGGAAAAATCAATGATTTCATTTTTTTTTCCTCATTTTTACACAGTGTGCTGCAGGATCTGTTTTATGTGGTGCACACATACCACATAGATGTATTCTCTCATATCTAGGCCCAAATGTACCACTCACAGTTTATCAGAGTGAGCTGAGCTCATGGCGTAGATCTACGGTTTGGACCCTGAACGTAAAGCCGTAGATCTACGGGACGGACCCTGAAAGGGTTAAACTGTCCAAGCAGATCTACGTTCGTATGCGTAATGCTTCAAAAGTAGATCTACTTTTTTTACCTATTTTCAAATATAACAAAAACAAAAACTTAGATCAAAGTTTTTTTTACATGTTTTCAAATGTAAAAAAAAAATCTACTTTTTTTTTACATACTTTCAAATGTTGAAAAAACGTAGATCTACGTTTGGACAGTTTAAGGGTTAACCATTATATAGTATACTCCCAGTAATAACATATTAGGTATCTAAATGAAAAATTCATGAAGATGGCAAGTGACCTTAACAGACTTTCTCTATCAAATATTTTTTTATTTAATATTGTCAGTGTTAATTGGATGATATATTTTATCTTGTATTTCAGATGTTAATTTAAAAGTGGAGGAAATAAAATTATCCACAGGAACAGATGAGATACCAAAAATTAGAGATAATGCACAAGATTTTGATAAGGTTGCTAATACTAAAAGCAAGAAAGATAAAAAAAGAACAAAACAAAGTATGTTGGATGTTAGTGAAGAGGATGAAGATAACCTAATATCAGACTTGCAAGCTCAGGAGCTTCTGCAACTTTTACATGAGAGTGAAGATTATTCAGACTCTGATGCACCCTCCACACATGATGACAGTATATCTGTTGATCAAGAGGTAAGGCTTTTAAATATTTGTATTTTTTTTTTTTTTTTTTTTTTTTTTTTTTTTTTTTTTTTTTTTTTTTTTTTTTTTTATTATCACACTGGCCGATTCCCACCAAGGCAGGGTGGCCCGAAAAAGAAAAACTTTCACCATCATTCACTCCATCACTGTCTTGCCAGAAGGGTGCTTTACACTACAGTTTTTAAACTGCAACATTAACACCCCTCCTTCAGAGTGCAGGCACTGTACTTCCCATCTCCAGGACTCAAGTCCGGCCTGCCGGTTTCCCTGAATCCCTTCATAAATGTTACTTTGCTCACACTCCAACAGCACGTCAAGTATTAAAAACCATTTGTCTCCATTCACTCTATCAAACACGCTCACGCATGCCTGCTGGAAGTCCAAGCCCCTCGCACACAAAACCTCCTTTACCCCCTCCCTCCAACCCTTCCTAGGCCGACCCCTACCCCGCCTTCCTTCCACTACAGACTGATACACTCTTGAAGTCATTCTGTTTCGCTCCATTCTCTCTACATGTCCGAACCACCTCAACAACCCTTCCTCAGCCCTCTGGACAACAGTTTTGGTAATCCCGCACCTCCTCCTAACTTCCAAACTACGAATTCTCTGCATTATATTCACACCACACATTGCCCTCAGACATGACATCTCCACTGCCTCCAGCCTTCTCCTCGCTGCAACATTCATCACCCATGCTTCACACCCATATAAGAGCGTTGGTAAAACTATACTCTCATACATTCCCCTCTTTGCCTCCAAGGACAAAGTTCTTTGTCTCCACAGACTCCTAAGTGCACCACTCACTCTTTTTCCCTCATCAATTCTATGATTCACCTCATCTTTCATAGACCCATCCGCTGACACGTCCACTCCCAAATATCTGAATACGTTCACCTCCTCCATACTCTCTCCCTCCAATCTGATATTCAATCTTTCATCACCTAATCTTTTTGTTATCCTCATAACCTTACTCTTTCCTGTATTCACCTTTAATTTTCTTCTTTTGCACACCCTACCAAATTCATCCACCAATCTCTGCAGCTTCTCTTCAGAATCTCCCAAGAGCACAGTGTCATCAGCAAAGAGCAGCTGTGACAACTCCCACTTTGTGTGTGATTCTTTATCTTTTAACTCCACGCCTCTTGTCAAGACCCTCGCATTTACTTCTCTTACAACCCCATCTATAAATATATTAAACAACCAAGGTGACATCACACATCCTTGTCTAAGGCCTACTTTACTGGGAAAAAATTTCCCTCTTTCCTACATACTCTAACTTGAGCCTCACTTTCCTCGTTAAAAACTCTTCACTGCTTTCAGTAACCTACCTCCTACACCATATACTTGCAACATCTGCCACATTGCCCCCCTATCCACCCTGTCATACGCCTTTTCCAAATCCATAAATGCCACAAAGACTCTTTAGCCTTATCTAAATACTGTTCACTTATATGTTTCACTGTAAACACCTGGTCCACACACCCCCTACCTTTCCTAAAGCCTCCTTGTTCATCTGCTATCCTATTCTCCGTCTTACTCTTAATTCTTTCAATTATAACTCTACCATACACTTTACCAGGTACACTCAACAGACTTATCCCCCTATAATTTTTGCACTCTCTTTTATCCCCTTTGCCTTTATACAAAGGAACTATGCATGCTCTCTGCCAATCTTTAGGTACCTTACCCTCTTCCATACATTTATTAAATAATTGCACCAACCACTCCAAAACTATATCCCCACCTGCTTTTAACATTTCTATCTTTATCCCATCAATCCCGGCTGCCTTACCCCCTTTCATTTTACCTACTGCCTCACGAACTTCCCCCACACTCACAACTGGCTCTTCCTCACTCCTACAAGATGTTATTCCTCCTTGCCCTATACACGAAATCACAGCTTCCCTATCTTCATCAACATTTAACAATTCCTCAAAATATTCCCTCCATCTTCCCAATACCTCTAACTCTCCATTTAATAACTCTCCTCTCCTATTTTTAACTGACAAATCCATTTGTTCTCTAGGCTTCCTTAACTTGTTAATCTCACTCCAAAACTTTTCTTATTTTCAACAAAATTTGTTGATAACATCTCACCCACTCTCTCATTTGCTCTCTTTTTACATTGCTTCACCACTCTCTTAACCTCTCTCTTTTTCTCCATATACTCTTCCCTCCTTGCATCACTTCTACTTTGTAAAAACTTCTCATATGCTAACTTTTTCTCCCTTACTACTCTCTTTACATCATCATTCCACCAATCGCTCCTCTTCCCTCCTGCACCCACTTTCCTGATGATTTGTATTATCATCATATAAAGAGTTTTTAATGGTTAGTTTGGGAGGGTGTGTAAAGGAAGAAAGTTGAAAGTGAACATACCTGAAGTATACCTGGAGAGAGTTCCGGGGGTCAATGCCCCCACGGCTCGGTCTGTGACCAGGCATAGATAAGAGTAAGGTGATAAGGGCATCAAACAAGTTAGGAAAAGAAAAATTGGATATCACATTGGAGGGAGGGAGTATAGAAGAAGTGAATGTGTTCAGATATTTGGGAGTAGACTTTTCAGCGGATGGGTTTATGAAGGACAAGGTAAACCATAGAAATTATGAAGAAAAAAGGGTGGGTGGTGCATTGAGGTATCTGTGGAGACAAAGAACATTATGCATGCAGGCAGAGAAGGGATTGTATGAGAGTAACGAACACTCCTATATGGGTGCGAAACATGGATTGTAAATGCTGCAGCAAAAAGGAGGCTGGAGACAGTGGAGATATCATGTCTAAGGGCAGTGTGTAGTGTAAATATTATGCATAGAATTCATAGTGTGGAAATTAGGAGGAGGTGTGGAGTTATTAAAAGTATTATTCAAATGGCTGAAGAGGGATTGTTGAGATAGTTTGGTCATTTAGAGAGGATGGAGCAAAATAAGATGACTTGGAAGGTATATAAATATGTAGTGGAGGGGAGGAGGGGTAGGGGATGTCCTAGAAAAGGATGCAGGGAGGGGGTAAAAGAGGTTTTGTGTGCAAGGGGCTTGGACATACAGCAGGCATGTGTGAGCATGTTAGATAGGAGTGAAAGGAGACGAATGGGTTTTGGGAGTTGATGAGCTGTTGGAGTGTGAGTAGGGTAATATTTTGTGAAGGGATTCAGGGAAACCGGTTAGCCGGACTTGAGTTCTGGAGGTGGGCAATACAATGCCTGCACTTAACCCTTTGACTGTCGCGGCCGTATATATACGTTTACGAGGTACCGTGTTTGACGTATATATACTCATAAATTCTAGCGGCTTCAAATCAGGCAGGAGAAAGCTGGTAGGCCCACATGTGAGAGAATGGGTTTGTGTGGTCAGTGTGCACCATATAAAAAAAATCCTGGAGCATGCAGTGCATAATGAGAAAAAAAAACTCCGACCGTTTTTTTTTAATTAAAATGCCGACTTTGTGGTCTATTTTCGTATAGTATTTGTGGCTGTATTCTTGTTTTCTTGGTCTCATTTGATAGAATGGAAACTATATTATAGAAATAGAGGTGATTTTGATTAATTTTACTATAAAAAGAACCTGGAAATGGAGCACAAAGTACGGGAAATGTTTGATTTTTGCCGATGTTCAAAAGTAAACAAATGATGTCATTGTCCAATAAATGTCCAAATAGCCATTCTGATATGCTGTCATGAATGGGTTGATGTAATTTTTACAATTATTACAGTATTGCAGTAGTCTGCATAACAGTAAATCTTCTATTTCTTGTTTGAATAAAATTTCAAAATAAAAAGTAAGAGTAATATCACAGGGGCCTGGAGACATGACTGATGAACAAAGAAAATGTTATTTTAGAGCCAGGAATGTCTGCATTGTTCATTCTGGTCCATATTTTGAAATTGTCATATTTTTTAATTTTCGTGAAATTGGCCAAATTGCAAATTTCTGACCATGTTATTGGGTAGTTGAAATCGGTAAATGGGCAGTTTCTTGTACTCAATCGATGGAAAAAATGTTGTTCTGAAGAAATAGCTGTGAGTTTGGTTGACTGGAATAATGGAATTAGCCGAAAATAGGGCTCAAAGTGGGCGAAATCGCCGATTTGTAAATATCGCCGAGGTCGCTAACTTCGCGAGAGCGTAACTCCGTCAGTTTTCCATCAAATTTCGTTTTTTTGGTGTCTTTACAATTGGGAAAAGATTCTCTATTATTTCATAAGAAAAAATAATTTTTTTTTTTAAATTTTGCGACACCAGGAGACACCTCAGGATTGGGGGCTGCGACAGTCAAAGGGTTAAAGGAGGGGTTTGGGATAATGGCTGTTTGGAGTGACATGTAAACTGTTGTATCTGAATGCCTCTGCAGAGACAGTGATTACATGTGAATGATGGTGAAAATGTTCCTTTTTTTGCTTACCCTGCCTTGGTGGGAGATGGCTGACGTGTTGAAAAAAAATTATCACCACCATGCAGAATTTTTTTTATTTCTTACTCATTGCAAAAGGATATATTTTCTATTATGTAAGTTTGTTGACGAAATCTTAACAATGAAAACTTTGTACTTGTTATTTTACTTATATTTTTCTATTATACAAACTGTTACAAGATAGCAGTTTATAAGATGACTAGGAGGGTATATAAATTGAAGTGGAGGGAGGGAGGGGTAGGGATTGGAGGGAGTAGTTTAAACATCCAGTAGGATGTCTTAGATTGGAGTGAGGGAAGGCAAGTGGTTTGTGTGATTTGATGTGTGAGCAAGGTAACATTTATAAAGGGATTTGGGGAAACTGGTTATCCGGATTCCAGTCATGGAGGTGTGAAATACAGTTTGGAGAGCTGTTGGAGTTAGGATGTTAGCATGTGTTTGGCAGTACAGCAATTAAATGAATAATGGTGAATGTGCTTTCACTTTTTTCAGTTACTTTTCATAGAGAGAGAAGAGCAGTGTGTTAAAAGCAAAAACAAAGAATCATTACATGTTACATAGGTGTTTTATCTGTATTGCTCCTTATCTTCTGCTTGCCTGATTTTTTACAGTCTGGGGAGTCGTATCTAACTGAAGAGGATGAATTGGATGATGTCAGTGATATTGATGATGATGATGATGATGATGATGTCAGTGAGGAAGAAGTTGTAAAGGAAACAGAGGCAGCGCGACAGGCATCAAAATCAACGAAAAGAGATCATTTTTCCAAGCTGCAGCGACGACTAAAGCAACTTGGAAAAATGTTTATGAATCAGGTAAATTGTGTATCATTATTTATTCTTTAGTTTTCTGCAAAGGTTACTTTATTTACTAAAAAAAAAAAAAATTTTCTTTACCTAGTTCCTCCCATAACAAAATCTGGTAAAACATTGTATTGTACATTATATCAAACAGGAAACCAAAATGAACTTTTGCACATAAGGCTTATGCATTGATGCTTCATAACATTTCACATTATTTTCAAAATAAATTTTCAGAAATACTTGTTATAGTCCACTTTTATTGAACCAGGCCTTTATATTTGCCCTTCAGAATGCTTGTAAGCACCCTTTAACCCTTTCAGGGTCGGCAGGCCCTCCCCCAAACCTGTTCTCAGGGTCAGTAAATATTCGAAAAAAAAAAAAATTTCTTATGAAAAGATAGTTTTTTTTTTTTTTTCTAAATTTTATAGGCTAAACAAAAAAACTTTTGCCATCAATACTTACCGAGATATGGAGGCGTGAAGTTGACAGAAATTGAACCGCATACGGCAACATCTCCGACTGCCAGTCACCCGGTAATAGTTTATTTTGTTTTTCTACTTTTTTCTTTTATTTTTTATTTTATTATTTGAAGTAACTTTTATGGCCTCTGAGACCAATATAAAGACTGTTTGGTATATATTAACTCATTGTATACTACACAATAACTGCACAAACTTTGCTGTCATTATATTGTTTACAAACCATGTTTACACAAACCAACAATAAAAAATGTTTATTATTATTTTTCTATCATAAATATACTCATATAGTCACTGGGCAGGTTCTTATAACTACAAGAGGTTCTGAAAGCTTGTAGTTGTGTGGGGGTGGACTTGTAAATATGCTGAGTCACCAGTGTGTCGTGTCACAATGATGCATCATACCACCACTCACTAACCTCACTGCCTTCCACAATACATCCCTTCCTCCCCACACACCTACCTTCCTTCCTTTCCCTCCTTCATTCCATCCTCTCATCTCTTCCTACCTACCTTCTCTCCTCCTTCCTCTCATCTCTTCCTACCTACTTATCCTCCTTCCCTCCTTCCTGCCTTCCCTCCTTCCTGCCTTCCCTCCCTCCTTCCTTCCCTCCCTCCCTCCTTTCTTCCCTCCCTCCCTCCTTCCTCCTTCCTTCCTTCCTTCCTTCCTTCCTTCCTTCCTTCTCCTTCCTTCCTTCCTTCCTTCCTTCCTTCCTTCCTTCCTTCCTTCCTTCCTTCCACTCCTTCCTTCCCTCCTTCCACTCCTTCCTTGCCTCCTTCCACTCCTTCCTTGCCTCCTTCCACTCCTTCCTTCCCTCCTTCAAGTAACATTTCTGGCTTGTGAGACCAATATAAGGTATATTGAATGTATATTTACTTGTTGTGTGCTACACAATAACTGCACAGTTATTATATTGTTTACAAAACATGTTTACACAAACCAGTTAGTTAGTTTAATATGTTTATTATGCACCCCATACCCATCCTGTGGGCGGTAGTCAAAAGATTACAGAGGTACATAATTGGTCCAGGGACTGGACTCCAAAGTTTTGATAACTGAGCAAGTTACAAAGGTAATGAACTAGATTTGGTCATAATCATGACCAAGTTACAAAGGTAATGAGCTCCAGGTAGAGCTGGTCACACTCATGAATAATTGCAAAGGTAATGAATCTTTCTTTCAACACACCAGCCGTATCCCACCGAGGCGGGGTGGCCCAAAAGGAAAAACAAAAGTTTCTCCTTTCACATTTAGTAATATATACAGGAGAAGGGGTTACTAGCCCCTTGCTCCTGGCATTTTAGTCGCCTCTTACAACACGCATAGCTTACGGAGGAAGAATTCTGTTCCACTTCCCCATGGAGATAAGAGGAAATAAACAAGAACAAGAGCTAGTAAGAAAATAGAAGAAAACCCAGAGGGGTGTGTATACATATGCTTGTACATGTATGTGTAGTGTGACCTAAGTGTAAGCAGAAGTAGCAAGACATACCTGAAACCTTGCATGTTTATGAGACAGAAAAAACACCAGCAATCCTACCATCGTGTAAAACAATTACAGGCTTACGTTTTACACTCACTTGGCAGGACGGTAGTACCTCCCTGGGCGGTTGCTGTCTACCAACCTACTACCTAAAAGGTAATGAATCATAAACACATAAATCATGAGAATTTACAAAGGTAATGAGCTCCAGGTAGAGCTGGTCAGAATCATGACAAGTTTCAAAGGTAATGAATGATAAACACGTTATCACATGATTACAATCATAGACAAATTACAGAGTAATGAGCAGTTAACAAACATAGCAGGGAATTCATCCATTGCCCCAACAACAGATGTTGCTAGGTGCCTGTCTCTCCTCGGCAGACAGCCATTGCAAACAGCAGCAAGTTGCCCCGGGATCTGCTGCTTGCACGAGCACCATCGACCCTCCCCAAGAGGTCCAAGAAGCCATGTGATTTCCGTTTAACAAGCCCGATGGAGAGCTCCCCTAGGGACATGGCAACGTCCTGGTGGGACACCAAGTTGACTGAAGATCCCAGGCTCATCGTGTGCACGGATTTGAAGAAACACACTGCCTATGACACCTGAACAGCTGCCTCGCGGTCGAACTCCACGATGCTGTCCCTGTAGTGGAAGTTCCTGTGAGCCCAGCACTCCCTGCAGTGCCATCGCTGACATCGTGGGTTAGGGGAGAAGTACCCTCTTTAGATGGGGTGGCGCTGGAGTTGGTGGGTGAGGCGGGGGGACGCGCAGGGGTGAGGCATTATGAGAGGGTCACTGTTTACTACACATGCCCTCCCCCTCCCCCCCAGCTGAGAGGGGGAAGGCGCTGACTGGTCCTGACTCAACAACACCAAACCTTCTGCACAACACTTCAACTATTTACGCTGAAACGATGCACTGGGATGTCCGTTCGCTGCTCTGGTATCTTCTCAAAGCATTCACACTGAGTTCTGTTAAGTAGGGACCTGGTCAGCCTCTTTGACCAGGAGCTATCCTTGAAAATCCCTCAGCTAGCCCGCTACACAACCAACAATAAGAAATGTTGTTTATTACAATTTTTCTATCACATATATACACATAAAGTCACTGGACACTTCGCAGAACTGCTACAGCTTCTGTAAAGCTTTTAGTTGTTGTGTGGGGTGGATTTGTAAATATGCTGAGTCACCGGCATAATTAGTGTCACAATGACAAATAACACCACCACTCGCCACCCTCACTGCCTGTCAACACCCATCCCTTCCTCCCCACCTCGCCAACCCACATGGAAATAAGTCACTGTCTGAATTTTTTGAGTTATCCTAGGTTGACAGTCTCATTCCTTTCCTTCCTTCTTTCTTTCCTTCTTTCCTTCCTTCCTTCCCTCCTTTCTTCCTTCCCTCCTTTCTTCCTTCCCTCCTTCCTCTCATCTCTTCCTTTCTTCCTTCCTTCCTCTCATCTCTTCCTTCCTCTCATCTCTTCCTTCTTTCCTCCCTTTCTTTTACCTTCCTTCCTTCCTTCCTTCCTTCTTCTTCCTTCCTTCCTTCAGGTTGGTTTCTTGGGCATTGCTTTCGGTCACAAACTCCTCAGAACCATGAAATTCATCTTCACTGACACTTCCATCTGTGTTTGAACTATCACATGGGAACAAAAGAGCCCCAATTAGCCGAGGAGTGAGGAGTATCTTACCGCTAGACATGGTGAACAAGGTGTAATAAAATGGCTTTCCCACAATGCACCACTGGGTCCCTGATTTTTTTATATTTTTATACCGTGCACACTGACCATGGAGACCCATTCTCCCACATCCAGGACTACCAGCCTTTTCCTGCTTGATTTGAGGATGCTAGAATTTATGCGTACTAGTACGGCACCAACCCTGAAAGGGTTAATTCTGTCTACAAAAGCATGGGGTTTGAGGAATGGAATGATAAGTTAGACATTCTCTTCCAGAAGATGGAAGTCTTGTAATGTTAGCGTTAAGCACTTCATGAAGCATGTGTCCTCTTTTCTTATGATGGTGTATAAAAAATGTATAAATTGGTCCGGTCCTGCCCGGTAAAGGGTTAAGATAGGAGGGATAGGGGTCATCACAGGAATGATTAGGAGGAGGAGGAGGATAAAAGAAACTTTGAGTTATTGGGGCTTAAGCATCCAGCAGGCTTGTGTGAATGTGTTAGTGAATAGAGATGAGTAGGTTTTAATGGATGTGATGTTAGTGTGAGTTAAGTAATGTTTATATTTTATTATACATTATTAATTTACTGCACTCTTATTAAAGGCAGGGCTGGATTTATAAGGGGGCATCTACCCTGGGCCCCTCTGCCAGAGGGGCCCCCCAGATGAAAGACTTCATTTATAACAAAATGTAATAATAAAAAAATTAGTTTAATAAAAGGAATTAACAAATAGTGTGTGTGGAAGGGCCTCAGAAAATAGAAAGAAAGGGTGCCCCCACCCTCTCTCCCTTTGAATAACTTGACTTTACTATTTCTGGTTAGTGTCAGTTTAAAGGTAAATGACCAAACCATAAGGTCAGAGGTGACCAGGTGCGCACACGCGCTTGTGTCTGTGTGTGCGAGGTAGCTATTGTTTGTATGGCTTTGATTGGCTATGTTTTCTCAGAAGGGCTGTTTCTTGTTAATGTCAATGTAGAGGTCAATGACTAACGAGTCAATTGATGGCCTGGGGCTATACAGTGGAATCTTGAGTTTTGGCCGCTCCAAGATTCAGCCATTTTGAGTTTTGGTCACTTTTCGCCTAAACTTTGTCTTTTGAGTTTTGAACAGTATCTTGAGTTTCGGCTGCCATACCAGACCTGTCCGCCTGCCCGTGCCTGCCCATGCCTGCCCATTCCCACACAAAACATCTCGTGCATGTGTTGTGAGTCAGTCTGGTTATGTTTCTTTTCGAATGAACATTACCCTGCGCGTTCATCCAAACATTTCACAGTAATCCATTGTTTTTTGTGCTTGTTGATTGAGTGCTACTGCTGCATAATTAACCATGGGGTTGGAGGTGCTTGGCCAGGATGTGGAAGAGTTGGTGGAGGCATACAGGAAAGAGCTAACCACTGAAGAGCTGCAAGACCTTCATCTGGAATAGCAATAGATCACAGCCGAGGAGCTTGCTTCAGAGGAAGAGGGAGGGAAGGAGGTTCCTTCTTCAGAGATTAAGGAGATTTGTGCAGTGTGAAGTAGGGTGCAAGCTTTTGCTGAGAAATATCACCCTGAGTAAGCTGAAACAAGCCATCTCTGCAACATGTTTAGTGACAAAACCATGTCTCATTTCAGACAAATGCCAGACGCTGGAAACAAACCTCTGGAGTTTTTTTGTACAACAGGGGTCCAGTGATTCTCAAGCTGGTCCTAGTTCCATTAAAAACAAAGAAGGGAAGTAGCACCGGATAACGACTTGGTACCTAAAGTCTTTATGGAAGGGGATTCCCCTTCCAAACAATAATAAGTTTTCCCTCTCTCCTCCCTGTCTTTCATATGCCAACAAGAGTCTTCAATAAAGGTATGTAAATGTGATTTTAAATTTTTATTTAAATGTTTGTTTATCTATTTCATTAGTCATTAACCCTCAAACTGTCCACACGTAGATATACGTGCACATGCGGAGCGCTCTGAATGTATATCAACATTTTATTTTTCATCCCTTCAAATTTGGCGCAATAGGCCTGAGTCGCCTAGACATGAGAGAATGGGTCTGTGCACTACAAAAAAAATCGGTGATGCTAGGGTACCACATGGTAGAACCAGTTACTTTCAGCTCCATCTTGGGTCAACATCATGGCAAACCCTCGTGATTCACTCACAGCTCATCGTATTAAACACTACTATTTTTGGAGAGTGAAACAGAAGGCGAGTTTAGTGGATTTGACAGTGATATGGCCACTAACAATCAAGGAATTTGTGAAAATATTGATGACAACCCAGATGACCCTCAGCCCATCACCTCTGGGGTGGCCAGTGTGGACAGTGTAGCCATACCAGACCCTCAGCCCAGCACTTCTGGGATGGCCAGTATGGCCACTGTGGACAGTGTGGCCATACCAGACCCTCAGCCCAGCACTTATGGGGTTGCTAGTGTTACTACACAGAGGCAACTCCGCAAGAGGAAATTATCATTTTCCAAGCGTTATGGTGCTGACGATAGTGAAAGTGATATAAGTGACGATGATGAAATCGATTTTATGCCTATAGACGATTCCTTGAGTGAAAGTGATTATCATTTTTTCCCAGTGAAATGTACTTTTAGGCTTCATAACCTACGATCAGGCAGTGTGCCATATGTAGTTGGTGGCAAGGGTCATGAGAGGTCACAATCCAAAACCCCAGCCACTGACAGTGATAGTGATCATGAAGGAGAATATGCTGGGATGGAGGAAGAGGGAGGTGGCATGTTGCCTGGACCTCATGGCGTGGTGGGTGGGCAGACAAAGGACCGCCTGGCACCCTCTCAACTATGTGCTGCCTCCACTCCTGTCCCCCTTCCTGCTCCCCCATGCCCCATGCCATAGGTCCACCCTGCACCATCTGATCGCGAATGGAACTGGACAGACAGTACACCATTCGTGCCACATCCTTTCAGTTTTGATGCCAGTGGAAGTGGCATTATGCCACACTGTCCCATCACAAATGAGTCTACAGAGTTAGACTATTTTCAATTATTCTTTGATGAGCTGATAATGAACCTGATTGTTACCCAGACCAACATGTACTACCAGTATACAATGGACCACACAGATGTTTCAGAATTGTCACGTCTGCGCTGGTGGAAAGATATATGACTGTGGCTGAAATGTATTTATTCCTTGGGACTATCATGCTTATGCCACACACATATAAGAACAATATAGCAAACTACTGGTCCACAGACCACTTCATCTGTCTTCATCCAGTCTTCAGTGACCTCCTTCCCTGCAACAGATTCACTCTGTTGCTATGAATGTTGCACTTTGCAGACAGGAATACGCCAAACCGAAATGACCTCCTATACAAAATCCAGGAATTGTTTGTATCTGAAACACAAATTCAATGCCTACTTTTATCCATTCAAGAACATTGTTGTTGATGAGTCCTTGATACTGTTCAAGGGATGACTGTCATTCAAACAATATATAACAAGCAAATGCAGTCGCTTTGGTATAAAACTCTTTATGTGTGACTGTGAGACTGGTATTGTGTTGGATGTCATTATGTACACAGGGAAAAAGACGACAATACAAGGTGCATGCTGGGCATTTCTGGTGATGTTGTTCGCTAGATGATGGAGCCATACCTTGGCAAGGGTCATGCAGTGTTCACAGACAACTGGTATACAAGCCCCATGCTTGCTGATTTCTTACGTGTGAACAATACTGATATATGTGGAACAGTGAGAAGTAGTAGAAAATGCATGCCAAAGTTCACTGGAGCAAGTCTAATGGAATCGTTTCATGCCAATGACATGATGGCACTGACGTGGCATGACAAATGGGACGTGACATTGCTGTCAACTGTCCACACAAATGAGATGGTACAAACAGACAGACTGAGCAGGTTCAGCCATGAACCTATTGTAAAGCCAGCTGCTGTCATCAACTATACTAACAATATGCGAGTAGCCGATAAGTGTGACATGATGATAGGGTTTGTTGACTGTGTAGGAGTTGCAAGTGGTATGTGAAGGTGTTTTTCCACCTTGTAGACATTACAATGCTCAATGGCTTCAACATGTACGAAGTAAAGACTGGGAAGCTACAATGATATGCGGAATTCACCCTCGATGTCATCTAGCGAAAAAGTATGGTACCACACTAATACCTGTCGCCCCACAAGAAGAGAGGAAAGTGCACGACTGAATAATCCCTAACTGTCATTGCCTGATACCATTACCATCTACTCCAAAGAAGAAGTACTCTCAGAAGAAGTGTTGTGTGTGTGCTTACACTACACAGTGACCCCAAGTGCGAAAAGACACACGATACATGTGTCAGCAATGTGGGGTGGCACTCTGTATGAATCCATGCTTCTTGGAGTATCATACAGTGGTGGACTTCTAGAAACATAAATGGAACCTGTAAATACCTTGTATATATATGTAAACAATAGTACAGTGGACCCCCGCATAACGATCACCTCCGAATGCGACCAATTATGTAAGTGTATTTATGTAAGTGCGTTTGTACGTGAATGTTTGGGGGTCTGAAATGGACTAATCTACTTCACAATATTCCTTATGGGAACAAATTCGGTCAGTACTGGCACCTGAACATACTTCTGGATTGAAAAAATATCATTAACCGGGGGTCCACTGTATGTGATTGAACCAGGTGTACAAATTCATTTATCAGTGTGAACATGTGTGTTTGTGACAGTATAATTACTATTTCAGTACCAAACATTTGTGTCTTAACAAGAATTGGCTATGAAATCAAATGCTCTGTAAGAAAACATTATTATTATAACATGAAAACAACAAAAAATAGAAAAGAATTGGAAAAAAATTATAAATGTTTATTACTTCTGCAAGCGGCAGTGCTCCATGTTGCCGGCACCTCATCATTTAGCACCAACTTTGATGGCTTATATCTCGGTAAGTACTGGCCCTGATGCTCATGTGACAGTAACATCGAGTCCTGCCGCTTGCAGAAGTGTTGTACATATACCTTTTTTTTCTATTTTTCATATTTTTATGTAATTTTTATGTTCTGATAATTACAGTTTGTAGTAGTTCTTGTCATTTTATAACCAATCTTTGTTCTGACACTAGTATTAGGTACTGAAATTGTACTCAAATTGTCACAAACACACTGACAGGTGGACATTTACAACTGCCTTAGCCATTTACTATTGTCTTGGAATATATACAAAGTACATGTCCCAGCAATGTTTTGGATGTGTGGAAGGAGATAATAACAATGAGGAGGAGGAGGAGAAAGAGGAGGAGATGGATGGGGAGAAGGAGGAGATGGATGGGGAGAAGGAGGAGATGGATGGGGAGAAGGAGGAGATGGATGGGGAGAAGGAGGAGACGGATGGTGAGAAGGAGGAGATGGATGGTGAGAAGGAGGAGATGGATGGTGAGAAGGAGGAGATGGATGGGGAGAAGGAGGAGATGGATGGGAGAAAAAGGAGATGGATGGGGAGGAGGAGGAGATGGATGGGGAGGAGGAGGAGAGATGGATGGTGAGGAGGAGAATGGATGGGGAGGAGATGGATGGGGAGAAGGAGGAGATGGATGGAGAGAAGGAGATGGATGGGGAGAAGAGGAGATGGATGGGGAGAAGGAGGAGATGGATGGGGAGGAGGAGAGATGGATGGGGAGGAGGAGGAGATGGATGGTGAGGAGGAGGAGGAGATGGATGGTGAGGAGGAGGAGATGGATGGTGAGGAGGAGGAGATGGATGGTGAGGAGGAGGAGATGGATGGGGAGGAGGGAGGAGATGGATGGGTAGGAGGAGGAGATGGATGGGGAGGAGGAGGAGATGGATGGGGAGGAGGAGGAGATGGATGGAGGAGGAGGAGATGGATGGGGGGGGAGGAGGAGGAGGAGATGGGGATGGGGAGGAGGAGGAGGAGGAATGGATGAGGAGGAGTGAGAGGAGGAGGAGGAGGGGATGGATGGGGAGGAGGAGATGGAGGAGGAGGAGGAGATGGAGGAGGAGATGGAGATGATGGAGGAGGAGGAGATGAAGGAGGAGATGATGGAGGGAGATGGAGGAGAGGAGAGGGAGTGGATGGGGAGGAGGTGATGGAGGGGGAGGAGGAGGTGATGGAGGAGGAGGAGATGGAGGAGGAGGAGGAGATGTATGGGGAGGAGGAGGAGATGTATGGGGAGGAGGAGGAGATGGAGGAGGAGGAGTTAGTAGAAGAAAGAAGAAGAAGAAGAAGAAGAAATATTAATATGTAATAATAATATGTAATAATAAGTTCCCTTGAAGCATGACAAACCAAGTCCACCCCTGACAGTGACATGATAAGATGAGATAACAACTGATAAGAGCTGATGTTTGATGAGCATACACGAGGGTGGGGGAGGGTGCAGCTGATAAGAAAAGAATAGAGGTGATATTTGATGAGCATCGCTCTCACTTTGTTTTCGTTGGTACACAAACATTTCTGTCTATTTGTCTGTCAAGCTCCCTGTCTATCTGTTTAGCTCTGTCTCGGAGAGAGCCACAAGACTGCATCATCACCTTTACTCACATCTTCAAGCAGAGTATGGCACTTTGTCTGGATTATTTGGGTTATCCTAGGTAATTTACGCTATGTATACTTGTATTAATGTGTACCTGTGAGACAGAGATAGACAGATAGAGAGAGACAGATTGAAAGAGATACGGAGACAGATAGACAAAGACAGATAGAGACAGAGATAGACAGAGATAGACATGTCATGTGGGGGTTCGAAACGTGGATTGGGTAGGAACACTCGCATAGGCTGGTTAGTACATATAATTATAACGGAAAATATGGGAAGCACAGGCCCACCCTGCCTCTGCTCCCTATCTTAAGACTGACTCATGAATTGGGTCCTAAGGGTGAGCAGCATTCAAAACATGCTAAGGTCAGCAGCAACATGAATAACAGTCAGTGATTCACGCAGATGGTAGTGAGTCATACTACTGGTTACTGGTAACTGGTACTACTGGGAACTGATACTACTGAGAGCTCGGCGACGCTAACGTATGTCATCCCAACATACAGCTAATACAAACTAGAGATGGCAGGCTTGGGCTGATTCTATACAATGTCAAAGTATACAACAATTAAACATTATAACATACATAAGTAGAATATTGGAATGGAAGCTAACGTACTTGACTATAATGAAACTTACTGTAACGAATATGTAATGAAACTTACTGTAATGACACTGTAATGCATTACGAGGTATGATATAGCACAACTCATCAAATGAGACTCAACATTGGGATTACACAATAGAAGTGATAAAAAAAATTTGATCGATCGATCTGTATTCATGTGATCTACGGATTCTGAGGAAGGATATGTACAAAGAAAGAAGTGTTTAACAGAAAAGGCAGACTTGGTGCACTCAAATCTAGACTGCTAAATCTCAGAATTTGGAGAGAACGTGAACACGCGAAAAAACTCTTGATTTTTAATAAGTTGATATTGCAGTTATTCATCAATACAGGTTATTTACATTTAACCCCAACTCTGCTAGGGTGAGATTGACATATGCAGAATGGGTGTCATCTCTGGGAGGATCAAACTCTGTTGCACTGGCTAACTCATGCCGTATTTGAGGCAGATCTGAATTGGTAGTTACAAATGATACTTGAGGATTTCTCAATACCTGTCGTGTACGTAGGGAATAACGACATTCAGGCTGATTGTCTGACTGAGTATTAGAGGTAGAGAGTACAGGATCAGGAGGATTGTAAGAGTCTGTCACATTAGTCTGGGTTCGAACATCATTATTATCACATACTAACTTCATATGATCTAAATGTGATTCTTTATACTGACCAGTACTAATTTCTCTAACCTTATACTTATTGCCAGTGATTTGTTCAACTACTCGATAAGGACCAACAAACTTTTGATCAAGCTTAGGCATTGCAGACATTTTGTTAAAGTTAGTCAGCATAACTCTCGAACCTACTTTGATTTTGGACTGCTTTGCTCGAGTGTTTGCGACTCTTGTAAATTCTGCTGTTGATTTATGAAGTGTTTCACAGATTCTTCTAGAAACGCTTTGAGCTAAGCTGGTACTAGTTGCTATGAAATCATCAGGGTTGTAATTTGGTTTCGGATTAGAATATAGCAACTCATAAGGCAAACGTTTATCTACACCATACAATGGTTTAGAAAGACACGTAAGCAAACACTATAACATATTTATTAGAAAACGTTTCGGTCCTGGGACCTTGATCACTTCTAACATACAGAGGTAGGAAGACATTATATATAGGCGGAGAGTGAGGTGTGACGCACGTGACCTGAGGAATGTCATAAGAACATAAGAATGGAGGAACACTGTAGAAGGCCTACTGGCCCATGCGAGGCATGTCCTTTATCAAAAACAACCTTGCCTATGATGGGGACGGGTAGACGTTTGAAATCAAGTGACTCCTGTGTTGTTGGTTGGTGCTGCTTAATATCATGTATGCCAATGTTTTTGAAATTTTGTAGTTTCCAGTGTTGCGTTCTATAGTGTTGGTGATTAGTGAGGCTTCTAGGCACCGTCGGCGTCTGAGGTCTGGTTCGGTGAGAACGAGTTGTGCCTCATTCAGTTCATCAAATGCCCCGTGGAGTCTCTGTGAGGACACATGCGTACCTTACATCGTCTCTGTTAGAGGCATTTCGAGCTCATTCAGCCCAGACTGCAAGATTTTCCTGTCTCGCCACATATTTTTGGGACAGAACCAACAGGGGATAGCGTAGACGCCTGCTGTAGAAGTTAGAGGTGTGGGGCTGCGTTTCGTAGTGAGGTCTTTGATAGATAATGTGTTTGTGGTGGAAACGTTGATGTTACTCATAGCAAGTGCCCTGCGAGTATTCGTGGCAACATCGCCACATGTCGGTATTTATTACCAAGGTTTATACCAACACCATACAATGCATAATGTGGAGTGTCACCTATAGAAACATTGTAAGCAGAATTTATAGCACACTGCACATCAGGTACAACTTCATCCCAAATTTCACTGTTGGGATTGATAGTGGCTTTCAAGACATCAAGTACTTTCTTATTGGTTCGCTCTGCTGACCCATTGCTGGCAGGATGATGAGGAACAATGGTGGATTTAGAGATCTTGTACAAGGTACACCAATTTTCAAGAATCTCATTACAGAATTCACCTCCATTATCTGTTACTAGGGACTTAGGGGTGGTATGCCTGCAGATAATGCATTCTTTAAATGCTTTAGCTTTTGTATCTGCAGTCTTATCTGCAATAGGAACTAACTCACAATATCTGGTGAAATGGTCTACCATAGCACACAGATGTTTGTTGCCCTGGAGGGAACATTGGAAATTAGTTAGCAAATCTAGCGCAACTCTTTCCCACGGTTTGCTAGTAGTTGGATACACTTGGATTGGATTAGGATCATTAGCATTACCTTTATGTTGCATGCAGACACTACATTTCTTAACATATTAAGAAATATCAGTTGCCACACGAGGTCAAAAGTATTTCAATCTGGCTTGTTATACTGAACGATCCATACCAGGGTGCGCAACACCTGGTACATCGTGAACTAGCTGTAAGGCTACATTCACTAGTGACTGTGGAATTACTAACTGGTATACACTTCTGCTAGGGGTACCCAACTCGGCTGTTCGATACAGTAATTCTTGGTTCATGACAGTCACTGATGGGTGCTGGTGGCTTCACAGTCAGAATAAGATCTTCCTGGAGCAGGAATCGAATCACTCCAGACCACATGGGATCTGTTCGTTGAGCATTCTTTACATCCTCAGCAGTAAATGGAGGGTGTGCAGTTACTATACTAACGTGTCGCGATAAAGCATCCGCGACTACATTTGACTTGCCAGGTAAGTGTTCAAAGGTAGGATTGAACTCTTGGATAGTCAAGGTCCATCTGGCTAACCTTCCAGTAGGTTGTTTGTTCTTGAATAAAGGTATCAGTGGAGCCTGGTCTGTCAAGACATGAACAGGGTAAGTGGACCCCCGGTTCGCGATGCTATCGGTATCCGATAAATCCGGTAATCGATGCATTATATCGCAGAAAATTTGCCTCGCTTCCCGATACAAAACCCGGTATGCGATGTGGTTCGTACGAGACGTGTCCATGTGTGGCCTGAACTGCCCCGTGTGTGCCAGTGTTTACAAGCCAGCCAGTGTGCGCGCATCTAAGGATACATTGGGTACATTCCATATTATCCATATTATCACTGTTTTTGGTGCCTGTTTTTGCAAAATAAGTCACCATGGGCCCCAAGGAAGCTCCCAGTGCCAACCCTTCGAGACCAAGGGTGCTAATGACTGTTGAAATGAAGAAAGAGATAATTGCAAAGTACGAAAGTGGAGTGCGTGTGTCGGAGCTGGTCAGGTTGTATAGTAAACCCCAATCAACCATCTCTACTATAGTGAGCAAGAAAACGGCTATCAAGGAAGCTGTTCTTGCAAAAGGTGCAACTGTGATTATGAAACAGCGACCGCAAGTGTTAGAAAATGTTGAGAGACTGTTATTGGTGTGGATAAATGAAAAACAGATAGCAGGAGATAGCATCTCTCAAGCAATCATTTGTGAAAAGGCTAGGCAGTTGCATGACAATTTGGTAAAAAAATTGCCTGCAACTAGTGGTGATGTGAGTGAATTTAAGGCCAGCAAAGGTTGGTTTGAAAGATTTAAGAATCGTAGTGGCATACATAGTGTGATTAGGCATGGTGAGGCTGCCAGTTATGTTGTGCGACAGAGGTCCAGTGACTCTCAAGCACTGTGGCAGATGTTGCAAGTATATGGAATAGGTGGTAAGTTGCTAAATGCTGTAAAGAGTTTTTATGAGGATAGTGAGGCTCAGGTTAGGGTGTGCAGAAGAGAGGGAGACTACTTCCCGGTAAACGTAGGTCTTAGACAGGGATGTGTAATGTCACCATGGTTGTTTAATATATTTATAGATGGGGTTGTAAAAGAAGTAAATGCTAGGGTGTTCGGGATAGGGGTGGGATTAAATTATGGGGAATCAAATACAAAGTGGGAGTTGACAGTTACTTTTTGCTGATGATACTGTGCTTATGGGAGATTATAAAGAAAAATTGCAAAGGTTAGTGAATGAGTTTGGGAGTGTGTGTAAAGGTAAAAAGTTGAAAGTGAACATAGAAAAGAGTAAGGTGATGAGGGTATCAAATGATTTAGATAAAGAAAAATTGGATATCAAATTGGGGAGGAGGAGTATGGAAGAAGTGAATGTTTTCAGATACTTGGGAGTTGACGTGTCGGCGGATGGATTTATGAAGGATGAAGTTAATCATAGAATTGATGAGGGAAAAAAGCTGAGTGGTGCGTTGAGGTATATGTGGAGTCAAAAAACGTTGTCTATGGAGGTAAAGAAGGGAATGTATGAAAGTATAGTAGTACCAAAACTCTTATATGGGTGTGAAGCTTGGGTTGTGAATGCAGCAGCGAGGAGGCGGTTGGAGGCAGTGGAGATGTCCTGTCTAAGAGCAATGTGTGGTGTAAATATTGTGCAGAAAATTCGGAGTGTGGAAATTAGGAGAAGGTGTGGAGTTAATAAAAGTATTAGTCAGAGGGCTGAAGAGGGGTTGTTGAGGTGGTTTGGTCATTTAGAGAGAATGGATCAAAGTAGAATGACATGGAGAGCATTTAAATCTGTAGGAGAAGGAAGGTGGGGTAGGGGTCGTCCTCGAAAAGGTTGGAAGGAAGGGGTAAGGAACGTTTTGTGGGCGAGGGGCTTGGACTTCCAGCAGGCGTGCATGAGCGTGTTTGATAGGAGTGAATGGAGACGAATGGTGTTTGGGACCTGGCGATCTGTTGGAGAGTGAGCAGGGTAATATTTAGTGAAGGGATTCAGGGAAACCTGTTATTTTTACATAGCCAGACTTGAGTCCTGGAAATGGGAAGTACAATGCCTGCACTCTAAAGGAGGGGTTTCGGGATATTAGCAGTTTGGAAGGATATGTTGTGTATCTTTATACGTATATGCTGCTAAACTGTTGTGTTGTGAGCACCTCTGCAAAAACAGTGATTATGTGTGAGTGAGGTGAAAGTGTTGAATGATGATGAAAGTATTTTCTTTTTGGGGATTTTCTTTCTTTTTGGGTCACCCTGCCTCGGTGGGAGACGGCCGACTTGTTAAAAAAAATATATACAGTATATATATATACAGGTCCGCCATCACAAATCCGGCAATCAGTTATTCGGTTCCTTCAGTTATTCGGCACTAATTTTGGCTAGCATAATTTCAAATTTCCAGGGTCGCCACACCAACCTGCTGGTACTATTTGGTGGCACTGCTTGCTGCATAAGTCATTCCAATTTCTTTTTCTCCATTTATTGTTTTACCCTGCTTACTTTTAGCCCTAGCCATGGTTCCAGCGAATAAAGGAAATGCTTCTCATTATGTAAAGCACCGACACAATACATTATCCATTAAAGATAAGGTGGCTTTGAAGCCACTGTCGGTTGCCATGAGCTCAGTCTCATGAAGCAGGAGAATATGCTTTATTATTACGCTAATATCAACACTACAGCTTATTTGCCTATCACAATTGATCTAATATGACATAAGAAACAATATAAATAACATAAAACATGGTAAATACTCCAGAATGAATAATGTTGGCATAACACCGAGCAGTTTGACAGAGTTATGAAGAGGATATGGTAAACAAATACCATTCTCCTATCCTTGTCTTGGTGGCTTATATTAGAGAAAACGGAGTATAGCACAGGGCTAACTATGACATACACTCGTACTCCACCATAAACATGAAACAAAAAAGTTATTTTCTTTCTATAGATTATCACACATAGCAGCATGTGTAGAGAACCTAGGATAACCCAAAAAAAGTCAATGTGGCTTATTTTTAGTACCTGGCTTGGATTAGCCATATATGATTTTTGGTAAATATTCGATTCCCAGCCAGGGTAGAAACATTAGGCGTGTTTCTTTACACCTGTTTTCTATGTTTACCCATCAGTAAATGGGTACCTGGGTGTTAATCGACTAGTGTGGGTGTTATCCTGGGACACTGACCTAATTTTCTTGAAGTACTCAGCATAACAAGCGCCTTTCTATACAGTAGTATGTCACTCGTATTGTAGATAGTCTTAATGACCCTCTTGTAGTAGATAGTCTTTTTAGTATGATAATAAGATGTTATCTTCATTATAGAATAATAAGAAAATATTATAACATTTATATTATAATAATAAGGTAAAAGGACCCCAATGGAAATAAGTCACTCTGTCTGACTTTTTTGGGTTATCCTAGGTTCTCTACACATATGCTGCTATGTATGATAATTCTATGTAACTGTATTTGTGTATACCTGAATAAACTTACTTACTGATGTCAGCTAGGCCTGTATACCTTGTACATGTACGTGTAGTAAATAAAGATATTACTATTATTATTATTATATTATTATTATTATTATTTTCTCAGTTGTTTGTTGGGTTATCTTATTCAAACTTGGACAATGTATGATGGAAAGATACTTCTTCACATAAACCAAAAATGAAGGAAATCAGACCATAAATAGCGGAGTTCACTTCTCAGCCATTAGCGGCCGCTTAGCGGTATATTTTTGTATGGTTGTTATGGTTATATTCTCACTTTTCCGGTCTCATTTGATAGAATGAAAGATATATTACGGAAATAGATATGATTTTGATTGCTTTCATGACGAAAAGTACCTTGAAATTGCGCTCACAGTAGCGAAAATGTTCTCTTCTTTAGCGAAGCTCAAGAGTAAACAAATGACGTCACCGTCCAATACCTGTCCGCCTGCCAGTCTAAATTCCAGTACGGAGTCAAGAACGGATTTACATTATTTATACGATTATTACAATAATGCAGCAGTCTGCATAACAGTAAATCTTCTATTTTTTGTGAATAAAAATTCCAAATGGTAAGCAAGAGTAATGTAAGAGGGGCCTGTAGCCGTGACTAATGAACAGAGAAAATGTTATTTTAGTGCCAGGAATATCTGCATTGTTTATTCTGGACCCTATTTTGAAATTGGCATCTGTTGAAATTTGTGTGAAATCAGCCAAATTGACAATTTCTGACCACTTTATTGGGTAGTTGAAATAAGTGAATGGGCGGTTTCTTGTACTCAGTTGACAGACTAGAAGTAAATAAGTTTATTCAGGTATACACAAATACAGTTACATAGATTATCATACATAGCAGCGTATGTATAGTGAACCTGGGATAACCCAGAAAAGTCAGACAAAGTGACTTATTTCCAGTACCTGGCTTGGGCTTGCCATATATGATTTTTGGTAAATATTTTTTTTTCTTGGTTGCTTGTTGGGCTATCTCATTGAAACTTGGGCAATGTATGATGGAAAGATGCTTCTTAACGTACAACAAAAATGAAAAAGACAGACGATAAATAAGGGAGTTCACTTCTCAGCCATTAGCCGCCTCTTTGCAGTATATTTTTATATTGTTTTTATGGTTGTATTCTCATTTTTTGGACTCATTTGATAGAATGGAAGATATATTACAGAAATAGACATGATTTTGATTGTTTTCATGACGAAAAGTACCTTGAAATTGAGCTCAAAGTAGCGGAAATGTTCGATTTTTGCCGATGTTCAATGAACTGTGTAAGTCAAGTTGGTTAATTTTATTAAGTATATTCTAACCTAACCACTATGTTATTCGGCAAACTCAGTAATCCGGCACACTACAGGTCCCAATGATGCCAGATTTGTGATGGAGGACCTTTATTATTATACATGTATAAATAATTTGTAATTTTTATTCACACAAAAAATATAAGATTTACTGTTATTCCTTATTGCAATGAATGTATAAATAATGTCAACCCATTCACGACTGCATATTGGAATGGACAGTGACATCATTTGTTTACTCGGAAACAGCCAAGCAATGGACCATTTCTCCTAGGTTGAGCTCTATTTCAAGGTGCTTTTCATCGTGAAAGCAATCAAAATTATATCTATTTCTGTAATGTATCTTCCATTCTTTCAATTGAGATAAAAAAACTATTTGAAATTACCACTAAGGGGTGGCTAATTGCTGAGAAGTGAATTCCATTATTTATTCTTAGATTTCTTTCATTTTTGGTGTATGTTAAGAAGCATCTTTCCATCATACATTGCCCAAGTTTCAGTAAGGTAGTCCAACAAACAAATGAGATACAGTTCCCGAGATCAAGAGCAAGAGCCCTTCACCAGTGTCAAGGAACCTGCCTTGAGGTCTGCTCACTTGTGGAAATTTTGCTCGCGTACGGAAGCAAAATATTGACCCATCGACTGCTCGTATTTGGAAAAACTCGCACGTGGACACGCTCGCAAGTAGAGGTTCCACTGTAGAAGTAGCAAGACGTACCTGAAATCTTGCATGTTTATGAGACAGAAAAAAGACACCAGCAATCCTACCATCCATTACTTTCCTACTGTCCAACTATGATATACTACTACTTAGTATTAAGTAGAATGTAAGCCATTATTGTTAAGTTGGCCCATAATGCCTAGGCATGATAGAGGCTCTCTTTGCATTGCAACCCACTATTGTATATACACAATCTCAGTGTACTGTTTGCAAAGACATTAAATAAATAAATAAATCCTGTAAAACAATTACAGGTTTCCATTTTGCACTCGCTTGGCAGGACGGTAGTACCTCCCTGGGTGGTTGCTGTCTACTAACCTACTACCTATATATTAATACTATTATATTGTATTATTATTATTGTTATAATAATGATTACCATTATTATTATTATTAGTAGTAGTAAGTACGTATATGGTGAAGAGCTCTTGATCTAGGGAATTGGATCTGTGCTCCAGTTCTCTAAATTAATAATAATAATAATAATAATTAATTATTATTATAATACTTATGTACTAATACGTAATAATGATAATACATAATTACATATATAATAAAATATTATATAATAATAATACAATATAATGATACATAATAGTACAATAATATAATAACACAGTGGAATCTCAAATTTCGAACATATCACTTATAGAACTTTGAAAATCGACCATTTTTTTCGAACCAACATTGTCCCTATTATCGAACTCGCCCCTGTTTTCGAACTGCTGGGTACCGGACCTGTCCACCAGCCTGCTCTGTCCGTTTCCCTGTGCAGGTGCCGTGAGCCAGTCTGGCTTTGTTGATGCTTGAATGAACTCTAACCTGCAGTCTCATTCAAACATTTCACAATTAATTCATTGTGTTTAGTGCTTGTGGGACTGTGAAATAAGCTACCATGGGCCCAAAGAAACTTGCAAGCGATACCCCTGTGGTAAAGAAAGTGAGAACCACCATAGATGTGAAGAAGGAAATAATACAGAAGTGGAATGATGTCCAAATGTTTGTGGAGAAGTACCACCCTGAGCAAGTTGAAACAAGCCATCTTTGCAACAAGTTCAGTGACAGAACCATGTCCCATTTTAGGGAAATCTTAAAGAGGTGCCAGAAACAGAGAATTGTGGACAGTTATTTTGTGAGACAGGGGTCCAGTGACTCAAGCTGGTCCTAGTGGCATTTAAAGACAGAGAAGGGAAGTAACCCCAGAGAGAGCTTTGATACCTGAAGTCTTTATGGAGGGGATTTCCCTGCCAAACACTAACCCCAACTCCCTCTCTCCTCCTCCCTATCTTCCAGATGCTATCACCAATCTTCAATAAAGGTAAGTAAAAATTTATTTATTTATTTATTTATTTATTTATAATTTGAGCACACTTACAGTGGTACAAAAAAATACAGAAGAGCAGCATGCCAAAGCCACTTATACTATGCATAGCATTACGGGCTGGCTTAAAATTAACTTAAGATTAACTAAGCAATGATGAAATCAGTGAAAAACATTAATGTAAACTGATTACTATAAAGCTCAAGTGAGTATTACAAAGACAGGTCATATGGTTGCATGCATTGTTGTACATTCAGTCGTATGGAGTATTCTGTTAGGTAGTGTATTTAAAAAATATTAAAGTTAGATTGGGTTTTAGGTTTAACATTTATGTGATATAATTGTGAGAAACATTTAAGATATACCAATTTATAAGTTCAGTTATTCAGTATTTATTTGGTTTTGGGTGAGTAAGTGATCTTGAGAAGAGACTTGAATTTATAAACAGGTAGTGTTTCTTTTATATTTACAGGTAATGAATTCCAGATTTTAGGGCCTTTTATGTGCATTGAGTTTTTGCATAGCGTGAGATGGACACGAGGAATATCAAAGAGTGATCTGTGCCTTGTGTTATGGTCATGTGTCCTGTTGAGGTTGGCAAGGAGATGTTTGAGGGGAGGGTTAATATCAGAGTTGAGTGTTCTATGTATGTAATAGGTGCAGTAATAAGTATGGATGTTTTGTATGGTGAGTAGGTTGAGTGTATTGAATATTGGTGGAGTGTGCTGCCTTTTATTTAAATTTATTAATAATTGTACACTGTATTTGTTGTGTGTATGTAAAACTATAATGTAATACTATCTGTAAAATGTATTTTTTTGTGAATATTTTTGGGTTTCTGGATGGATTAATTGTATTTCCATTATTTTTTATGGGAAATATTGCTTCGCCTTTCAAACTTTTTGAATTTAGAACTAGCTCCTGGAATGGATTAAGCTCGAAATTTGAGGTTCCACTGTACTATGAACGTACTGCGTATAATTTAGTTTGACAACACCACCACAATGGTCATTAGTGCACATGTGCTTACGGAACTATCCTCCATAAGGAATTTTCATGATTTCTTTGTTTTGTGCAGTTAATTTACCAGATTTCTTTTTTCTAACCATGGGTCCTAAGGAAGCAAGTGCAAAGGACAGTGCCGAGAAGAAAAAGAGGATGATTTTCATGGAATTAAAGAAAGAAATGATTAATAAGCACAGACTAGGTACGAGGGTTGAGGACTTGACAAGTTGAGTACAAGGGTATTGCCTCTACTATATGTACCTTTGGGTTTAGTGCTTCCCCATGATTATAATAATGATAATAATAATAATAATAATAATAATAATAATAATCTACTGTATGTACAATACTAAAGCAGGAGTCTATAAAGGCTATAGTGCCAGCAAAGGGCATTACCGTAATTTATAAGCAGTGGACCTCTGTTAAGTAAAAGATGGTAAAGCTGCTGTTGACATGGTTGGCAGAGAAACAGCTTACAGGAGATATGTAGTGTAGTGAGATAAACATAAAAATTGTACATAGCAGTTCTTAAGAAAAGTGTGAACTCCTAACAGGATATGCCGCTCTGCATTTCTTCTCCAAGATATGTAAATATCGTATGTACACCATATCTAATTCAGTTAGCCTCACAAACTCCGTTTTCTCTTATAACACCTCTGACGTTTTCATAGCGAGAATGCGTGACCACTCCCGACCACAATCCTCCTCCCTCTGCCGTCCGTGTAATGACATATTCTATTCATTCTAGAGTGTATATCAGGTTTCTGTGTTATTTATATTGTTTATTATGTCATATTAGATGAATTGTGACAGATAAATAAGACAGAGTTGATATTAGGGTTATTTTATCATGCCTCCTGAGAGCAGGAATTCAGCTGGAATGAATTAATTGCATTTCAATTAATTTAAATGAGGAAAATTGACCCAGCATACAAACAAGTCCACGGAACGAATTAAATTCATAACCTGAGGTTCCACTGTATGTAGATACCGAAAGCGTGACACCAAAGATATAAATAAATGCTCATCAGTAATTATTATATAGTGTAAATGGAATGTATTACAAACTGAAAATTATAGTCAAAGTTATTGTTAAAGTCAGTAAAATTGAGAAGAATAAAATCAGACATCATTTTCGAAACCTAATATACTTTTTTTGAAAACTTCTGTTTATCATGCTATTTAGTTCATTTCTTATTTGTAATTCAGTTTAATTTCCATGTTGAGGGCCCCTCAAACCTAAAGTGTCCCGGGCCCCCCAAGGTCTAAATCCAGCCCTGATTAAAGGATGAGAAAATTACAGGTACCATCTGACTTACGACCGAGTTTGGTTCCGAGAAACCAGTCGTAAGTCGAAATGGACGCAAGTCGAACTTTGCTACTGAATATCAACATCACATTTTTGTAATGACTATTTTATTGTTTAATTTTGGTATTTCATGTTTTACTTTACTTTTTATGTTGTTAGTACTGTATTTTATTACTGTAAGGTTTAGTATAAACACTGTGTACAACACAAATAGTTGTTTATTTTCCAGAAATTTGGCATAAAAAACACGGTCGTAAGTTGAGTGGTCATATGTTGAGCAGGTCGTAAGTCGGATGGTAGGTGTACATACTTTTTAATTAAAATGCTTTATATTTACAGGAAACAGATGGTGGAAGGAAAGGAGAAAAGGATAAAATTGAAGAACTTCAACAAATGGTTGACAATATCAAAGATGGACATTTTAAGCACTTGGAGCAAGAGGTTAGGGAATGGACAAAGAAGCTTCTAAGTAAGGTACATTATGATTTGCTCTTAATCAAATACTTTCATCGTAAAATTCTTTTCTACATTACCACATTTTTTTTTCCTGTTTTTTATTGTACATTATAGTTCTGTATAAAAAAATTCACCTCATAACTGTTATACAGCATTTCACTAATGTAGCCATGTTTCAGTTATTTAGACTTCCTATAATAAATATATTCACTCATTATATGCCTCAATGTAAACACTTGATCTACACATCCCCTACCCACTCTGAAACCTCCTTGCTCGTCCGCAATCCTACATTCTGTCTTACCTCTAATTCTTTCAATTATAACCCTACCGTACACTTTTCCTGGTATACTCAGTAAACTTATTCCTCTATAATTTTTACAGTCTCTTTTGGCCCCCTTCCCTTTATATAAAGGGACTATACATGCTCTCTGCCAATCCCTAGGTACCTTCCCCTCTTTCATACATTATTATACATATTTTTATTATTATTATTGTAATCAGGAAGCACTTGTGGGGGGAGGAGATGGAAGGTATTCTGGCTTAATTTAGGGAACTGAAAACAGATACAATTCCCTAGATCAAGAGCCCCTCACCTCGTACATACTAATAATAATATTATTATTATAATACAATATAATAATAATAATAATAATAATGGTAACAGTAAGGAGAAACTTCAAATGGCTGCCAGTAGTTGGCACCACCATCAGCAAAACATTGGTAACCACTACTTTTCACCTGTCTAGACTTTAGTACAGTAGACCATCATTTAAGACTGTAGTTACGTTCCTGAAAATGCCGTGCTAAGTAAAACTGTGTTAGATGAACTGAAGAACTTAGGGGAAAATAGGGATACGTTCCTGAGAGCCCCAAAAAAAGCCAAGCAACTTTTTTAATCCTCCATCTCTTAACAAATAAAAGTGAATATGTAATTGTAGTTCATTGTTGTGATGTATTATGGTGTTGTTTTTACTGCTTAAGACTGAATATAACAGAAATAATAATATTTCTTACCTTAAATTGTGGGTGCTGGTGTTTGTGAATGATTAAGAGAGTGGAGAGTTATGCTGTGGTCCTACTGGGTTGAGGTGGATGGTAGAGGTTCTGGTACTGAAGTCGATGGTTGTACTGGAGTGTCTAACTTTAAGTCAGTCAGTCAAGTCAGTAAGTTGTTCAGTCAAGTCAGTCAGTCAAGTCATTCAGTAAGTCAGTCAAGTCATTCAGTAAGTCAGTCAAGTCATTCAGTCAGTCAAGCCATTCAGTCAGTCAAGCCATTCAGTCAGTCAAGTCAGCCAGTAAATCAGTTATTCAGTCAAGTCAGTAAGTCAAGTAAGTTATTCAGTCAAGACAGTAAGCTAATCATTCAAGTCAGTAAGTCAGTCAGTCAGTCACACAAACTTATGCTCACCTCATTTTATGTGTACAAAGTAACACTTCATTACACCATAGGTTATCTCTCTTGTCTAATACGTATCTTTGTTTCTTTGTTAATTGTAAGATTTAAGTGCTTATTTCTCTTCATGCCACTTTCAGTAACACTGGTATAGCTACTGGGTGTCATGACTGCTTGGCAGATACAAGATATAGTAATTAACCCTTTCAGGGTTTCGGCCATACTAGTACGGCTTACGCCCCAGGGTTTTTGACGTACTAGTACGCCTAAATTCTAGTGCCCTCAAATCGAGTGAGAGAAAGCTGGTAGGCCTACATATGAAAGAATGGGTCTATGTGGTCAGTGTGCGCAGTATAAAAAAAATCCTGCAGCACACGGTGCGTAATGAGAAAAAAAAACTGTTTTTGGATTAAAACAGCGACTTTGCACTGTATTTTCGTATGGTATTTATTGTTGTATTCTAGTTTTCTTGGTCTCATTTTATAGAATGGAAGACATATTACAGAAATTGAGATGATTTTGACTGGTTTTACAATGAAAAGTACCTTCAAATCGAGCTCAAAGTAGCAGAAATGTTCGATTTTTACCAAAGTTCAAAAGTAAACAAATCATGCCAAGCGTCCAATACACGTCAGCTGGTGAGTCTGATATTCTTTCACAAGTGCGCTGATATTATTTATACCATTTCTACACTAATGCTGTCTGCATAACAGTAAATCTTCTATTTCTTGTAAGAATAAAAATTCAGTGGGAAGCCAAAGAAATATAAGAGGGGCCTGGGGATGTGACTAAAGAACAGAGAACTTGTTGCTTTAGTGCCAGGAATTCCTTTCTTGTTTATTCTGGACCCTATTCGGAAATTGGCATCTTTTGAAATTTGTGTGAAATTGGCAGAATTGCTAAATTCTGACCACTGTATTGGATAGTTGAAATCTGTAAATGGGTGGTTTCTTGTACTCATTCGATAGAAAAAATGGAGTTCCTTGCAAAATAGTTATGATTTTTGTCAACTAGTACATAGGAATTGACCGAAAATAGGGCTCAAAGTGGGTAAAATCGCCGATGCGTAAACATCGTCGAGACCACTAACTTCGCGAGAGCATAATTCTGTAAGTTTCCCATCAAATTTCATACTTTGGTGTCATTATGATTGGAAAAAGATTCTCTATCTTTTCATAAGAAATTTTTTTTTTTTTTTTTTAAATTTGGGGACCCTGAGAACAAGTCTCGGAGAGGGCCTGTGGACCCTGAAAGGGTTAAAACAGCGACTTTGCAGTGTATTTTCGTATGCTATTTATGGTTGTATTCTATTTTCTTGGTCTCATTTTATAGAATGGAAAACATATTATAGAAGTTGAGATGATTTTGATTGGTTTTACAATGAAAAGTACCTTGAAATTGAGCTCAAAGTAGCAGAAATGTTCGATTTTTGCCAAAGTTCAGAGGTAAACAAATCATGCCACGCGTCCAATACACATCAACTGGTGAGTCTAATATTCTTTCACAAGTGTAGTGATGTTATTTATATCATTTCTACACGAATGCAGTAGTCTGTGTAACATAAATCTCATATTTTTTGTGAGAATAAAAACTCAAAGTGGAAAGCAAATGAAATTTAGCAGAGGATTGGGGACATGAGTAATGAACAGAGGAAATGTTATTTTAGTGCTAGGAATGTCTGTCTTGTTTATTCTGGACCCTTTTTGGAAATTGACATCTTTTGAAATTTGTATGAAATTGGCAAAATTGCAAAATTCTGACCACGTTGTTGGATACTTGAAATTGGTAAATGGGTGGTTTCTTGTACTCATTCGATAGACAAAATGGATAAATAAATAACAAAAAGGCACAATACCGTGACTGGAACAATACACAAATAACCCGCACATAAAAGAGAGAAGCTTACGACGACGTTTCGGTCCGACTTGGACCATTGACAAAATGGAGTTCTAGCGAAATAGGTGTGATTTTTTGTCGACTGGTACATTGGAATTGGGTGAAAATAGGGCTCAAAGTGGGCGAAATCGCCGGTGCGTAAACATTGTCGAGACCGCTAACTTCGTGAGAGCATAATTCCATAAGTTTTCCATCAAATTTTATATTTTTGGTGTCATTATGAACGGGGAAAAGATTCTCTATCGTTTCCTAATTTTTTTTTTTTTCCCGACCCTGAGAACAAGTTTAGAAGAGGGCCTGCCGACCCTGAAAGGGTTGAAAGATCAAAACACAATTCACAAACACAGCTAGCTTGTAGCAGAGAAGAAAGACGACACATATGAAGTACAAATGCTGGGATGGCAGGAGGTCTCCCCTGCCAATCCACAACAAGGCTGCCGCTTGAAGAAAAGGGAATTTTTTTTTCCTTCCCACAAACTGAACCGTGTTAAATTAATTTTATGACATGTTACATAAAATTATGCCGCAATTCTTTAATCGTACTATACCCGAATCGTGCCAAATAAACTCGCGCTAAATGACGGTCTATTGTAGTCTTTAAGTATTAGGCTAAGTATGTCCGAAATGCCTCGGCACGATATTGGCTTTCTTTGCTCCAATCATATTATGATATGTCAACACATTGTAGCCTTTGCAAATAAATAAATAAATTATTGATTTATTTAACCCTTTCAGGGTCCAAGGCCCAAATCTGGAGTCACGCACCAGTGTCCAAGAATTTTCAAAAAAAAAATTTGTTATTTTTTCTTATGAAATCGTAGAGAATGTTTTTGTGAAGGTAATAAAACAAAAAGTACGAAATTTGGTGGAAAATTGACGAAATTATGCTCTCGCAAATTTTGATGTGTCAGCGATATTACGAATCGGCGATTTTGCCGACTTTGACTCCCATTTTAGGCCAATTACATTATTCCAATCAACCAAATTCTTAGCTATTTCACTAGTATTACTTCTATTCTATCGATTGAGCACAAGAAATCGCCAAATCAACTGTTTCAACTACAAAATAAAGTGATCGGAAATTGTTAATTTGGCCAATTTAACACAAAGTTCAAAATATTCCAATTTCTAAATAGGGTCCAGAATAAACAATGTAGGCATTCCTGGCACTAAACTAACATTTCCTCTCTTCATTAGTTATGTTTTGAGGCTTTACAAATAAACTCCATTTTGATTTTTTATTCACATAATGAATTTTTATTCACACCAAAAAATAGAAGATTTACTGTTATGCAATACTGTAATAATTGTATAAATATCATCACCATATTTGTGAATGTATATTAGACCCACCAGCTGATGTGTATTAGATGTGTGAGGTCGTTTGTTTACTCTTGAATATCGGCAAAAATTTAACATTTTCGCTACTTTGAGCTCAGTTTCAAGCCATTTCCGTTGCTAAAACCAATCAAAATCATATCTATTTCTGTAATATGTCTTCCATACTATCAAATGAGACCAAGAAATCGCAAATACAACTATAAAAAACATACGAAAAAACGCTGCAAAGTTGCTGTTTTAATCGAAAAATCATGATTTCAGTTTTTTTCTCTCATTATACAGAGTGTGCTGCAGGATCTGTTTTATGTGGTGCACACATACCACATAGATGTATTCTCTCATATCTAGGCCTAAATGTACCACTCACAGTTTATCAGAGTGAGCTGAGCTCATGGCGTAGATCTACGGGACGGACCCTGAAAGGGTTAACAATTTGAGGGTCCATGCCATAGTTCTATGGCTTTGAGTTGAGGGTCCAAACCGTACATCTACACCATGAGCTCAGCTCACTCTGATAAGCTGTGAGCAGTAAATTTGGGCCTAGATATGAGAGAATACATCTGTGGTATGTGTACCACATAAAATAAATCCTGCAGCACACTGCGCAATGAGAGAAAAAAAACTGAGACTGTAATTTTTTATTAAAACATTGACTTTGCAGTGTTTTTGTATGTTTTTTATAGTTGTATTTGCAATTTCTTGGTCTCATTTGATAGAATGAAAGATATATTACAGAAATAGAGATGATTTTGATTGGTTTTAGTACTGAAAATGGCTTGAAACTGAGCTCAAAGTAGCGGAAATGTTAAATTTTTGCCAATGTTCAGGAGTAAACAAATGACCTCACATGTCTAATACACACCAGCTGGTGGGTCTGATATATGTTCACAAGTGTGGTGATATTATTTATACTATTTTGCATAACAGTAAATCTTCTAATTTTTTATTTGAATAAAAATTCGTTTTGTGAATAAAAAATCAAAATGGAATTCATTTATAAAACCTGAAAATGTAAGTAATGAACAGAGGAAATGTTAGTTTCGTGCCAGGAATGCCTGCATTGTTTATTCCAGACCCTATTTTGAAACTGGGATATTTTGAACTTTGCATTAAATTCGCCAAATTATCAATTTCTGATCACTTTATTTTGTAGTTGAAATAGGTGACTTGGTGAGTTCTTGTGCTCAGTTGATAGAATAAAAGTAATGCTAGTGAAATAGCCAAGAATTTGGTTGACTGGAATAATGTAATTGGCCTAAAATGGGAGTCAAAGTCGGCAAAATCCCGATATGTAAGTATGTTTTCCATCAGTTTTCCATCAAATTTCATACTTTTTGTTTTTTTTACCTTTAGAAAAAGGTTCTCTACCATTTCATAAGAAAAAAAAACAAATATTTTTTTTTTTTTTTCAATTCTTGGACCCTGGTGCACACTTCGAAATTTGGCCTTTGGACCCTGAAGGGGTTAAGGAACCTTCCTTGAGGGAAAAGTACGCATCCTGAAATTTTTTTCATATCCAAAAGCAAAAAATTGACCAAACGACGGTTCGTATCCTGAAAAGTTTGCATGGCGGGGCGTTCGTAAGCCGAGGTTCCACTATATAATATAGAAAATAAAAAAGTTAAATACACATACGAGTTAAGTGTACAGAAAAATAGCTTAAGAATCTGGCAACATTTTAGTATAAGTATCATCTTTGTACCATGTTTCTACAAAGAATTGTAGCCATTTTACAAAAATTATTTTTTGTGTAGCAGCAAGTAATATACATTCGAGCATGCAGTGAATTCTCAGAATTTTTTCTGATTTTTTTTTTTTATTATATAATTCTTCTGTCTAATACATTAAATTCACCATCTAATATGTTATGAAGTGGGAGGAGCTAAATGAGAGGGAGAGGCGAGCAGTAGCATTCGGTATCTGGTAAGTCGTCATGGGCATCGGATGTTAGCTGTGGCGCTAATAAAATGTTGTGTAATTATGCCAATATTAGTAATGAAGGTCAACTGTCTGTTACATTAATTTCAAATTGATATCAGAAACATGATAAATACCCTAGAACTGTAATAAAGATGCCGAAATGAATAATACAGTGGACCCCTCACCTAACGAACGCATCGCATAATGTTAAATTCGCCTAACGGTACATTTTAACGCTAACATTTTGCCTCGGCTAGCGCTAAAAAACTCGCCTAACGATATTCGTTCTCGGGTACCAATTAATATCGTTAGGCGAGGGTCCACTGTATATGCCATATGTTAAAGGGGTAGATGTGGAGGCTGCTGCTCTTGGATAAGATCATAACATAGATACATTTTCTTGTCTGTACCTCTGGTCTGTGACAAAAGAAAATGGTATTTACATCAGGGGAGACACTTCTAGACCACTCTTGTCATAAGAAAAAATGCAAAAATAGCTATTATTATTATTATTATTATTATTATTATTATTATTATTTTTATTATTATTATTATCACACCGGCCAATTCCCACCAAGGCAGGGTGGCCCGAAAAAGAAAAACTTTCACCATCATTCACTCCATCACTGTCTTGCCAGAAGGGTGCTTTACACTACAGTTTTTAAACTGCAACATTAACACCCCTCCTTCAGAGTGCAGGCACTGTACTTCCCATCTCCAGGACTCAAGTCCGGCCTGCCGGTTTCCCTGAATCCTTCATAATGTTACTTTGCTCACACTCCAACAGCACGTCAAGTATTAAAAAACCATTTGTCTCCTTTCACTCCTATCAAACACGTCACGCATGCCTGCTGGAAGTCCAAGCCCCTCGCACACAAAACCTCCTTTACCCCTCCCTCCAACCCTTCCTAGGCCGACCCCTACCCCGCCTTCCTTCCACTACAGACTGATACACTCTTGAAGTCATTCTGTTTCGCTCCATTCTCTCTACATGTCCGAACCACCTCAACAAACCCTTCCTCAGCCCTCTGGACAACAGTTTTGGTAATCCCGCACCTCCTCCTAACTTCAAACTACGAATTCTCTGCATTATATTCACACCACACATTGCCCTCAGACATGACATCTCCACTGCCTCCAGCCTTCTCCTCGCTGCAACATTCATCACCCACGCTTCACACCCATATAAGAGCGTTGGTAAAACTATACTCTCATACATTCCCCTCTTTGCCTCCAAGGACAAAGTTCTTTGTCTCCACAGACTCCTAAGTGCACCACTCACTCTTTTTCCCTCATCAATTCTATGATTCACCTCATCTTTCATAGACCCATCCGCTGACACGTTCCACTCCCAAATATCTGAATACGTTCACCTCCTCCATACTCTCTCCCTCCAATCTGATATTCAATCTTTCATCACCTAATCTTTTTGTTATCCTCATAACCTTACTCTTTCCTGTATTCACCTTTAATTTTCTTCTTTTGCACACCCTACCAAATTCATCCACCAATCTCTGCAACTTCTCTTCAGAATCTCCCAAGAGCACAGTGTCATCAGCAAAGAGCAGCTGTGACAACTCCCACTTTGTGTGTGATTCTTTATCTTTTAACTCCACGCCTCTTGCCAAGACCTCGCATTTACTTCTCTTACAACCCCATCTATAAATATATTAAACAACCACGGTGACATCACACATCCTTGTCTAAGGCCTACTTTTACTGGGAAAAAATTCCCCTCTTTCCTACATACTCTAACTTGAGCCTCACTATCCTCGTAAAAAACTCTTCACTGCTTTCAGTAACCTACCTCCTACACCATACACTTGCAACATCTGCCACATTGCCCCCTATCCACCCTGTCATACGCCTTTTCCAAATCCATAAATGCCACAAAGACCTCTTTAGCCTTATCTAAATACTGTTCACTTATATGTTTCACTGTAAACACCTGGTCCACACACCCCCTACCTTTCCTAAAGCCTCCTTGTTCATCTGCTATCCTATTCTCCGTCTTACTCTTATTCTTTCAATTATAACTCTACCATACACTTTACCAGGTACACTCAACAGACTTATCCCCCTATAATTTTTGCACTCTCTTTTATCCCCTTTGCCTTTATACAAAGGAACTATGCATGCTCTCTGCCAATCCCTAGGTACCTTACCCTTCCATACATTTATTAAATAATTGCACCAACCACTCCAAAACTATATCCCCACCTGCTTTTAACATTTCTATCTTTATCCCATCAATCCCGGCTGCCTTACCCCCTTTCATTTTACCTACTGCCTCACGAACTTCCCCCACACTCACAACTGACCTCTTCCTCACTCCTACAAGATGTTATTCCTCCTTGCCTATACACGAAATCACAGCTTCCCTATCTTCATCAACATTTAACAATTCCTCAAAATATTCCTTCCATCTTCCCAATACCTCTAACTCTCCATTTAATAACTCTCCTCTCCTATTTTTAACTGACAAATCCATTTGTTCTCTAGCTTTCTTAACTTGTTAATCTCACTCCAAAAACTTTTTCTTATTTTCAACAAAATTTGTTGATAACATCTCACCCACTCTCTCATTTGCTCTCTTTTTACATTGCTTCACCACTCTCTTAACTTCTCTCTTTTTCTCCATATACTCTTCCCTCCTTGCATCACTTCTACTTTGTAAAAACTTCTCATATGCTAACTTTTTCTCCCTTACTACTCTCTTTACATCATCATTCCACCAATCGCTCCTCTTCCCTCCTGCACCCACTTTCCTGTAACCACAAACTTCTGCTGAACACTCTAACACTACATTTTTAAACCTACCCCATACCTCTTCGACCCCATTGCCTATGCTCTCATTAGCCCATCTATCCTCCAATAGCTGTTTATATCTTACCCTAACTGCCTCCTCTTTTAGTTTATAAACCTTTACCTCTCTCTTCCCTGATGCTTCTATTCTCCTTGTATCCCATCTACCTTTTACTCTCAGTGTAGCTACAACTAGAAAGTGATCTGATATATCTGTGGCCCCTCTATAAACATGTACATCCTGAAGTCTACTCAACAGTCTTTTATCTACCAATACATAATCCAACAAACTACTGTCATTTCGCCCTACATCATATCGTGTATACTTATTTATCCTCTTTTTCTTAAAATATGTATTACCTATAACTAAACCCCTTTCTATACAAAGTTCAATCAAAGGGCTCCCATTATCATTTACACCTGGCACCCCAAACTTACCTACCACACCCTCTCTAAAAGTTTCTCCTACTTTAGCATTCAAGTCCCCTACCACAATTACTCTCTCACTTGGTTCAAAGGCTCCTATACATTCACTTAACATCTCCCAAAATCTCTCTCTCTCCTCTGCATTCCTCTCTTCTCCAGGTGCATACACGCTTATTATGACCCACTTCTCGCATCCAACCTTTACTTTAATCCACATAATTCTTGAATTTACACATTCATATTCTCTTTTCTCCTTCCATAACTGATCATTTAACATTACTGCTACCCCTTCCTTTGCTCTAACTCTCTCAGATACTCCAGATTTAATCCCATTTATTTCCCCCCACTGAAACTCTCCTACCCCCTTCAGCTTTGTTTCGCTTAGGGCCAGGACATCCAACTTCTTTTCATTCATAACATCAGCAATCATCTGTTTCTTGTCATCCGCACTACATCCACGCACATTTAAGCAACCCAGTTTTATAAAGTTTTTCTTCTTCTCTTTTTTAGTAATTGTATACAGGAGAAGGGGTTACTAGCCATTGCTCCCGGCATTTTAGTCGCCTCATACGACACGCATGGCTTACGGAGGAAAGATTCTTTTTCCACTTCCCCATGGACAATAGAAGAAATAAAAAGAACAAGAGCTATTTAGAAAAAGGAGAAAAACCTAGATGTATGTATATATATATATATGCATGTGCGTGTCTATGAAGTGTGACCAAAGTGTAAGTAGGAGTAGCAAGATATCCCTGTTATCTTAGCGTGTTTATGAGACAGAAAAAGAAACCAGCAATCCTACCATCATGCAAAACAGTTACAGGTTTTTGTTTCACAGTCATCTGGCAGGACGGTAGTACTTCCCTGGGTGGTTGCTGTCTACCAACCTACTACCTACCAGTGGTATCCTGAGTTTTGAGCTGCTCCCAATTCGACCAGTTATGTAATTGTATTACTGTAAGTGCTTTTGTAAGTGTATTTTTGGGGTGTCTGAAACGGACTAATCTAATTTACATTATTCCTTATGGGAACAAATTCGTTCAGTAACGGCACTCGAACATCCTTCTGGAATGAAGAAAGTTCGAAACTCGGGTTACCACTGTAATTTATAATAATAGTAATTTATGATAAGAATAATGATAAATAATCGATCTGGAGTTGGAGTGTTTTAAATGTCATAAGTATTTCGTATAGGTTTGGTAGCTGACATTTAAAGCACTCCAGAGTGGTTATTATTTATTATTTATTATTATTATTATTATTATTATCGGCATACCTTGTTCACAGATTTTAATAATTTCTTAATTAAGCTGCCACAATACACCGAGAATGTAAAAACAAATATGAACACATCAGCTAACCCCTTTACTGTGAACTTCTTTTGTACTTCTTCCAGTTTCCTCTTGTTTTTCCTCTTCCAAGTGCTGCTGCACTTCTAACTCTATCTTCTACTATGGGATGCACAATAAAGTACAAATTTATTGTTGAAATATGTATTCTTGGAGATAGCTTGATGCTGAAATCCATCACTAACCCCTTTACAATGAACTTCTTTTGTACTTCTTCCACTTTCCTCTTGTTTTTCCTCTTCCAAGAGAAAAACCAACAGGAAATTTATTCAAATATGTAGTCTTGGAGACTGTGAAAGCAAGTGTACTAAGTAGCTGTAGGAAGGAGATTAAGATTCTTGATGCTGAGATGCTGCACTGCCCATTCATCACCCAAGTTCTCGTACAGTATGTAATAACTCATCAGAGAGCCCGTTGAAACTCCGAGTTGTCGGTAAATGAGTACAGTATATCGGTAAGTGAGGAGAGACTGTATACAGTAAACTACTGTATAAACATTTAAAAATTTACCTAGAATGTTATAAATAGTGCAAAGGTGACATTAAATATACTGTATGTCGAAGATGGTCGACACAAACCCACTACTGTTTTAGTATGCTCCTCATTTAGCGACAAATTTGTTTACCGACGTGGTATTAGGAATGAAACTCCGTCATTAAGTGAGGAGAGGCTGGAATGTGTGTACTGTACAGTAGGTTCCCATTTATACTGCAGATTAGGTTCCAGGCTACTGCCAGAAAGCAGAACGCCATTTTTTCCAGACCCACAAAAATATTCTTTAAAAAAATACATTTTTTAAAGAATAACTATAGTTTAACATGCATATAGTACTTAAAATATAAACATAGTACTTAACCCTTAAACTGTCCAAATGTAGATCTGCATTTCCACTGCTAGCACTCTGAATGTAGATCTACATTTTATTTCACATGCTTTCAAATGTAAAAAAAAGTAGATCTACGTTCGAAGTGCTAGTGGTGCAAACGTTGATCTACGTTTGGACAGTTTAAGGGTTAAATGAGTAATACAATACATAAACATTTAAAATCACATTTACATACCATATTGAAGAGTCTTGCTGGCATCTGGAAGATAGGGAGGAGGAGAGAGGGAGGACTTATTGTTTGGAAAGGTTATCCCCTTCCATAAAGACTTTAAGTAACAAGTCCTTATCTGGGGTTACTTCCCTTCTTTGTCTTTCAACCCTTTGACTGTTTCAGCTGTATATATACGTCTTAGGAGCCAGTGTTTCAGACGTATATATACTCAATAATTCTAGCGGCTTCAAATCAAGCAGGAGAAAGCTGGTAATCCCAGATGTGAGAGAATGGGTCTGTGTGGTCAGTGTGCACCATATAAAAAAAATTCCTGCAGCACGCAGTTCATAATGAGAAAAAAAACACCTCTGACCGTTTTTTTTTTTTTTAATTAAAATGCTGACTGTGGTCTATTTTTGTATAGTATTTATGACTGTATTCTCGTTTTCTTGGTCTCATTTGATAGAATGGAAAACATATTATAGAAATAGAGGTGATTTTGATTGGTTTTACTATGAAAAGAACCTTGAAATGGAGCTCAAAATAGGGGAAATGTTTGATTTTTGCCGATGTTCAAAAGTAAACTAACGATGCCATTTTCCAATAAATGTCCAAGTAGCCATTCTAATATGCAGTCATGAGTGGGTTGACATTATTTATGCAATTATTACAATATTGCAGTAGTCTGCATAACAGTAAATATTCTATTTTTTGTTTGAATAAAAATTCAAAATAGGAAGCAAGAATAATATCAGAGGGGCCTGGAGACATGACTGATGAACAAAGAAAATGTTATTTTAGAGCCAGGAATGTCTGCATTGTCATTCTGGACCCTATTTTGAAATTGTCATATTTTTTTTAATTTTCTTGAAATTGGCCAAATTGCAAATTTCTGACCATGTTATTGGGTAGTTGAAATCTGTAAATGGGCAGTTTCCTGTACTCAATCGATAGAACAAATGGATTTCTAAAGAAATAGCTATGAGTTTGGTTGACTGGAACAATGGAATTAGTCAAAAATAAGGCTCAAAGTGGGCGAAATCACCAATTCGTAAATATAGCCAAGGTCGCTAACTTCGCTAGAACGTAATTCTGTCAGTTTTCCATCAGATTTCATTCTTTTGGCGTCGTTGCAATCGGGAAAAGATTCTCTGTCATTTCATAAGATTTTTTTTTTTTTTTTTTTTTTTTTTTTTTTTTTTTTTTTTTTTTTTTTTTTTTTTTTTTTTTTTCCAGAAATTTTGCTACACCAGGAGACACCTCATGATTTGGGGTTGCGACAGTCAAGGGGTTAATGCCACTAGGACCAACTTGAGTCACTGGACCCCCGTCACACAAAATAACTCACACAAAATAACTCTAAAGAGTGCTCTGTTTCTGGCATGTCTAAGATTTCCCTGAAGTGAGACAAGGTTTTGTCACTGAACATGTTGCAGATATGGCTTGTTTCACCTTGGTCAGTGTGATAGTTTTCAACAGAAGTTTGCAACTCATTCCACTTTACCCACATGTCCTTAATCACTGAAGAAGGCACTTCACTCCCTCTTCCTTCTCCTCTGAAGCAAATTTCTCAGCTGTGGTCTGATGCTGTTCCAGCTGAAGGCTCTTGCAGTTCGTCAGTGGTTAGCTCTTCCCTGTGGTCCTCCACCAACTCTTCCACATCCTCGTGTCTCGCCTCCAACCCCGTGGACTTGCCCAATGCCACAATACGTTCCACAACAGGCAATGGGTTGGCAGGGTCAGGGTCAGCCTCAAACCCTTCAAAATCACTCTGGAGGACACATTACGTTTTCTCTGATTCAGCATTAGAGAAAACTGTGAATCTGGCATCTGGCTCAGTCACCGCCCGTCATACACGTTTGTTTACTATTCTCGGCATGAATTACTCATTACTTCTCCCTTTGTTTATGATGGCATCTAAAGGTAGTTGTTAGAAACTATTAAACACGGTGAAGATGGTAATAATATGGCTGTGTAGCGTAATATGGTTGTGTACTGTAGCCCAGGGGGGGCTACATACGTGTACTGTACCTACATCTGCTGCTGCCTACACTGACTTCCTACAAATAAATACTACTCACCTCTTGCCCTACAATAAGACTACAAATATTTTAAGGTAAGTAATGAATGTTCTAGGTAGTAGGTTGGTAAACAGCAACCGCCCAGGGAGGTACTACCGTCCTGCCAAGTGAGTGTAAAACGAAAGCCTGTAATTGTTTTATATGATGGTAGGATTGCTGGTGTTCTTTTTTCTGTCTCGTAAACATGCAAGATTTCAGGTACGTCTTGCTACTTCTACTTACACTTAAGTCACACTACATGTACAAGCATATATATACACACCCCTCTGGGTTTTCTGCTATTTTCTTTCTAGTTCTTGTTCATATTTCCTCTTATCTCCATGGGGAAGTGGAACAGAATTCTTCCTCTGTAAGCCATGCATGTTGTAAGGTGTGACTGAAATGCCAAGGGCAAGGGGCTAGTAACCCCTTCTCTTGTATAAATTACTAAATTTAAAAAGAGAAACTTTAGTTTTTCTTTTTGGGCCACCCTGCCTTGGTGGGATACGGCCAGTTTGTTGAAAACACAAAAGTAATGACTGTACTGTGGCAGTAAATGACAAAGAAGGGAAGTAACCCTAGAGAGGGTTTTGATACCTGAAGTTCTTATGGAGGGAGATTCCAAGCTCCCTCTCCCCTCCTCACCTTCTTCAATACACCAACAAGAGTCTTCAATAAAGGTATGTAATGTTCATTTATCATTAAAATTTGTGCTTTATATTCATTTCTCATTGTTTTCTGTAAAACTATAGTCAATCTTTAAAAAATGTACTTTTTTGTTAATATTTTTGGGGGTCTGGAACGAATGAATTGTACAGTGGAACCTCTATTTATGAGTTTAATCCATTCCATGACCTTTCTTGCATCCCGATTTGCTTGTTTTTTTAGTCAATTTTCCTCATTTAAATTAATTGAATTGGATTAATCTGTTCCATTGGAATTTCAGGCACGACAAAATACATATTTCAGTATCAACTCTATGGCTTATTTATCTATCAAAATTCATCTAATATGACATAATAAACAATATAAATAACATAGAAACCTGACATATACTCTAGAATGAATAAAATGTGTCATTATGTGACAGGTGGAGGCGGCCATAGCCGCTCCTGCATTGTAGTGGTATTCACTGCCATCTAGTGACAGCCTTTCAAAACTGTCTATTATTATAATTATTATTCTTTCTTTCAATACACCAGCTGTATCCCACCAAGGCAGGGTGGCCCAAAAGGAAAAACGAAAGTTTCTCTCTCTCTCTCTTTTTTTTTTTTTTTTTTTTTTTTTTTTTTTTTCTTCAACAAGTCGGCCATCTCCCACCGAAGCAGGGTGACCCAAAAAAGAAAGAAAATCCCCAAAAAGAAAATACTTTCATCATCATTCAACACTTTCACCACACTCACACATTATCACTGCTTTTGCAGAGGTGCTCAGAATACAACAGTTTAGAAGCATATACGTATAAAGATACACAACATACCCCTCCAAACTGCCAATATCCCAAACCCCTCCTTTAAAGTGCAGGCATTGTACTTCCCATTTCCAGGACTCAAGTCCGACTATATAAAAATAACCGGTTTCCCTGAATCCCTTCACTAAATATTCTCTTTTTATATTTAGTAATATATACAGGAGAAGGGGTTACTAGCCCCTTGCTGCCGGCATTTTAGTCACCTCTTACAATACGTGTGGCTTACTGAGGAAGAATTCTGTTCTACTTCCCCATGGAGATAAAAGGAAATCAACAGGAACAAGAGCTAGAAAGAAAATAGAAGAAAACCCAGAGGGGGGTGTGTATATATGCTTGTACATGTATGTGTAGTGTGACCTAAGTGTAAGAAGAAGTAGCAAGACGTACCTGAAATCTTGCATGTTTATGAGACAGAAAAAAGATACCAGCAATCCTACCATCATGTAAAATAATTACAGGCTTTCGTTTTACACTCACTTGGCAGGACGGTAGTACCTCCCTGGGCGGTTGCTGTTTACCAACCTACTACCTACATAATTATTATAGTACATTATTATTATACACATATTATTATGTGTTATGTTATCAGTGGTTCCCCGGTTTTCGTAATTAACCCTTTGACTGTTTCAGTCGTATATATATGCCTTATGAGCCACCGTGTTTGAAGTATATATACTCATAAATTCTAGCGGCTTCAAATCAAGCAAGAGAAAGCTGGTAGGCCCAGATGTGAGAGAATGGGTCTGTGTTGTCAGTGTGCACCATATAAAAAAAATCCTGGAGCACGCAGTGCATAATAAGAAAAAAAATCTCGTACTGTTTCTTTTTTAATTAAAATGCTGACTTTGTGGTCTATTTTCGTATAGTATTTATGGCTGTATTCTTGTTTCTTGGTTTCATTTGATAGAATGGAAAACATATTATAGAAATAGAAGTGATTTTGATTGGTTTTACTATGAAAAAACCTTGAAATGGCGCTGAAATTAGGGGAAATATTTGATTTTTGCCGATGTTCAAAAGTAAACAAACGATGCCATTTTCCAATAAATGTCCAAAGTAGCCATTCTAATATGCAGTCATGAGTGGGTTGACATTATTTATACAATTATTACAATATTGCAGTAGTCTGCATAACAGTAAATACAGTGGACCCCGGTTAACGAACTTTTTTCATTCCAGTAGTATGTTCAGGTGCCAGTACTGACCGAATTTTTTCCCATAAGGAATATTGTGAAGTAGATTAGTCCATTTCAGACCCCCAAACATACACGTACAAACGCACTTACATAAATACACTTACATAATTGGTCGCATTTGGAGGTGATCGTTAAGCGGGGGTCCACTGTATTCTATTTTTTGTTTGAATAAAAATTCAAAATAGAAAGCAAGAGTAATATCAGAGGGGCCTGGAGACATGGCTGATGAATAAAGAAAATGTTATTTTAGAGCCAGGAATGTCTGCATTGTCATTCTGGACCCTATTTTGAAATTGTCATATTTTTTAATTTTCTTGAAATTGGCCAAATTGCAAAATTCTGATAACGTTATTGGGTAGTTGAAATTGGTAAATGGGGAGTTTCTTGTACTCACTGGATAGAAAAAATAGTTCTAAAGAAATAACTATGAGTTTGGTCAAATTTCATTCTTTTGGTGTCATTACAATCAGGAAAAGATTCTCTGTAATTTTATAAGCTTTTTTTTTTTTTTTTTTTTTTTTTGCACGACACCAGGAGACACCTCAGGATTTGGGGTTGCGACAGTCAAGGGGTTAATCTGTTCCAGAGAGAGTGACTAAACCCGAATCTGACGAATTCCGAATTAATTTTCCCCATAAGAAATAATGGAAAACCAATTACTCTGTTCCCGACACCCAAAAGTATTAAAAAAAAAATAATTTTTTTACATGAAACACACATTTCCCTACACAGAAAGCAATGAGACATGCAGAATAAAACATTACTAAAATGACACCTTTATGGAAGACTTATTTATGAGTGATGTGACAGGAGGAGGGAAGAGGATGGAAGTGTACTATTGTTTGGAAGGGGAATCCCCCTTCCATAAAGACTTCAGGTACCAAATTCTTTTGTGGGGTTACTTCCCTTCTTTGTTTTTTAATGCCACTAGGACTAGCTTAAGAGTTTCTGGACCCCTGTCGCTCAAAAAAGTGTTCCAGAGAGGTCTGTTTCTGGCATTTATTTAAAACTTCCCTAAAATGGGACACAACACTCATTGTACATGTTGCCAACACGGCCTGTAACAGCTTTGCAAAGGTGATGTTCATCCATAAATGGTTTGCACTCTTGTCCACATTGTACAAATGTCCTTAATCTTCAAAAAAGGCACCTTCCTCCATTTCTCTTCCTCCTCCTCTGAAGCAATTTCCTGAGCTGTGGTCTGTTGCTGCTGCAGATGAAGGTTTTGCAGCTCTGTAGTGGTTCTTCATCGTGGTCCTCCACCAACTCTTCCGCATCCTCCAAACTCACACCCAACCCCATGGAATTCCCCAATACCACAGTAGATTCCACAACTGGCATAGGCTCCTCAGAGTCAGCCCCAAACCCTTCAAAATCCCTCTCTTGTACACATTGTGGCCACAGTTTTTTCCAAGCAGAGTTCAGAGTCCTGCAAGTCACTCCCTCCCAAGCCTTACCTATAAGGTTTATGTAACTGAGGATACTGAAGTGATCTTTCCAGAACTCTCTTATGGTCAATTCAGTGTCGGAGGTCACTTCAAAGCACTTTTGAAACACTGCTTTGGTGTACAGTTTTATGAAATTTGAAATGACCTGCTGGTCCATGGGCTGGAAAAGAGGAGTGGTATTAGGGAGCAAGAACTTCACTTTGATGAAACGAAACTCCTCCACCATTTGCTCTTCCAAGTCTGGAGGATAAGCAGGAGCATTGTCCATTACCAGGAGGCACTTGAGTTCCAAACTTGAGGGCCAAACACGTCATGGAACCAATCTAGGAAAATGTCCCTCGTGACCCCATGCCTTACTGTTTGCCTTCCACATCACACACAATTTACTCTTGATGACACTGTTTTTCTTGAACACTGGGATTTTCAGAGTGATACACCAGTAAAGGCTTCACTTTGAAATCCCTACTAGCATTACTATAAAATGTGAGAGCTAGCCTGTCTTTCCTAGGCTTGTGTCCTGGCAGTGCCTTTTCCTCCTGATTAATGTAGGTCCTCTTTGGCATTTTCTTCCAAAAGAGGCCTTTTTCATCACAGTTGAACACTTGTTGGGGTTTGAATTTTTCAGCCTCTACGTACCCCTTCAATTTCTGAACATATTTTTCAGCCGCTTTATTGTCAGAACTGGCAACTTCATCATGCCTTGTCACACTGTGTATGCCACTACAATTCTTAAATCTTTCAAACCAGCCTTTGCTGGCCTTAAATTCACCAATATCAGCACTAGTTCCAGGCATTGAGATCATCATGCAGCTGCCTTGCCTTTTCACATATTATTGACTGCATAACACCATCTCCTGATAATTGTTTCTCATTGATCCACACCAACAAAAAAGTCTCCACATCTTCCAGTATTTGCAATCTGTATTGTAAGCATATTTGCACCTTTCACAACAACAGCTTCCTTGATTTCCTTTTTCTCTTCCACGATGGAAGTGATGGTTGTATGGGGTTTGTTATAGAACCTGGCCAGCTTGGCGACACGCACTCCACTTTCATATTTTGCAATGATCCCTTTCTTGAATTCTATAGTATTTCTCACCCTCTTTACCAAAGGGCTGGCACTAGAAGCTTTCTTTGGGCCCATGGTGGCTTGTTTAGCAGTTACAAGCACTAAAAAGAATGGAATAATACAAAATGTATTGTATGAAGGCATGGGATCGTACTCGCTGGCTGGTAAACAGTGGTACACTGGCTGTACATGGAGTGTCCGGGCCACTCGGACACGTTCTGGACGAATGACTGATTCTGAGTTCAGTGACTATCACTGAGCCAACATTTTGACGAAAAAGCGTTTCTTATTCCGAATATTACTTATTCAGATGACGACTTAATCTGGGGGTCCACTGTAATATAATAATAATAATAATAATATATTAATTCTCCATGGGAAAGTGAAACAGAATTCTTCCTTTGTAAGCCATGCCTGTCGTAAAAGGTGACTAACATGACAGGAGCAAATGGTTAGTAACCCTTTCTCCTGTGTGCATTACTAAAGTTAAAAAGAGAAACTTATGCTTTTCTTTTTAGATCACCCAGCCTTGATGGGATATGGCCAGTTTGATGAAAAAAAATATATATACAGTAGGGCCCCACTTATATGGCAGGTTAGGTTCCAGGCTACCGCCGTAAAGTGGAACACACCTTTTTTCCACTTACAAATGCATACAAATATTAGTTAACAAGTTTACACTAACATACATTGAGATAGTAAGTTTATTCAGATATACACAAATGCAATTACATAGATTATCATACATAGCAGCATGTGTGTAAAGTACCTAGGATAATCCAAAAAAGTCAGACAGTGTGACTTATTTCCATTGGGGTTAGCGGTAGAACTAGGCATTAAAAAACAATAAAAAAGTAAAATACAATAAGTACACTCATTACTTACCTTAAAATATTTGTAGTCTTAATCTAGGGTGAGACAAGTAGTACTTATTGTAAGAAATCAAGTGTGGTATGTATGGTAGTCAGCCTGGCTACCATGCAAGGCCACCCCATCCACACATAATACTCTATAACATTTAAGCATCCCAGAGCAATAAAATGCATATACAGTTCACTCATTACTTACTTTAAAATATTTGTAGTTGTAATTTAGGGTCAGAGGTGAGTAAGCGAGATGAAACAAATAAATGAGAGAGAGAGAGAGAATGAGTATGAGTACTTGAGAGAGGACTCTCGTGGAGTTATGTAAACAAACCAGGCGAAAGTGAGTTATGTAAACAAACAAAGTGTACACGTCTGGTTTGTGTACAAGTTAGTGTCTACAAGTTGTCTCTACGTTGATACGGTAGAATAAATAAAGAGGAACACTCCCATTCTCATGTAACACCATTTTTTAGAAGAAATGACGCTCTGAGTGAAGGCATACGAAAGGAATAATTTTCTACAGTTGCTCCCAGTAACGCGTTTTCTCTTATGTTGGACTAGAGAAAACGTATTCTTGCCATTACTAAGTTGTCTGGCTCCCACATCTCATATTTATGTTTATTTATTCTACTGTGGCGTGTATTTATCGTCTATATGTTATGTATCGTGTTTATTATAAAATTTTGAAAAAATATCGTACATTGATTAATGAAAATGTGTATATTAACGTAATATACGACATTTAATGAGACTCAATGATTATTATTGAGTATTATCATCATTACTAATATGACATCACGAGACATAAGATACTCTTACTGATTTTAATGTGTACCTGCATGCCAGCACAGTGTGTAAGTTTATTTAGGTACAGGTCTACATAAGTATAATTATCAGAGTATATATAAAATATGAAATAACTTTTAAAAACGTTTGAAATTTTGGAGTTTCCAGACACAATGGAGAGACATGGTGATTATGGAGCTCATGGAAAATATAAACAAAACGGGTGGGGCACGGTGACCGTATTAGAAAGTCAGGTGGGGGGAGCCGTATAGAGAGTTTAGATCATAATTTGAAATGACCGTATAAGTGGAATGCTGTAAAGCGAAACGCCGTAAAGCGGGGCCCTACTGTATTTTAATTATTATTATAGATGGTACATGTTCCATTTACAGTCAAGAGAAATGGAAACACACCGGTTAGCCAGACTTGAGTCCTGAATATGGGAAGTACAATGCCTGCACTTTAAAGGAAGATTTTGGGATAATGGCAGTTTGGAGGGACATCTAAACTGTCGTATATGAGTGACTCTACAAAGACAATGATTATGTATGAGTGATGGTGAAAGTGTTGAATGACTATGAAAGTTTTTTCTTTCTTTTTTGGGTTTTTCTTTCTTTTTTGGGTCACCCTGCCTCAGTGGGAGACAGCTAACGTGTTGAAAAGAAAGAAAATAATAATATAATTTTTTTTTTTAATGTTTGCTGTCTCCCACCGAGGCAGGGTGACCCCAAATAAGAAAGAAAGAAACACTTTCACCATCATTCATGCATAATCACTGTTTTTGGAGAGAGACTTGAATATGAGAGTTCAGATGTCACTCCAAACAGCAAATGTCCCAAACCCTTCCTTTAAAGTGCAGGCATTGTACTTCCCACCTCCAGGACTCAAGTCCACCTAACTGGTTTCCCTAAATCCCTTCACAAAATATTATCCTGCTTACCCTCCAACAGCTCATCAGGTCCAAAAACCATTCATCTCCATTCATTCCAATCTAACACATTCACACATGCCTGATGTACATTGAAGCTTCTTGCACAAAAACCTCTTTTACACACTTCCTCCATCCTTTCCTAGGATGACCACTACCCCTCCTCTCCTCTACTACAGATTTATGCACCCTCAGTCATCCTATTTTGCTTCATCATTTCTAGGTGACAAAACCACATCAACAACCCCTCTTTGTCCCTCTGAATAATGCTTTTAGCAACTCCACACCTCATAATTTTCACACTACGAATTCTTTGCATAATATTTTTCCACACATTGCCCTTAGACATGACATCTCCACTGCCCCCAGCCTCCTCTTTGCTGCAGCATTTACAACCCATGGTTCACACCCATATAAGAGTGTTGGTACCACTGTATGTACTCTCATACATTACCTTATTTGTCTCCATCAATAATGTTCTTTGCCTCCTCAGATACCTCAGTGCACCACCCACCCTTTTTCCTTCATCAATTCTGCAGTTTACCTTGTCCTTCATAAATCCATCTGCTGACAAGTCTACTCCCAAATATCGGACACATTCACTTCTTACGTATTCCCTCCCTCCGAAGTGATATCCAATTTTTCTTTACCTAAATCGATTGATGCCCTCATCACCTTACTCTTATCTACGTTATACAGTGGACCTTTGACCAATGATGGCATCGTCTAATGATAAAATCGCCTGACGATGCATTTGAGCGTAAAAATTTTGGCCCAACCCATGATGAAAAACTCGACTAAAAACATTCGTCCTGAATGCGTACACGTGTCCGTCTGGCCTGAGCGCACCTCAGCTGCCCTACCTTCAGTTAGTGTGCCATTGTTTACAAGCCAGTGCGGTGGTTCCACGCATACATTCGGTACGTTTTGTGTTATTCCAGTGTTTTTAGTGCTTGTAACTGCTAAATAAGCCACCATGGGCCCACAGAAAGCTTCTAGTGCCAACCCTGTAGGTAAAAAGGGTGAGAATTGCAATAATTACCAAGTATGAAAGTGGAGTATGTGCCTCCGAGCTAACCAGGTTGTATACCAAACCCCAATCAACCATCGCTACTATCTTGACCAACAGAAAGGCAATCAAGGAAGTTGTTGTTGCGAAAGGTGCAAGTATGTTTTCAAAACAGAGATTGCAAATACTCGAAGATGTTGAGAGACTGTTGTTGTTGTTGTGGATAAACGGAAAACAAGTATCAGGAGATAGTATCTCTCAATCAGTCATGTGTGAAAAGGCAAGGCAGTTGCATGACGATTTAATTAAAAAAATACCTGCAACTAGTGGTAATGCTTTTGTATTTAAGGCCAGCAAAGGTTGGTTTGAGAGATTTAAGAATCGTAGCAGCATACACAGTGTGGTAAGGCATGGAGAGGCTGCCAGTTCGGACACAGAAGCGGCTGAAAAATATGTGCAGGAATTCAAGGAGTACATACACTGAAAAATTAAAACCCCCAACAAGGGCTTAATTGTGACAAAACAGGCCTGTTTTGGAAGAAAATGCCAAACAGGACCTACATTACACAGGAGGAAAAAGCACTGTCAGGACACAAACCTATGAAAGACAGGGTAAATCTAATGTTTTGTAGTAACGCTATTGGGGATTGCAAAGTGAAGCCTCTACCCATGTATCACTCTGAAACTCCCAGAGTGTTCAAGAAAAACAATGTCATCAAGGCTAATTTGTGTGTGATGTGGAGGGCAAACAGTAAGGCATGGGTCACTAGCGCCATTTTCTATGATTGGTTTTATCATGTGTTTAGCCCCACTGTGAAAAATTATCTCCTGGAAAACGAATTGGACCTCAAGTGCCTCCTGGTATTAGACAATGCTCCTGCTCATCCTTCAGACTTGCCAGAGTAAATTGCGGGGGACTTGAGTTTTATCAAAGTCAAATTCTTGCCTCCTAATACCACTCCTCTCCTCCAGCCCATGGACCAGCAGGTCATTTCAAATTTCAAAAAACTGTACACCAAAGCAATGTTTCAAAAGTGCTTTGAAGTGACCTCAGACACTCAGTTGACCCTAAGAGACTTTTGGAGAGATCACTTTAGTATCCTCAATTGCTTAAATCTTATAGGTAAGGCTTGGAAGGGAGTGACTAACAGGACTTTGAACTCTGCTTGGAGGAAATTGTGGCCACAATGTGTACAAGAGAGGGATTTTGAAGGGTTTAGGGATAACCCTCAGGAGCCTATGCCAGTTGTGGAATCTATTGTGGCACTGGGGAAGTACTTGGGATTGGAGGTTAGTGGGGAGGATGTGGAGGAGTTGGTGGAGGACCACGATGAAGAACTAACCACTGATGAGCTGCAAGAGCATCTGCCACAGCAAGAGACCACAACTGAGAAAATGCTTCAGAGGAGGGGAGAGAGAGGTGGAGTAAATTGCCTTCTTCAACAATTAAGGAAATTTGTGCAAAGTGGGTTGACATGCAAACCTTTATGGATAAAAATCACCCTGACACAGCTATTGCAAGCCATGCTGGTGACTTTTACAATGACAATGTTGTGGCCCATTTTAGGAAAATCTTAAGGGAACGCGAGGTACAGAGCTCTATGGACAGATTTTTGATGCGACAGAGGTCCAGTGACTCAAGTTGTTTCCAGTGGCATTAAAAAAGAAGGGAAGTAACCCCAGAAAAGGAATTGGTACCTGAAGTTCTTATGGAAGGGGATTCCAATTCCAAACAATAATATACTTCCATCTCCTCTCCTCCCATCTCATCACTACATCTTCAATAAAGGTAAGTGTTATTTATTCTTCATTTAGTACAGTATTTATTGTCCATGTATCCTTTTTGTGTGTAGGAAAATGTATATTTCATGTGAAAAAAAAAAATTTCTTTTCATACTTTTGGCTGTCTGGAACGGATTGATTGTATTTCCGTTATTTCTTATGGGGAAAATTTATTTGGCTAATGATGAATTCAGCTAAGGACAAGCTCTCTGGAACAGATTAATATCGTTGGTCGAGGATCCACTGTATATGTTTGCTAAACCCACAAAGGTCAATACGCAGTACAGTATTGTAAATGCATTTTCTCTTCCTTATGATTTTCTTAATATTTTCTTTTCTCTAGCTTACTTTCTTGTAAGAATACAGTATACAGTGGAATCTCTGGTCATGACCATAATTCGTTCCAAAACTCTGGTCGCGACCCAATTTGGTCATGACCCAAACCTAATTTTCCCATTGGATTGTATGTAAATACAATTAATCAGTTCCAGACCCCTATGAACTGTATGTAAATGTTGTTTTTCTTTTTTTTTTTAAGATTTTTAAGCACAAAAATAGTTAATTATACCATAGAATGCAAAGTGTAATAGTAAAATAAATGTAAATACCTTGAATAACACTGAACAACAGAGAAAAGTAACAATGCACGAGTTTATTCTAGACCCTTCGGCCTTCACGAATTTAGCAAAATCTTTCGCAGCAGCAGCGTCAGAGCTAGCAGCCTCTCCATGCTTTACCACACTATGAATGCGAATTCTCTTATGAAACTTTTCAAACCATCCTCTACTGGCTTTAAATTCATCACTTTCTGCACTCGTAGGAGGGTAATTCTGCCGCAAATCACTGTGTATCTTCCTGGCTTTCTCGCATATGATCGCCTTGCTTACGCTATCACCTGTAAGTTGCTTCTCATTCAGCCACACTAGCAACAGTTTCTCCACCTCTTCCAGCACATGAGGCCTCTGGTTGGTTAACATCGTAACTCCTTTAGCAACATTAGCTGCTTTAATAGCCCCGGTCTGCTTCAGAATAGTTGAGATCGTAGACTTTGGCTTCTTGAACTCCGCAGCAAGGTTGGTAACATGCTCATACTTTTTAGTAATTTCCTTCTTCACTTCTATTTCAAATTTCTTCAAACTCTTCTTTTTACCCACATTACCACTCTTCACTTGCTTAGAGGTCATGGTTAATTGCAAAATGAATTAAAAAACACACGAAATACAACACGAGGACTTCACAGCGAATGAACACACGTCTAACCGAGACCAACTACAAGGCGATGTGTACACAAACAACAGGAAGTGGGGGAAATTGGTGCGTGCGAAAAAATGGCACGGAATGTGAAAATTGGCACGGCTGTGTTTGTTCAGCACCTGATTACATGTTCATGACCAGATGCAAAAATTTGGTGAATTTTTTGGTCGTGAGCTGATTTATTTGTGTTTGGAAGTGTTCGTGACCAGAGGTTCCACTGTATAATACATATAACACACAATTATTTTTTTTAACACTTGGGCCATTACCCACCGAGGCAGGGTGACCCGAAAAGAAAGAAAAAAACTTTGATAATCATTCAACACTTTCACCATCACTCATTCATAATAACTGTTTTTGCAGAGGCACTCAGATATGACAGCTTAGATGTCCCTCCACACTGCCAATATCCCAAACCCCTACTTTAAAATGCAGGCATTGTACTTCCCATTTCCAGGACTCTAGTCTGGCTAACCAGTTTCCCTGAATCCCTTCACAAAATATTACCCTGCTTACACCGAACAGCTCGTCAGGTCCCAGACACGATTAGTCTCCATTCATTCCTATCTAACACACTTGCGCATGCTGGCTGGAAGTCCAAGCCCCTCACCCACAAAACTTCCTTTACCCCCTCTCTCCAACCTTTTTGAGAATGACCCCTACCTCTCCTTCCTTCCCCTACAGATTTATATGCTCTCCAAGTCATCAATTGTTTATGGTACATAAACAATTGATGACTGGTCAACAGTAGGCTATTAGTTTTTGAGGAGTCAAAAGTTATACACAGATTTTTGACCGCAAGGGGTCAGCACCTCTAACCCTCCACATTATTCAAGGGTCATCTATACTTTTCTTTACTTTTGTTTGGTGCTTGGAAGTGTTCTGTCCTGGATGAAGTTAAATGTAATTCAGATTTTTATATTTTTCATCATGTCTCTAATATCTTAGTCATTTTATACACAAATTACTTAAAATACCAAAATGTATTATCATGTTTTAAACTGGATAAACACAATTGATGTCATACCTTATTTCCCTTTTATAGGATGTTCTTCTTGATATGGATGAAGAAGATCTTGAGGAGGAGGAGCAAAGATTAGGGTCAGCACTTTCATCTCTGATGGATGCTCTAGATGAGGCTGAAGACAAGTTGTCTACAGTAAGTCAAGTCCCAGCAGTGAAACTTATTGAAATGCACAGAGCAGAAGCAGTTTACTAAGAGGGAATGAATTATTTCTATTGTGGTACAGCTGTGGATACTTTGCTTGTAGAGGGTGGGGCAAGGAGGGAACAAAAAAAAATAAAAAAAAAAGATGTCAGGGGATTCCCGACATTGTCAGCTCTTTTAATTTCGGGAGTCCTGACAATGAAGGGTTAATGATGAGCACTAGAGATGGTAAAGGCTATTAGGGACAGTAGGCTGAGTACAGTAGACCGTTATATTACATGGTAGTTATGTTCTTGAAAATGCTGTGTTAGATAAATCCATGTTAGATCAACTGAAGAACTTGTGGAAAAAATAGGGTTACATTTCTGGGAGCCCCAAAAAAGCCAAATTACTTTGTTTTAGACCTCCAGATCTTAAAAAAACAAAAGTGAATATGAATTGTTGTTCATTGTCATGATGTAGTATGTTGTTTTTGCTGCTTAAGACTACAGATGCAACAGAAATAACATTTCATACCTTAAATTGTGGGTGCTGGTGTTTGTGGATGATTGTGAAGAGAATGGAGAGTTATGTTGTGGCTCTACTGGGTTGAGGTGGATGGTAGAGGTTCTGGCACTGAAGTCGATGGTGTGCATAAATTCTGTAATGAATTTCTTGGCTATTTTACCCTGACGGTAAAGTGTCAGCTGCTCTAGACACCATTTCAGAGCACAGCTTCTAGATTTGTCAGGGTCTTCTTCAGTGAAAAACTAACTTAAAGTCAGTCAGTAAAGTCAGCCAGTAAGCAAGTCAAGTCAGTAAGGCAGTCAAGTAAGCCAATAAGTCAGTTAAGTAAATCTGTTAAGTCTGTCAGTAAGTCAGTCAAATAAGTACGTCAAGTCAGTCAGTCAGTTATTCATCACAAACTTGTATATTTACCTCATTCTTTTTAATTGTACAAACTGACACTTCATTAACCCTTTGACTGTTTACGTTGTATATATACGTCTTACGCGCCACTGTTTCTGACGTACAGTGGACCCCCGCATAACGATGGCATCGCATAGCGATTTTTCCGCATAACGATTACTTTTATCGCAAAATTTTTGCCCCGCATACCGATTAAAAACCCGCATACCGATTTTCGTCCGAGACGCGTCCAATGTGCCCTCAGCCAGCCTCACATGTGCCGCTCCGTCCCATTGTTTACCAGCCAGCCTCCGCGGTAACATCCAAGCATACACTCGGAATATTTCGTATTATTACAGTATTTTCGGTGCTGTTTCTGGAAAATAAGTGACCATGGGCCCCAAGAAAGCTTCTAGTGCCAACCTGTGGTAAAAAGGGTGAGAATTAGTATGGAAATTAAGAAAGATTTTGAAGGGTTTGGGGCTAACCCTGAGAAGCCTATGCCAGTTGTGGAATCCATTGTGCCTACTTCAAAGATTAAGGAAATGTGTGCACAGTGGGTTGAACTGCAAACCTTTATAGATGAAAATCACCCTGACACAGCTGTTGCAAGCCGTGCTGTTGACTATTTCAATGACAATGTTGTGGCCCATTTTAGACAAATCGTAAAGGAACGGGAGGTACAGAGCTCTATGGACAGATTTGTTGTGCGACAGAGGTCCAGTGACTCTCAAGCTGGTCCTAGTGGCATTAAAAGAAGAAGGGAAGTAACCCCGGAAAAGGACTTGCTACCTCAAGTCGTAATGGAAGGGGATTCCCCTTCTAAACAGTAAGAAGATAATGTCTCCCCTCCTCCCATCCCATCAATCATCACCAGATCTTCAATAAAAGTAAGTGTCATTTAATTGTGCATGCCTTTTTCAGTTTGTGTGTATTAAAATTAACATTTCATGTGGTAAAAAAAAATTTTTTTCATACTTTTGGGCGTCTTGCACGGATTAATTTGATTTCCATTATTTCTTATGGGGAAAATTCATTCGCATAACGATTATTTCGCATAACGATGAGCCCTCTTGCACGGATTAAAATCGTTAACCGGGGGTCCACTGTATTTATACGCGTAAATTCTAGTGGCTTCAAATCAAGCGGGAGAAAGCTGGTAGGCTTACATGAGAGAGAATGGGTCTGAGAGGTGGGTGTGCACCCTGTGAAAAAAATTTGGGACTCAATGGTGCATTGTGGGAATGCCATCTTGGTAGTCCATTTTCACCATGCCTCGCAGTAAGAAGTTCCTCACTCCTCGGCAGATTGGAGATCTTTTGTTCCCAAGTGATAGCTCTAACAGCAATGAAAGTGTCAGTGAAAGTGAATTCCATGGTTTTCAAGCGGGTGTGACTGAAAAAAATGCCCAGGATAACATAATTAGTGATGAAAACCCAGATGACCCACGACCTTCCACCTCTGGTGCTGGGCCGGCTTGTTTATGTTCACGTTCATGTTCACCTGTACCAGGACGAAAGAGGAAACTATTTGCCTGTGTACAAGACTCAGATGTGAGCAGTGAAAGTGATAGTGATTTCAAAGTTATTGAAAGCAGTTCTAGTTGTGACAGTGAGAGTGAATATTCCCCAGTGAAGTGGCAGTATATACGACGTAGCATGCGGTCTGGTAGTGTTTCATATGCTGTTCCAAGGGGAAGGAGTAAATCTCGGAGCACATCCCGTGGCCCTACACCACGACCTGATAGTGAAGATGACGATATTGTTACGATGGGTATGAATGATGTGAGTGAGGCAGCAGGTGGTGGTGGTGATAGTGATGGTGGCACGAGTCATGTGGCACCGGCAGCGGGCCACGCTACTACCCACGCTGCTGACTCTGCACAACCAGCCTCACCCAACCCCACACTCCCACAACCTGTACAACCACAACCTTCACAACCACGTTTCAATATCCAGAACCCACCAGCAGACCGCATCTGGGAGTGGCAGGAAGGTGACGAGTTTGTTCCCAGTCCCCATGACTTTGATGAAACACAAAGTGGAATACGGCCATTGTGTACACTTGGGAATAATGCTACTGAACTGGAATGCGTTCAGTTATTCTTGGATGAACCCCTGATGGATATGATTGTCAGAGAAACCAACACATACTATGAGTACACCATGGCAAATACAGTTCTCTCACCAAGATCACGGCTACACCAGTGGAAAGACACAACTGTGGCAGAGATGTACCTGCTTTTTGCCACAATAATGCTTATGCCATATGTGTATAAGCACACTGTCAACACATACTGGTCAATAGAAAGCCTGATTTCAACCCCAGGTTTTAGTGACATCATAGGTGTGAATCGTTTCTTGATAAACCATACCACAGGTGGGGATAGAACCCGCGATCAGAGTCTCAAAACTGCAGACTGTCACGTTAGCCACTGGACCAGCTAGCCACAATAAGATTCGTTCAACTAGGTATATTTCTACACCATAGATAGGTAAGCATAGGCACCACTGTGACTTGCATTTGTGGTTTTGAGTTTTGAGACTCTGATCGCGGGTTCTATCCCCGCTCGTGGTATGGTTTGTTTGCAATCGTGTCATTACAATTTCGTGAGTCACGTTTCTTGATACTGTTACGTATGTTACACTTTTCAGACAAAACAAGACCTGACAGAAGCGACAGGTTATATAAGATCAGAAATGTGTTTATGTGCCTAAAACAAAAGTGTTGCATGTATTTTTATCCCTTCAGGAAGCTTGTTATTGACGAGTCTTTGATTTTATTCAAAGGAAGACTCTCAAGCAATACATACCAAGCAAGAGGAAACGCTTTGGTATAAAGTTATTTGTACTGTGTGATTGCAAAAGTGGTCTCTTTTGGATATCATTGTGTACACTGGCAGTAATACATTGAGAGATACCAGGAAGTTATTGGGTATCTGTGGTGATGTGGTTTGAACAATGATGGAACCATATCTTGGTAAGGAGCATATATTATATACTGATAACTGGTACACAAGCCCCATACTCAGTGATTTCTTGCGAGTGAACCTGACAGACGTGTGTGGCACAGTGTGTGGTAATCGTAAACACGTGCTAAGGTTCGACGCTGGCACTCGCAGAGGTGAGGTGCAAGCCTTTGCTGCCAATGACATCATGGCATTTCGGTGGCATGACAAACGTGATGCCACATTGTTGACATTAGTTCACCAAAACGATATGGCACATACTGGCAGGCACAATAGAGACCAATGAACCCATTCTAAAATCTGCAGCTGTCATGGACTACAACCTCAATATGCACTTAGTGGACAAATGTGACATGCAGATTGGGTTTGCTGATTGTGTACGCAAGAGTTATAAGTGGTATATAAAGATTTTTTCCATCTTGTTGATATTTCAATGCTAAATGCTTATAACATATACAAGGTGAGGACCAACAACAAACCAAAATATGGTGAATTTTGTTTGTCAGTCATCAGACAAATAATCATCAAGTACCAAGGAGCAACACCTGCAATAGACCAGCGCCCACAAAATTACCAACACACGCCATCTTGTTTGAGGCCTGGTGATCACTACCCCATACAACTGCCTCCTACTGCTTTCAAGAAAAATGCTCAGAAGAGGTGTTTTGTATGTGGACATACCACAAAATGCCCACGAACACGCAGAGACAGTCGTTTTATGTGTACTCGCCTATTTGTACTCACCTATTTGTGGTTGCAGGGGTCGAGTCTTAGCTCCTGGCCCCCGCCTCTTCACCAGTTGCTACTGGGCCCTCTCTCTCCCCGCTCCATGAGCTTTATCAAACCTCGTCTTAAAACTGTGTATGGTTCCTGCCTCCACTATGTCATTTTCTAGGCTATTCCACTGCCTTACAACTCTATGACTGAAGAAATACTTCCTAATATCTCTCTGACTCATTTGTGTCTTCAACTTCCAATTGTGGCCTCTTGTTTCTGTGTCCCCTCCCTGGAACATCCTGTCTTTGTCCACCTTGTCTTTTCCCACGCAGTATTTTATATGTCGTTATCATGTCTCCCTGACCCTCCTGTCCTCCAGTGTCGTCAGGCCGATTTCCCTTAATCTTTCTTCACAGGACATTCCCCTTAGCTCTGCAACTAACCTTGCCGCAAACCTTTGTACTTTCTCTAGTTTCTTGACGTGCTTTATCAAGTGCGGGTTCCAAACAGGTGCTGCATACTCCAGTATGGGCCTGACATACACGGTGTACATGTCTTGAACGATTCCTTACTAAGGTATCGGAATGCTGTTCTCAGGTTTGCCAGGCGCCCATATGCTGCAGCAGTTATCTGATTGATGTGTGCTTCCGGAGACATGCTCGGTGTTATACTCACCCCAAGATCTTTCTCCTTGAGTGAGGTTTGCAGTCTTTGGCCACCTAGCCTATACTCTGTCTGTGGTCTTCTGTGCCCTTCCCCTATCTTCATGACTTTGCATTTGGCAGGATTAAATTCGAGAAGCCATTTGCTGGACCAGGTGTCCAGTCTGTCCAGGTCTCTTTGAAGTCCTGCCTGGTCCTCATCAGATTTAATTCTCCTCATTAACTTCACATCATCTGCAAACAGGGACACTTCTGAGTCTAACCCTTCCATCATGTTGTTCACATATACCAAAAATAGCACTGGTCCTAGGACCGACCCCTGTGGGACCCCGCTCATCACAGGTGCCCACTGTGATACATCATTACGTACCATGACTCGTTGCCTCCCTGTCAGGTATTCTCTGATCCATTGCATTGCCCTTCCTGTTATATGTGCCTGATGCTCTAGCTTCTGCACTAATCTCTTGTGAGGAACTGTGTCAAAGGCCTTGCAGTCCAAGAAGATGCAATCAACCCACCCCTCTCTCTCGTGTCTTACTTCTGTTATTTTATCATAAAACTCCAGAAGGTTTGTGACACAGGATTTGCCTTCCATGAATCCGTGCTGGTTGGCATTTATACTCTTGTTCCGTTCCAGGTGCTCCACCACTCTCCTCCTGATAATCTTCTCCATAACTTTGCATACTATACACGTCAATGACACAGGTCTATAGTTTAGTGCCTCTTTTCTGTCTCCTTTTTAAAAATGGGAACTACATTTGCCGTCTTCCATACCTCAGGTAGTTGCCCAGTTTCCAGGGACGTGTTGAAGATTGTGGTAAGTGGCATGCACAACATATCTGCTCCCTCTCTAAGGACCCATGGGGAGATGTTGTCCGGTCCCATTGCCTTTGAGGTATCGATGTCCCTTAGCAGTTTCTTCACCTCCTCATCTGTATGTATGTCGTCCAACACTTTTTGGTGTATTCCTTGCTGGTGTCCCCATCTGATCTGTCCCCCCAGAGTCCTTCCTGTCTCTACTGTAAATACTTCCTTAAATCTCGTGTTGAGCTCCTCACATAACTCTTGATCGTTTCTTGTGAGTTCTCCACCTTCTTTCCTCAGCCTTATCACCTGGTCCTTGACTGTTGTCTTCCTCCTAATGTGGCTATACAGCAGTTTCGGGTCAGATTTGACTTTCGATACTATGTCGTTTTCATACTGTCGCTGGGCCTTCCCTCCTTATCTGTGTATACTCGTTTCTGGCTCTTCTACTAATCTCCTTGTTTTCCTGGGTCCTATGCCTCCTGTACCTTTTCCATTCTCTGTTGCACTTAGTTTTTGCCTCCCTACACCTTCGGGTAAACCAAGGACTCATTTTGGTCTTCCTATTATTTCTGTTTCCCTTGGGAACAAACATTTCCTCCCTCCTTGCACTTTGTTGCCACATATTCCATCATCTCGTTTACTGATTTTCCTACCATTTCTCTGTCCCACTGAACCTCCTGCAGGAAGTTTCTCATACCTGTGTAGTCCCCCCTTTTATAGTTTGGCCTGTCCCCTTCAGTTCCTGTTACCTTCTCCACTTGTAACTCTACTATATAATCAAAACTCAGAACCACGTGATCGCTAGCTCCAAGGGGCCTCTCGTAAGTGATGTCCTCAATGTCTGAACTGCTCAGGGTGAACACAAGATCCAGTCTTGCTGGCTCATCCTCCCCTCTCTTTCTGGTTGTGTCCCTGACATGTTGATGCATGAGGTTTTCAAGTACCACATCCATCATCTTGGCTCTCCATGTTTCGGGACCCCCATGTGGCTCCAGGTTTTCCCAGTCGATCTCCCTGTGGTTGAAATCGCTCATTACCAGTAACTTTGCTCTGCTCGAGTGAGCTCTTCTTGCCACCTAAGCCAGTGTGTCCACCATCACCCTGTTGTTTTCTTCGTACTCCTCTCTTGGCCTCCTGCAGTTCTGTGGTGGGTTATACATCACTCCAATGACTACTTTATGTTCTCCGGACTGAATTGTACCTACAATGTAGTCTCTTTCTCCAATCATGTCCATGCCTTCCATTTCCTCAAATCCCCATTGGTGTTTTATGAGCAGTGTAACCCCTCCTCCCCCTCTACTCCTTCTATCTTTCCTCAGGATCTGATATCCCGTTGGGAAGATTGTGTCTGTTATTGTCTCAGCTAGTTTTGTTTCTGTGACTGCTGTGATGTCTGGGGATTTTTCACTGATTCTTTCGTTCCACTCCTCATGTTTATTCGTTATTCCATCCGCGTTTGTGTACCAAACTTTCAGTTTCTTTTCTATCATTGTGGTCATGCAAGAATATTGGGGTTGGGGGAGTGAAAGCCTTGGTGGGGGCCTATATGGGGCTGTGGTGTAGGTGGGGTTTGTGATGATGGGGGTGGGGTCAGAATGCCCATAAGGGACAGCTGTTGGGGTGAGGTTTGTGATATGGGGGTTGGTGGCAGAGGGAACAGTGTGTGGGTTGTAGTATAGGTTGCTCAGTTGTGTTTAGAATGTCGTGGTTGGAGTCTTTTGGTGGGAGATTCTGTGGGGTGTGTTTGCCCTTCCTCCTGTGTCTGGGTCCTGCTCATCTTCGTCGTTGCCTCTCGTTCCTCCTTGCGTCTCTGTACCCTCTCTTTCAGTGTAGTCCTTTCTTCTTGTGTTCTGTCGCGGTCGAGGTATACTCTCTGGTACCCCTGTTTGTCCCTCAGTCTTGCTTTCTCTTGCAGAATCCTGGTTCGAACTGATTCTTCCTTGAAAGTTACTTTGACAGGCCATATCCTTCCACTCGCAAACCACCCAATTCTCTGAAAATTTGTCAACTGGGTCATATCGCCCTCAACTATTGTTTTCATGATGCCTTCAATCATATTTTTCTCCTCCTGTTTTATTTCTTCAAAGTTGTCCCCCTTGGCTTCTTGGAGCGCGTACACAAAAACTGACCTCGCCCTTTCCTCCTCCCACTGAGTCTCCATCTGCTTCCTCTGAGGCATTTTATTTCCTTCCATTGACATGTTCTTGCCTTCAGTCCCTGTCATATCTGAAACTTCTATTCTCAGTGAACTGTCTTTCATGACCAGCTGTCCCTTGCTACTGCAGTTGGCTGTTAGAATCTCTGCATATAGCATACCTTCATTGTCTTCGGACCTGTCATTTGATCTTAGTGTGCTCCTCGTCTTTTCCCTGGCCCCACGTGGGTCTGATAGGGCCTTCGTGTACGGCATGTCTCCGTGAGGAGTGTCAAGTGCCACTCTGCATATACCCATGTTTCAAAGAGTTCTACAAGCTGCAGCAGTTCTAGGAAAGTGTTCAGTGACTGTACATATGCATATATATTATAGAACAATAGTAATAAACAATGTTTTGTATTGTTTGTGTAAAAATGTTTTATACCCAAACTAATAGTGATAATGTTTGTTCAGTTATTGTGTTCTAAACAGTGAGTGTATATTTGAACAATGCACCTTACTTTGGTCTCACAGGCCACATAAGTTACTTAGAAAAGAAAAATATTGGAAAATACAAGAAACCTTTGAAATGGAGTAAAGAAAAGAATACTGAGTGGGTGGCATTCGCCGCTGTTGCCATATGCTGCTCATTTTCTGCTAACTTTGCGCCTCTGCATCTCGGTAAGTACTGATGGCAAAATTTCTTTTTTAGGCTTAAAACACTCAATAAAATAATCCTAACATTTTGGTAATATTTTTTTTTTTTCGAATATTTTGTGACACAGAATGACAGTTTTAGAAAGGGGACTTTGACAGTCAAAGGGTTAATGCCATAGGCTCTCTCTTGTCTAATGTCTTTTGTTTCCAGTTTTAGCAACACTCATATGCCTACTGGTGCCATGATTGCTTGGGAGATACAAGATATAGCAATTAAAAGATAAAAACACAATTAACAAATACAGCTAGCTCTTACGAGAGAATGGAACTGGACATGTATTCACGAACGCTCGGATGGGGGGTGGCAGGGGATGGGGGGTTGGTCCTCCCCTGCTGACACAATGGTCTGATCCACAACAAGAGAGCAGCCTGAGCTGGGGAAATTTTTTCCGCACCCACAAACAGAACCATGTTAAGTTAATTTTACGAATTGTTGTATAAAATTGTGCCGCAATTTTTCAGTAGTGCAATAACCAAAACGTGCCATATAAGTCCGTGTAATATAATTGCCTACTGTACATCAAATTTTGTATGATGTTATTGAGTATAAAAGGTGGCACAGAAGGTTGCTTGCCACAGAATGCATATTTTGTGTGTAACATTTTTTTCCATCCTTTTTTTGGATGGATATCTCCTCATTGCATGTTAAGTGAGAAACTGGAGTAATGAGGATGACAGGTAAATGCTCAAGGATTGGGCACAAAAATGCTTGCCACTAGCCAGAGGTTTGCAAGTGCTCCTGTCTCCGTTTGTGTAGCTTGTGGCATTAGGCTGAATATTGTATGTTTGACTATGACTCAGGCCTTTTTGCTTACATTATGGTTTTAATAATTACAGAGGTGCCTGTAGGGATCTAGGGAAAGTTTTTGGAAGTCTTGACACTAGCAGTTTAATTAAAACTTAACCGATGCTGGTTACTCTTGAGTTTGTATGATATTTATTTATCTTGTGTTTTGTCTTACAGTTGTTTAAATTCAATTTTGCCTATATGTTCTAATGTGTATTATATATACATGTATATATTTTTATTGCCAAGTGTACTGAGTAATCTACTATGTCAGGGCACGCTTTAACCCTTTGACTGTTTCAGTCGTATATGTACATCTTATGAGCCACTGTGTTTGACGTATGTATGCTCATAAATTCTAGCAGCTTCAAATCAAGCAGGAGAAAGCTGGTAGGCCCACATGTGAGAGAATAGGTTTATGTGGTCAGTGTGCACCATATAAAAAAATTCTGCAGCATGCAGTGCATAATGAGAAAAGAAACTCATACCGTTTTTTTTTTTTAATTAAAATGCTGACTTTGTGGTCTATTTTCGTATAGTATTTATGACTGTATTCTCGTTTTTTTGGTCTCATTTGATAGAATGGAAAACATATTATAGAACTAGAGGTGATTTTGATTGGTAACCTCCAGGTACTATGAAAAGAACCTTGAAATGGAGCTCAAAGTAGGGGAAATGTTTGATTTTTGCCAATGTTCATAAGGAAACAAATGATGTCATTGTCCAATAAATGTCCAAGTAGCCATTCTAATATGCAGTCATAAATGGGTTGACATTATTTATACAATTATTGCAATATTGTAGTAGTCTGCATAACAGTAATTCTTCTATTTTTTATTTGAATAAAAATTCAAAATAGAAAGCAAGAGTAATAATATCAGAGGGACCCGGAGACATGACTGATGATGAGCAAAGAAAATGTTATTTTAGAACCAGGAATGTCTACATTGTTCATTTGGACCCTATTTTGAAATTGTCATATTTTTTAATTTTCGTGAAATTGGCCAAATTGTAAATTTCTGACCACGTTACTGGGTAGTTGAAATTGGTAAATGGGCAGTTTCTTGTACTCAATCGATAGAACAAATGGAGCTCTAAAGAAATAGCTATGAGTTTGGTCGACTGGAACAGTGGAATTAGCCGAAAACAGGGCTCAAAGTGGGTGTAATCGCCAATTTGTAAATATTGCTGAGGTCGCTAACTTTGCGAGAGCGTAATTTTGTCAGTTTTCCATCAGATTTCATTATTTTGGTGTCATTACCATCGGGAAAAGATTCTCTATCATTTCATCAGATTTTTTTATTATTTATTTTTTTCTTTTTTCAAAAAATTTTTGACACTAGGAGACACCTCAGGATTTGGGGTTTCAACACTCAAGGGGTTAAATCTCATAACTACCTATCTACTCCTATTGGTGTGTGCATTCAAAGCTGATATCTTTTGCCTTTCATGAGTAGTTTTTTTTCTTTTAACAAGTCGGCCATCTCCCACCAAGGCAGGGTGACCCAAAAAGAAAGAAAGTCCCCTAAAAGAATATACTTTCATTATCATTCAACACTTTCACCTCACTCACACATAATCACTGTTTTTACAGAGGTGCTCAGAATACAACAGCTTAGAAGCATATGCGTATAAAGGTACACAACATATCCCCCCAAACTGCCAATATCCCAAACCCCTCCTTTAACCCGTAAACGGTCCAAACGTATATGTACGTTTTTACTGCTAGTGCCCCAAACGTATATATACGTTTTATGTGTCATACATTTTACATTGCCACGATAAGCCTGAGTTGCCTAGACATGAGAGAATGGGTGTGAGCACTCACTATGCGCCATATTAAAATAATTGGGGATGCCTGAGTACCATATGCTCTTTTTTCCTATTAAAAAACAGCAATTTTTTTTTTCTCAAAGTTGGGGCAGTACGGTAGTGAACGTATATATACGTTGGGACCATTTATGGGTTAAAGTGCAGGCATTGTACTTCCCATTTCCAGAACTCAAGTCCGGCTATATAAAATTAACCGGTTTCCCTGAATCCCTTCACTAAATATTACCCTGCTCACACTCCAACAGATCGTCAGGTCCCAAGTACCATTTGTCTCCATTCACTCCTATCTAACACGCTCACGCATGCTTGCTGGAGGTCCAAGCCCCTTGCCCACAAAACCTCCTTTACCCCCTCTCTCCAACCCTTTTGAGGACGACCCCTACCCCGCCTTCCTTCCCCTATAGATTTATATGCTTTCCATGTCATTCTACTTTGATCCATTCTCTCTAAATGACCAAACCACTTCAACAACCCCTCTTCTGCCCTCTGACTAATACTTTTATTAACTCCACACCTTTTCCTAATTTCCACACTCTGAATTTTCTGCATAATATTTACACCACACATTGTCCTTAGACAGGACATCTCCACTGCCTCCAACCGTCTCCTCGCTGCTGCATTTACCACCCAAGCTTCACACCCATATAAGAGTGTTGGTACTACTATACTTTCATACATTCCCTTCTTTGCCTCCATAGATAACGTTTTTTGACTCCACATATACCTCAACGCACCACTCGCCTTTTTTCCCTCATCAATTCTATGATTAACCTCATCCTTCATAAATCCATCTGCCGACACGTCAACTCCCAAGTATCTGAAAACATTCACTTCTTCCATACTCCTCCTCCCCAATTTGATATCCAATTTTTCTTTATCTAAATCATTTGACACCCTCATCACCTTACTCTTTTCTATGTTCACTTTCAACTTTCTACCTTTACACACATTCTCAAAAATCATCCACTAACCTTTGCAATTTTTTTTTTGAATCTCCCATAAGCACAGTATCATCAGCAAAAAGTAACTGTGTCAATTATCATTTTGAATTTGATTCCCCAAAATTTAATCCCACCCCTCTCCTGAACACCCTAGCATTTACTTCCTTTACAACCCATCTATAAATATATTAAACAACCATGGTGACATTACACATCCCTGTCTAAGACCTACTTTTACCGGGAAGTAGTCTCCCTCTCTTCTACACACCCTAACCTGAGCCTCACTATCCTCATAAAAACTTTACAGCATTTAATAACTTACCACCTATTCCATATACTTGCAACATCTGCCACATTGCTCCTCTATCCACTATCATATGCCTTTTCTAAATCCATAAATGCAATAAAAACTTCCCTACCTTTATCTAAATACTGTTCACATATATGCTTCAATGTAAACACTTGATCTACACATCCCCTACCCACTATGAAACCTCCTTGCTCATCCGCAATCCTACATTCTGTCTTGCCTCTAATTCTTTCAATTATAACCCTACCATACACTTTTCCTGGTATACTCAGTAAACTTATTCCTCTATAATTTTTACAATCTCTTTTGTCCCCTTTTCCTTTATATAAAGGGACTATACATGCTCTCCGCCAATCCCTAGGTACCTTCCCCTCTTTCATGCATTTATTAAACAAAAGTACCAACCACTCCAACACTATATCCCCCCCCTGCTTTTAACATTTCTGTCATGATCCCATCAGTTCAAGCTGCTTTACCCCCTTTCATTCTACATAATGCCTCACGTACCTCCCCCACACTTACATTCTGCACTTCACTCCTAAAAGATGGTATACCTCCCTGACCAGTGCATGAAATTACTGCCTCTGTTTCTTCCTTAACATTTAAAAGTTCCTCAAAATATTCTCGCCATCTACCTAATACCTCCCTCTCCCCATCTACTAACTCCCCTACTCTGTTTTTAACTGACAAATCCATACTTCCCCTAGGCTTTCTTAACTTGTTTAACTCACTCCAATTTTTTTTCTTATTTTCATTAAAATTTCTTGACAGTGCCTCACCCACTCTATCATCTGCTCTTCTTTTGCACTCTCTCACCACTCTCTTTACCTTTCTTTTACTCTCCATATACTCTGCTCTTCTTATAACAATTCTGCTTTGTAAAAACCTCTCATAAGCTACCTTTTTCTCTTTTATCACACCCTTCATCATTCCACCAATCACTCCTCTTTCCTCCTTCCCCCACCCTCCTATAACCACAAACTTCTGCCCCACATTCTAATACTGCATTTTTAAAACTATTCCAACCCTCTTCAACCCCCCCACAGCTCATCTTTGCACTAGCCCACCTTTCTGCCAATAGTCGCTTATATCTCACCCGAACTTCCTCCTCCCTTAGTTTATACACTTTCACCTCCCTCTTACTTGTTGTTGCCACCTTCCTCTTTTTCCCATCTACCTCTTACTCTAACTGTAGCTACAACTAAATAATGATCCGATATATCAGTTGCCCCTCTATAAACATGTACATCCTGGAGCCTACCCATCAACCTTTTATCCACCAATACATAATCTAATAAACTACTTTCATTACGTGCTACATCATACCTTGTATATTTATTTAGCCTCTTTTTCATAAAATATGTATTACTTATTACCAAATCTCTTTCTACACATAGCTCAATTAAAGGCTCCCCATTTACATTTACCCCTGGCACCCCAAATTTACCTACTACTCCCTCCATAACATTTTACCCACTTTAGCATTGAAATCCCCAACCACCATTACTCTCACACTTGATTCAAAACTCCCCATGCATTCACTCAACATTTCCAAAATCTCTCTCTCTCCTCTACACTTCTCTCTTCTCCAGGTGCATACACGCTTATTAGAACCCACTTTTCAAATCCAATCTTTATTTTACTCCACATAATCCTTGAATTAATACATTTATAGTCCCTCTTTTCCTGCCATAGCTTATCCTTCAACATTATTGCTACTCCTTCTTTAGCTCTAACTCTATTTGAAACCCCTGACCTAATCCCATTTATTCCTCTCCATTGAAACTCTCCCACCCCCTTCAGCTTTTTCACTTAAAGCCAGGACATCCAGCTTCTTCTCATTCATAACATCCACAATCATCTCTTATCATTTGCACAACATCCACACACATTCAGACTTCCCACTTTGACAATTTTCTTCTAATTATTCTTTTTAGTAATCTTTACAGGAAAAGGGGTTACTAGCCCATTGTTCCCGGCATTTTAGTTGACTTTTACAACACGCATGGCTTACGGAGGAAAGATTCTTATTCAACTTCCCCATGGATATAAAAGGAAAAGTAATAAGACCAAGAACTATTAAGATAAAATCAAAGAAAACTCAGATGAGTGTGTATAAATAAATGTGTACATGTATGTGTAGTGTGACCTAAGTGTAAGTAGAAGTAGCAAGACATACCTGTAATCTTGCATATTTATGAGACAGACAAAAGACATCAGCAATCCTGCCATCATGTAAAACAATCACAGGCTTTGGTTTTACACTCACTTGGCAGGACGGTAGTACCTCCCTGGGTGGTTGCTGTCTACCAACCTACTACCTATAATTATATATAATTATGTCTTCTTTCTTTCTTTCAACACACCGGCCGTATCCCACCGAGGCGGGGTGGCCCAAAAGGAAAAACGAAAGTTTCTCCTTTTACATTTAGTAATATATACAGGAGAAGAGGTTACTAGCCCCTTGCTCCCGGCATTTTAGTCGCCTCTTACAACACGCATGGCTTACGGAGGAAGAATTCTGTTCCACTTCCCCATGGAGATAAGAGGAAATAAACAAGAATAAGAACTAGAAAGAAAATAGAAGAAAACCCAGAGGGGTGTGTATATATGTGCTTGTACAGGTATGTGTAGTGTGACCTAAGTGTAAGTAGAAGTAGCAAGACGTACCTGAAATCTTGCATGTTCATGAGACAGAAAAAAGGACACCAGCAATCCTACCGTCATGTAAAACAATTACAGGCTTTCGTTTTACACTCACTTGGCAGGACGGTAGTACCTCCCTGGGCGGTTGCTGTCTACCAACCTACTACCTATAATTATATATAATTATTATTATTATTATTATTATTATTATTATATTATTATTATTATTATTATTTTCTCAGTTGCTTGTTGGGTTATCTTATTCAAACTTGGGCAATGTATGATGGAAAGATACTTCTTCACATACACCAAAAATGAAAGAAATCAGACCATAAATAGCGGAGTTCACTTCTCAGCCATTAGCGGCCGCTTAGCGGTATATTTTTGTATGGTTGTTATGGTTATATTCTCATTTTTTTGGTCTCATTTGATAGAATGAAAGATATATTACAGAAATAGATATGATTTTGATTGCTTTCATGACGAAAAGTACCTTGAAATTGCACTCACAGTAGCGAAAATGTTCTATTCTTTAGCGAAGCTCAAGAGTAAACAATACCATCCAGTACCTGTCCGCCTGCCAGTCTAAATTCCAGTACGGAGTCAAGAATGGATTGACATTATTTATAAAATTATTACAATAATGCAGTAGTCTGCATAACAGTAAATCTTTTATTTTTTTGTGTGAATAAAAATTCCAAATGGTAAGCAAGAGTAATATAAGTGGGGCCTGTAACCGTGACTAATGAACAGAGAAAATGTTATTTTAGTGCCAGGAATGTCTGCATTGTTTATTCTGGATCCTATTTTGAAATTGGCATTGTTGAAATTTGTGTGAAATCGGCCAAATTGCCAATTTCTGACCACTTTATTGGGTAGTTGAAATAAGTGAATGGGCGGTTTCTTGTACTCAGTTGACAGACTAGAAGGAAATAAGTTTATTCAGGTATACACAAATACAGTTACATAGATTATCATACATAGCAGCGTATGTATAGAGAACCTGGGATAACCCAGAGAAGTCAGACAAAGTGACTTATTTCCAGTACCTGGCTTGGGCTTGCCATATGTGATTTTTGGTAAATATTTTTTTTTTCTCGGTTGTTTGTTGGGCTATCTCATTGAAACTTGGGCAGTGTATGATGGAAAGATGCTTCTTAACGTACAACAAAAATAAAAATGACGGACGATAAATAAGGGAGTTCACTTCTCGGCCATTAGCCGCCTCTTTGCAGTATATTTTCGTATGGTTTTTATGGTTGTATTCTCATTTTTTGGACTCATTTGATATAATGGAAGATATACAGTGGACCCCCGGTATTCGATATTAATCCGTTTCTGAGAGCTCATCGAATACCGATAATATCGAAAACCAAATCAATTTTCTCATAAGAAATAATTAAAATCAAATTAATCCGTGCAAGACACCCAAAAGTATGAAAAAAAAAACATTTTACTGCATGGAATATTAAGTTTAACCCTTTGACTGTCGCAATCCCCAATCCTGAGGTGTCTCCTGGTGTCACAAAATTTAAAAAAAAATTATTTTTTCTTATGAAATGATAGAGAATCTTTTCCCAATTGTAATGACACCAAAAAAACGAAATTTGATGGAAAACTGACGGAATTATGCTCTCACGAAGTTAGCGACCTCGGCGCTGTTTACAAATCGGCAATTTCGCCCATTTTGAGACCTATTTTCGGCTAATTCCATTGTTTCAGTCGCCCAAACTCATAGCTATTTCTTTAGAACTCAATTTTTTCTATCGATTGAGTACAAGAAACTGCCCATTTACCGATTTCAACTACCTAATAATGTGGTCAGAAATTTGCAATTTGGCCAATTTCACAAAAACTAAAAATATGACAATTTCAAAATAAGGTCCAGAATGAACAATGCAGACATTCCTGGCTCTAAAATAACATTTTCTTTGCTCATCAGTCATGTCTCCAGGCCCCTATGATATTACTCTTGCTTTCTATTTTGAATTTTTATTCAAACAAAAAATAGAAGACTTACTATTATGCAGACTACTGCAATACTGTAATAATTGTATAAATAACATCAACCCATTCATGACTGCATATTAGAATGGCTAGTTGGACATTTATTGGACAATGGCATCATTTGTTTACTTTTGAACATTGGCAAAAATCAAACATTTCCCCTACTTTGAGCTCCATTTCTAGGATCTTTTTATAGTAAAATCAATCAAAATCACCTCTATTTCTATAATATGTTTTCCATTCTATCAAATGAGACCAAGAAAATGAGAATACAACCATAAATACTATACGAAAATAGACCACAAAGTCGGCATTTTAATTAAAAAAAACGGTCAGTTTTTTTTTTTTTTCTCATTATGCACTGTGTGCTCCAGGATTTTTTTTATATGGTGCACACTGACCACACAGACCAATTCTCTCACATGTGGGCCTACCAGCTTTCTCGTGCTTGATTTGAAGCTGCTAGAATTTATGAGTATATATACGTCAAACACAATACCTTGTAAGACGTATGTATACGGCCGCGACAGTCAATAGAATAATAACAATAAAATAATTGACACTTACCTTTAATGAAGATCTGGTGATGATTGATGGGATGGGAGGAGGGGAGAGGTGTTAGTGTTTAGAAGGGGAATCCCCTTCCATTAGGACTTGAGGTAGCAAGTCCTTTTCTGGGGTTACTTCCCTTCTTCTTTTAATGCCACTAGGACCAGCTTCAGAGTCACTGGATTTCTGTCGCACAACATATCTGTCCATAGTGGCCTGTACCTCCCGTTCCTTTATGACATCCCTTAAGTGTTTCACAACATAGTGTAATAGTCACCAGCACGGCTTGCAATAGCTGTGTTAGGGTGATTGTCATCAAAAAAGGTTTGCACTTTAAGCCACATTGCACACATTTCCTTAATCTTTGAAGTAGGCAACTTCTTCAATTTCTTTATCCCCTCCTCCGAAGCAGTTTCCTCAGGTCTGCCCTCTTGCTGTTCAAGATGATCTATCAGCTCATCAGTGGTTAGTTCTTCACTGTCCTCCTCCACCAACTCTTCCACATCCTCCCCACTAACCTCCAACCCCAAGGACTTCCCCAATGCCAAAATGGATTCCTCAACTGGCATAGGATTCTCAGGGTTAGCCTCAAATCCTTCAAAATCCCTTTTGTCTACACATTCTGGCCACAGTTTTTTCCAAGCAGAGTTCAAGGTCCTCTTAGTCACTCCCTCCCAAGCCGTACCTATCAGGTTTATACAATTGAGGATATTAAAGTGATTCTTCCAAAACTCTCTTAGAGTCAGTTGAGTTTCTGTGGTCGCTATAAAGCACTTTTGAAACATAGCTTTTGTGTACAGTTTCTTGAAGTTGGAAATGACCTGCTGGTCCATGGGCTGCAGGAGAGGAGTGGTATTAGGAGGCAAAAACTTGACCTTAATGAATCTCATGTCCCCAGAAAGTCGCGCTGACAAGTCTGTAGGATGACCAGGGGCATTGTCTAATACCAGGAGGCACTTAAAGTCTAATTTCTTTTCAGTTAGGCAATTTTTCACAGTGGGGGCAAATGCATGGTGTAACCAGTCATAGAAAAAGTCCCTAGTGACCCATGCCTTACTGTTTGCCCTCTACAGCACACACAAATTAGCCTTGAGGACATTGTTTTTCCTGAACACTCTGGGAGTTTCAGAGTGATACACCAATAAAGGCTTCACTTTGCAATCACCACTAGCATTGGCACACATCAACAGAGTAAGCTTGTCTTTCATAGGCTTATTTCCTGGGAGTGCCTTTTCCTCCTGAGTAATGTAGGTCCTGCTTGGCATTTTCTTCCAAAACAGGCCTGTTTCATCGCAATTAAACACTTGTTCAGGTTTCAGTCCTTCACTGTCTATGTACTCCTTGAATTCCTGCACATATTTTTCAGCTGCTTTTTGGTCCGAACTGGCAGCCTCACCATGCCTAATCACACTATGTATGCCACTACGATTCTTAAATCTTTCAAACCAACCTTTGCTGGCCTTAAATTCACTCACATCACCACTATTTGCAGGCAATTTCTTTACCAAATCGTCATGCAACTGCCTAGCCTTTTCACAAATGATCGCTTGAGAGATGCTATCTCCTGCTATCTGTTTTTCATTTATCCACACCAATAACAATCTTTCAGCATTTTCTAACACTTGCGGTCGCTGTTTTGTAATCACAGTTGCACCTTTTGCAAGAACAGCTTCCTTGATTGCCGTTTTCCTGGTCACTATAGTAGAGATGGTTGATTGGGGTTTATTATACAACCTAACCAGCTCCGACACACGCACTCCACTTTCGTACTTTGCAATTATCTCTTTCTTCATTTCATAAGTCATTAGCGACTTTTTTCTTGAAGGGTTGGCACTAGAAGCTTTCTTGGGGCCCGTGGTGACTTATTTTGCAGAAACAAGCACCAAACACGGTGATATTATGGATAATATGGAATGTACCGAATGTATCCTTAGGTGTGCGCACACTGGCTGGCTTGTAAACACTGGCACACAAGGGGCAGTTCAGGCCACACGTGGACACGTCTCGTATGAATCGTATCGAATGCAGGGTTTTCAATCGAATACCGAGGAAAATTTTTGCGATATAATGTATCGAATACCGGATTTATCGAATACCGATGCCATCGAATACCGGGGGTCCACTGTATTACAGAAATAGACATGATTTTTATTGCTTTCATGACGAAAAGTACCTTGAAATTGAGCTCAAAGTAGCGGAAATGTTCGATTTTTGCCGATGTTCAATGAACTGTGTAAGTCAAGTTGGTTAATTTTATTAAGTGTACTCTAACTTAACCACTCTGTAATTCGGCAAACTCAGTAATCCGGCACACTACAGGTCCCAATGATGCCGGATTTGTGATGGAGGACCTGTACACGCTTTCGTTTTACACTCGCTTGGCAGGACGGTAGTACCTCTCAGGGTGGTTATAAACTCATTTGTATTGGGAACAGTATGATATGAGGAAATTCAGGAATAATATTTTGTGTAAGGCTCCATGTGGTGACTACCACTAATCTATGAAATAACTGAGCTGCTTCTGTGGATAGTTTTCTTGTGTTATACATTGCCAAAGATGCTGCTGAACTTAAAAAGCATTGTGAAAGGCTGTGGGCCACCAGATACATTTTGTTTCACATTCTCTGCAAAACTTCTGTTTTCCAAAAGGGAGATTGATGAAAGTTAGTAAAGACCGCTAGATTGTTAAAATGTTTCATATCTAACACTGGATGTCTCCCACCAAGGTAGTGTAAGCCCCCCCCACCCTCAAAACAAAAAAAAAGGTAAACACATTCACCACCATCCGTTCAATAAATAGATGTTTTGCCAGAAGTGCACAGACATCACAGTTCCAATGGCTCTCTAAACTACAACATCCTCACCCCTGTTTTCAGTGTAGTACTTCCCACCTCCAGAACTCAAATCTGCCTAACTTGTTTTTCCCAGAGCCCTTCATGACTGTTACTGTGTTTACACCAAGAACTCATTATGCCATAAAGATAGCTTGTCTCCACTCAATATGATTTACCACACTTGCACTAGCCTGCTGGATGCTTAATCTCCTAGTACTCTAAACCTCTTTTATCCCCTTCTTCCATCCCTTATTCTGTTGCATCATCTCTTCATTTTTATATTGCATATGGAGTGGTAAGTCACACTTTCTAGCTTCATTCTCACCTTTTTTGATCACTTATTATTCCTCTAGCATATTCTACTGACCAAAGAATAAATGAAGGGAAAAAAAAAGGTTAGTTTGTGTTGAAATATCTGTGGAACGAATATAATAATAATACTAATAATTCTTCAAAGGCAGTGATTATGTATGAGTGATGGTGAAAGTGTTGAATGATGATGAAAATATTTTTCTTTCTTTTTGGGGTTTTCTTTCTTTTTGGGTCACCCTCCTTTGATGGGAAATGGCCGATGTGTTAAAAAATAATTAATAATAATAATAATAATAATAATAATAATAATAGAGTTAGAGGTATCAGGAAGATGGAGAGAATATTTTGAGGAATTGTTAAGTGCTGATGAAGATAGGGAAGCTGTGATTTCATGTGTAGGTTAAGGAGGAATAATATCTTGTAGGAGTGAGGATTAGTCAATTGTGAGTGTGGGGAAAGTTAGTGAGTCAGTGGGTAGAATGAAAAGGGGTAAGACAGCTGGGATTGATTGCATAAAGAAATGTTAAAAGCAGGTGGGGATATATTTTTGGAGTGGTTGGTGCTGTTATTGAATAAATGTATGGAAGAGGGCAATGTTCCTAGGGATTGTCAGCGAGCATGCATAGGTCCTTTGTATTAAGGCAAAGGGTACAAAAGAGAATGCAAAAATTATAGGGGAATAAGTCTGATTAATACTTTTATTAACTCCACACCTTTTCCTAATTTCCACACTCCGAATTCTCTGCATAATATTTACACCACACATTGCCCTTAGACAGGACACCTGCAGCGAGGAGGCGGTGGAGATGTCCTGTCTAAGGGCAATGTGTGGTGTAAATATTATGCAGAGAATTCGGAGTGTGGAAATTAGGAGAAGGTGTGGAGTTAATGAAAGTATTAGTCAGAGGGCTGAAGAGGGATTATTGAGGTGGTTTGGTCATTTAGAGAGAATGGATCAAAGTAGAATGACATGGAGAGCGTATAAATCTGTAGGGGAAGGAAGGTGGGGTAGGGGTTGTCCTCGAAAAGGGTGGAGGGCGGGGGTAAAGGAGGTTATGTGGGCGAGGGGCTTGGACTTCCAGCAAGCATGCGTGAGCATGTTAGATAGGAGTGAATGGAGACAAATGGTATTGGGGACCTGACGAGCTGTTGGAGTGTGAGCAGGGTAATATTTAGTGAAGGGATTCAGGGAAACCGGTTATTTTTATATAGCTGGACTTTAGTACTGGAAATGGGAAGTACAGTGCTTGCACTTTAACTCTTCGACTGTTTTGGTCGTATATACACGTCTTATGAGCCAGTGTTTCGGACATATATATACTCAGTAATTCTAGCGGCTTCAAATCAAGCAGGAGAAAGCTAGCAGGCCCACATGTGAGAGAATGGATCTGTGTGGTCAGTGTGCACCATATAAAAAAAAATCCTGCAGCACGCAGTGCATAATGAGAAAAAAACTGACCGTTTTTTTGGATTAAAATGCCAATTTTGAGGTGTATTTTCATATAATATTTATTGTTGTATTCTCGTTTTCATGGTCTCTTGTGATACAATGGAAAACATATTACAGAAATAGAGATGATTTTGATTAGTTTCACGATGAAAACGACCTTGAAATTGAGCTCAAAGTAGTGGAAATGTTTGATTTTTACCAATGTTCAAGAGTACAGTGGACCCCCGCATACCGTTGGCATCACATAACGTTAAATCCGCATACCGATACATTTTATCGCTAAGATTTTGCCTCGCATACCACTAAAAAACCCGCTCAACACTATTCGTCTGAGACGCGTCTAATGTGTGGCCTGAGCCAGCCTCACATGTTCCGCCAGTGGCATTGTTTACAAGCCAGCCTCCGCGGTAACATCCAAGCATACAATCGGAACATTTCGTATTATTACAGCATTTTTGGTGATTTTATCTGCAAAATAAGTGACCATGGGCCCCAAGAAAGCTTCTAGTGCCAACCCTGTGGTAAAAAGGGTGAGAAATATTATCGAAATACATGTACTGTGGTACCATGGTCAACTGCTGATGCTGCTGCTGCTGTAGCACTGTCAGCTGCTGCTGCTGTAGCACCATTTGCTGCTGCTGCTGTAGCACCGTCAGCTGCTGCTGCTGCTGTAGTACCATCTGCTGCTGCTGTAGCACCGTCTGCTGCTGCTGTAGCACTGTCAGCTGCTGCTGTAGCACTGTCAGCTGCTGCTGTAGCACTGTCAGCTGCTGCTGCTGCTGCTGTAGCACTGTCAGCTGCTGCTGCTGCTGTACCACCATCAGCTGCTGCTGCTGCTGCTGCTGTACCACCGTCTGCTGCTGCTGTAGTACCGTCTGCTGCTGCTGTAGTATCGTCTGCTGCTGCTGTAGCACTGTCAGCTGCTGCTGTAGCACTGTCAGCTGCTGCTGTAGTACCATCAGCTGCTGCTGTAGTACCGTCTGCCGCTGCTGTAGCATCGTTTGCTGCTGCTGTAGCACTGTCAGCTGCTGCTGTAGCACTGTCAGCTGCTGCTGCTGTAGCACTGTCAGCTGCTGCTGCTGTAGCACTGTCAGCTGCTGCTGCTGCTGCACTGTCAGCTGCTGCTGCTGTAGCACTGTCAGCTGCTGCTGCAGCACCGTCAGCTGCTGCTGCTGTACCACCGTCAGCTGCTGCTGTACCACCGTCAGCTGCTGCTGTAGCACCGTCAGCTGCTGCTGTAGCACTGTCAGCTGCTGCTGTAGCACTGTCAGCTGCTGCTGTTGTAGCACTTTCAGCTGCTGCTGCTGCTGTAGCACTGTCAGCTGCTGCTGCTGCTGTACCACCATCAGCTGCTGCTGCTGCTGTAGTACCGTCTGCTGCTGCTGCTGCTGTACCACCGTCAGCTGCTGCTGCTGCTGTAGTACCGTCTGCTGCTGCTGTAGCATCGTTTGCTGCTGCTGTAGCACTGTCAGCTGCTGCTGTAGCACTGTCAGCTGCTGCTGTAGTACCGTCAGCTGCTGCTGTAGTACCGTCTGCCGCTGCTGTAGCATCGTTTGCCGCTGCTGTAGCACTGTCAGCTGCTGCTGTAGCACTGTCAGCTGCTGCTGCTGTAGCACTGTCAGCTGCTGCTGCTGTAGCACTGTCAGCTGCTGCTGCTGTAGCACTGTCAGCTGCTGCTGCACTGTCTGCTGCTGCTGTAGCACTGTCAGCTGCTGCTGTAGCACCGTCAGCTGCTGCTGCTGTACCACCGTCAGCTGCTGCTGTAGCATCGTCTGCTGCTGCTGTAGCACTGTCAGCTGCTGCTGTAGCACTGTCAGCTGCTGCTGCTGCTGCTGTAGCACTTTCAGATGCTGCTGCTGTAGCACCATTGTTGGTGTGGCTTATTGAGAATACCAAGAAACAACCCCAGAGGGTTAGCCACCCAGGATAACCCAAAAAAGTCAGTGTCATCGAAGACTGTCTAACTTATTTCCATTGGTGTCCATAATCTTGTCTCCCAGGATGCAACCCACACCAGTCGACTAACACCCAGGTGAACAGGGAAAAACGCCTGGAACTAGTGCTCATATTGGTGAATTTAAAGCCAGCAAAGGTTGGTTTGAGAGATTTAAGAATCGTAGTGGCATACACAGTGTGATAAGGCCTGTTCTGGAAGAAAATGCCAAACAGGACCTACAGTACTCAGGAGGAAAAGGCACTCCCAGGACACAGTGTCTCTTCAGTCATTGCTGCATCTTCAATAAAGGTAAGTGTCATTTATTCTTCATTTAGTAGAGTAGTACATGCACAATATATATTGTGCATGTACTATCTACTATTGTGCATGTATCCTTCTCTTTGTGTGTAGGAAAATGTATATTTCATGTGGTAAAATTTTTTTTTTCATACTTTTGGGTGTCTTGCACGGATTAATTTGATTTCCATTATTTCTTATGGGGAAAATTCATTCGCATAACGATAATTTCGCATGACAATGAGCTCTCAGGAACGGATTAATATCGTTATGCGGGGGTCCACTGTACATCTGCTCTGAAATCGTTGGTACCAGACACGTCTGCCTGGGCCACTCATATACATGTAATTGTGACTCACTCTTGGGCACATTAAATGTCTTATTTTACATTATATAGACATTTTCATTAATCCATCTATGATATTTTCTTCAAAATTATGTAAGAAACATGTTACATAGCATATAAATATACCTTTGTTACTCGTTCACTCAGAGTGTGTCCCTCTAGTCTTAACTCCATAGTAAGGCTAATAGTACATAATAATAATCACTCTTTGGCACATTAAATGTCTTATTTTATGTTAATAAAATAAGACAAGGTAGTAGGTTGGTAGACAGCAACCACCCAGGGAAGTACTATCGTCCTGCCAGATGACTGTGAAACAGAAACCTGTAACTGTTTTGCATGATGGTAGGATTGCTGGTTTCTTTTTCTGTCTCATAAACACGCTAGATAACAGGGATATCTTGCTACTCCTACTTACACTTTGGTCACACTTCACAGACATGCACATGCATATATATATACATACATCTAGGTTTTTCTCCTTTTTCTAAATAGCTCTTGTTCTTCTTTATTTCTTCTATTGTCCATGGGGAAGTGGAAAAGAATCTTTCCTCCGTGGATGAATTTGGTAGGGTGTGCAAAAGAAGAAAATTAAAAGTGAATACAGGAAAGAGTAAGGTTATGAGGATAACAAAAAGATTAGGTGATGAAAGATTGGATATCAGATTGGAGGGAGAGAGTATGAAAGAGGTGAATGTATTCAGATATTTGGGAGTGGACGTGTCAGCGGATGGGTCCTTGGAGGCAAAGAGGGGAATGTATGAGAGTATAGTTTTACCAACGCTCTTGTATGGGTGTGAAGCATTTGTGATGAATGTTGCAGCGAGGAGAAGGCTGGAGGCAGTGGAGATGTCATGTCTGAGGGCAATGTGTGGTGTGAATATAATGCAGAGAATTCGTAGTTTGGAAGTTAGGAGGAGGTGCGGGATTACAAAACTGTTGTCCAGAGGGCTGAGGAAGGGTTGTTGAGGTGGTTCAGACATGTAGAGAGAATGGAGCGAAACAGAGTGACTTCAAGAGTGTATCAGTCTGTTGTGGAAGGAAGGCGGGGTAGGGGTCGGCCTAGGAAAGATTGGAGGGAGGGGGTAAAGGAGGTTTTGTGTGCGAGGGGCTTGGACTTCCAGCAGGCATGCGTGAGCGTGTTTGATAGGAGTGAATGGAGACAAATGGTTATTAATACTTGACGTGCTGTTGGAGTGTGAGCAAAGTAGCATTTATGAAGGGGTTCAGGGAAACCGGCAGGCCGGACTTGAGTCCTGGAGATGGGAAGTACAGTGCCTGCACTCTGAAGGAGGGGTGTTAATGTTGCAGTTTTAAAAACTGTAGTGTAAAGCACCCTTCTGGCAAGACAGTGATGGAGTGAATGATGGTGAAAGTTTTTCTTTTTCAGGCCACCCTGCCTTCGTGGGAATCGGCCAGTGTGTTAATAAAAAAAAAATATAGACATTTTCGTTACTCCATCTATGATATTTTCTTCAAAATTATGTAAGAAACACATTACATAGCATATAAACATGCATTGTTTATATGAGGTGGTGGGTAAACATTATGTTTTCTCTGGTCCAATGTTAGAGAAAATTGTATGAATCTGCGTTGGCTCAGTAACCGCTCTTAATACATTAAGCTTTTGTTTACAATTCTCGGCATGAATTATTCATTACTTCTCCCTTTGTTTATGATGGCATTTAAAGGTAGTTGCTAGAAACAATTAAACTCAGTGAACATGGTATGTTGATGGTAATATGGCTGTAGGCCGCAGTGTATGTAGCCGGTAAGTATACACCTCGGATGTAGTCTGCCTGGGACTACAAATAAATACAGTGGACCCCCGACTTACGATATTAATCTGTTCCTGAGAGCACCTCGTAAGACAAAATTATCATAAGCCGAATTAATTTTCCACATAAGAAATGATGGAAATCAAATTAATCTGTTCAAGACACCCAAAAGTATGAAAAAAAAATTTTTACCACATGTAATATACATTTTCCTATGCACAAAAAGCAGGATACATGCACAATATATATTGTGCATGTACTAGTATACTAAATGAAGAATAAATGACACTTACCTTTATTGAAGATGTAGTGATAAGTGATGAGACACTGTGTCCTGGGAGTGCCTTTTCCTCCTGAGTAATGTAGGCCATGTTTGGCATTTTCTTCCAGAACAGGCCTTATCACATTGTGTATGCCACTATAATTCTTAAATCTCTCAACCCAACCTTTGCTGGCCTTAAATTCACCAATATGAGCACTAGTTCCAGGCATTTTTTTCCTGTTCACCTGGGTGCTAGTCGACTGGTGTGGGTCGCATCCTGGGGGACAAGATTAAGGACCCCAATGGAAATAAGTTAGACAGTTCTCGATGACACACTGACTTTCTTGGGTTATCCTGGGTGGCTAACCCTCTGGGGTTAATTGTTTCTCGGTATTCTCGATAAGCCACACCAATAACAGTCTCTCCACATCTTCGAGTAGTACAGCTGACCGTGGTGCAGCAGCAGCTGACAGTGCTACAGCAGCAGCAGCAGCTGACCGTGGTGCAGCAGTAGTAGACCGTGGTGCAGCAGCAGCCGACCATGGTATGATAGTATTTTGATAGTATTTTTCACCCTTTTTACCACAGGGTTGGCACTAGAAGCTTTCTTTGGGCCTATGGTGGCTTATTTAGCAGGTACAAGCACTAAAAACACTGGAGTAATACAAAATATATCGAATGTATGTGTGCAACCGTGTCCGCCCTGGCTTACTACTGAATATCAGCATCACATTAACCCTTTGACTGTTTCGGTCGTATATATACATCTTACGAGGTACCGTGTTTGACATATATACTCATAAATTCTAGCAGCTTCAAATCAAGCAGGAGAAAGCTGGTAAGCCCACATGTGAGAGAATGGGTCTGTGTGGTCAGTGTGCACCATATAAAAAAAATCCTGGAGCATGCAGTGCATAATGAGAAAAAAATCCGACCTTTTTTTTTTAATTAAAATGCTAGCTTTGTGGTCTATTTTCATATAGTATTTATGGTTGTATTCTCGTTTTCTTGGCCTCATTTGATAGGATGGAAAACATATTATAGAAATAGAGGTGACTTTAATTGGTTTTACTATAAAAAGAACCTGGAAATGGAGCTCAAAATAGGGGAAATGTTTGATTTTTGCCGATGTTCAAAAGTAAACAAATGTCATTGTCCAATAAATGTCCCACTAGCCATTTTGATATGCAGTCATGAATGGGTTGACATTATTTGTACAATTATTACAGTATTGCAGTAGTCTGCATAACAGTAAATCTTCGATTTTTTTTTATTTGAATAAAAATTCAAAATAGAAAACAAGAGTAATAACATCAGAGGGGGCTGGAGGTGTGACTGATGAAGAAAATGTTATTTTAGAGCCAGGAATGTCTGCATTGTTCATTCTGGACCTTATTTTGAAATTGTTATATTTTTTTAATTTCTGTGAAATTGGCCAAATTGCAAATTTCTGACCACATTATTGGATAGGTGAAATTGGTAAATGGGCAGTTCCTTGTACTCAATCAATAGAAAAAATGGAGTTCTAAAGAAATAGCTATGAGTTTGGGTGACTGGAACAATGGAATTACCGAAAATAGGGCTCAAAGTGGGTGAAATTGCCTATTTGTAAATATCGCCGAGGTTGCTAACTTCAAGAGAGTGTAATTCCATCAGTTTTTCGTCAATTTTTTTTTTTTTGTGTGTGTCATTGCAATCGGGAAAAGGTTCTCTAACATTTCATAAGTTTTTTTTTTTTTTTTTTTTTTTTTTTAGGAGAAACACTGTACAACACAAACAGTTGTTTATTTCCCAGAACATTTGCATACATAACATGGTCGTAAATCGAGTGATCATATTTTGAGCAGGTCGTAAGTCGGATGGTAGGTGTATTCTCTATAAAATGTATTTTTTGTTAATATTTTTGGGTGTCTGAAACAGATTAACCCTTTCAGGGTTTTCAACGTACTAGTACGGCTTACGCACCAAGGTTTTTGACGTACTAGAATGCCTAAACTCTAGAGCCTTCAAATCTATCAAGAGAAAGCTGGTAGGCCTACATATGAAAGAATGGGTCTATGTGGTCAATGTGCGCAGTATAAAAAAATCCTGCAGCACACTGCGTAATGGGTAAAAAAAAAACTTTGTGCTTTTGAATTAAAACAGCGACTTTGCACTGTATTTTTGTATGGTATTTATGGTCGTATTTTAGTTTTCCTGGTCTCATTTTATAGAATGGAAGACATATTACAGAAATTGAGATGATTTTGATTGGTTTCACAATGAAAAGTACCTTGAAATTGAGCTCCAAGTAGCAGAAATGTTCAGTTCTCACCAAAGTTCAAAAGTAAACAAATCATGCCAAGTGTCCAATACACGTCAACTGGTGAATCAAATATTCTTTCACAAGTGCGCTGATATTATTTATACCATTTCTACACTAATGCCGTAGTCTGAATAACAGTAAGTCTTCTCTTTTTTTGTAAGAATAAAAATTCAAAGTGGAAAGCAAAAGAAATATAGCGGGGCCTGGATGTGATCCTAACGAACAGTAGTAACTTGTTTTTTAGTGCCAGAATGTCTTCTTGTTTATTCTGGAACCCTTTGGAAATTGGCATCTTCTGAAATTTGTGTAAAATTGGCAAAATTGCCAATTTCTAACCACTTTATTGGATAGTTGAAATTGGTAAATGGGTGGTTTTTTGTACTCATTCAATAGAAAAAAATGGTAGTTCTAGCGAAATTATATGTTTTTGTCGACTAGTACACAGAATTTGGCCAAAATGGGCTCAAAGTGGCGAAATCGCCGATGCGTAAACATCGGAAGAAACGCTAACTTCGCGAGAGCATAATTTCATGAGTTTTCCATCAAATTTCATACTTTTGGTTTCATTATGATCGGGAAAAGAATCTGTCATTTCATAAGAATTTTTTTTTTTTTTTATTTCCGAAAATATTCTAATTACCATTTCGGAAAAGAATCTGCTAGAAAAATATTTTTTTTTTCGAAATTTTCTCGGAGTTTAGGAGAGGGCCTCTCGACCCTGAAAGGGTTAATTGGATTTACATTATTTCTTATGGGAAATATTACTTCGGATTTCAGCCAACTTTCTGGAACAGATTAATTCTGAAAACCTGGAGTCTACTGTATTCCATTCTCTGACTATTTTGCTGTAATCTCTACCCACCTTCACAACCATTGGCAACAATGTTGGGCTGATATGACTCAATAAATTATATTCTATCAAACCAAGTTTGGGTTTCTGGCCTCTTCCTTGTCATCGATACCTAGGTTGGGAGACGACACTCTCAAGTCTTCACATCGGACACACTTGTCTAACTCATAGGTATCTCATGAAGAGGCATCCTGTTCCACTTGGCGAGAATTGTCTAGTTCCTGTTTCAGTTTTCCATATTCTATTGGACTGTCCTGCCTATCAACAAGCATGCAGAATTTTCCTCCAAACATCATCACCACTCTAATGCCCTTACTTTATTTTCCCTTCTTGCTGACAGACCCACCTTTGACCCAGACTCCCTCTTCGACTTTTTTGATCGCAACTGAGTTATTACACAAAGTTTTGATAATCTTTTCTTTAGCACTCCTCACAGCCCCTCCTAACTTTACCTTTATTGTCATCTCCACGCTTATTTATCCTTAGATCCTGCATCAGTTCCTACCATGCAGCACTGTATGACCCTGGTAGGTTTAGTGCTTCCTTTTGATTATAAAAATAATAATAATCTGGAAAATGCAAGCATCTCCAGTAACAAAACTGGGGCTAAAATTCATATTAGGACTAATACACATTGGGGGGGGGGCATTTTAACAGGATAGCATTTGTTGTTTAACCCCTTGACTGTCGCGGCCGTATATATACGTCATAGGAGATATGTATCTATACGCATAAATTCTAGCAGCTTCAAATCAAGCAGGAGAAAGCTGGTAGGCCCACATGTGAGAGAATGGGTCTCCATGGTCAGTGTGCACCATATAAAAAAAATCAGCGAGCCAGTGGTGCATTGTAGGAATGCCATTTCAGTCGTCCTTTTTCAGCATGTCTAGCGGTAAGAAATATGTGACTCCCCAGCAAATCTGGGACTCTTCTCTTCCCAAGTGATGCTCTAACACAGGTGGAAGTGTCAGTGAAGATCAATTTCATGATTTCGAGGAGTTTGAGACCAAAAGCAATGGAGGAGGAGGAGGAGGAAGAAGAGGAGGAGGAGGAAGAAGAGGAGGAAGAAGAGGAGGAGGAGGAGGAAGAAGAAGAGGAGGAGGAGGAGGAAGAAGAGGAGGAGGAGGAAGAAGAGGAGGAGGAGGAAGAAGAGGAGGAGGAGGAAGAAGAGGAGGAGGAGGAAGAAGAGGAGGAAGAAGAGGAGGAGGAAGAAGAGGAGGAGGAAGAGGAGGAGGAGGAAGAGGAGGAGGAGGAGGAGAAGAGGAGAAGGAGGAAGAAGAGGAGGAGGAGGAAGAAGAGGAGGAGGAGGAGGAGGAAGAAGAAGAGAGGAGAAAGGAGGAAGAGAGAGGAAGAAGAGGAGGAGGAGGAGGAAGAAGAAGAGGAGGAGGAGGAAGAAGAGGAAGAGGAGGAAGAAGAAGAATAAGAATACGTAATAATAATAATGTGTAATAATATGTTCCCTTGAAGCATGAAAAACAGTCCACCCCATGACAGTGACAGATAAGGGGAGATAACATCTGATAAGAGCTGACGATTTGATGAGCGTAAATGAGGGTGGGAGAGGGTGCAGCTGATAAGAAAAGATTAGATGACCATCGCCCTCTCTTTGTTTTTGCTGGTACACAAACATTTCTGTCTATTTGTCTGCCAAGCTCCCTGTCTATCCATCTAGCTCTCTGTCTCAGAGAGAGCCACAAGACTGTGTTATCATCACGTTTACTCGCATCTTCAAGCAGAGTATAGCACTTTGTCTGGATTTTTTGGGTTATCCTAGGTAATTTACACTATGTATTCTTGTATTTATGTGTACCTGTGAGACAGATAGAAAGAGAGAGACAGATTGAAAGAGATAGAATGAGGGAGAAAGATAATTAGATAGAATGGAGGGGAAGCAGCATCTGACACCATTGTTTTGACAGGCGGTAGGGGGAGTGAGTAATGAGACTTTGTCATTTTGACAGCTGCCGACTGCTGACTCAAAACAATTATAAGCCCCACACACACACACAAGACAAGCTTGCTGAATGAAGATAACAGCAGTTATATGAAAGTATCTAGTGACTATATATGTGTATATATATTATAGATAGGTAGTAGATTGGCAGACAGCAACCGCCCAGGGAGGTACTACCGTCCTGCCAAGTGAATGTAAAACGAAAGCCTGTAATTGTTTTACATGATGGTAGGATTGCTGGTGTCCATTTTTCTGTCTCATAAATATGCAAGGTTTCAGATACGTCTTGCTACTTCTACTTACACTTAGGTCACACTACACATACATGTACAGGCATATATATATACACACATCCCTCTGGGTTTTCTTCTATTTTCTTTCTAGTTCTATTCTTGTTTATTTCCTCTTATCTCCATGGGGAAGTGGAATAGAATTCTTCCTCCGTAAGCCATGCGTGTTGTAAGAGGCGACTAAAATGCCGGGAGCAGGGGCTAGTAACCTCTTTCTGTATATATTACTAAATGTAAAAGAGAAACTTTCGTTTTTCCTTTTGGGCCCACCCTGCCTTGGTGGGATACGGCCGATGTGTTGAAAGAAAGAAAGATATTATAGAAACCAGAAGGAAGGAAGGACGAGATGAAAGGAAGGAAAAAATTAAGGAAAGACGAAGGAATGTAGGAAGGAAGGTAGGAAAGGAAGGTAGGAAGGTAGGTAGGAAAGGATTGCAGGAAGGTAGGAAAGGAATGCAGGAAGGTAGGAAAGGAATGCAGGAAGAAAGGCAGGAAAGGAATGCAGGAAGGTAGGAGGAAGGAATGATGACACATGACCATTTACCTAGGATAACTACATAACACAACTGCCTGCTAATACTTTGAAGAAAACTGCTCAGACGAGGTGTTTTGTCTTTGCACATAAAAAAAAAACTTCCACAAAAATGCACACACTGGTTTTATGTGTGAGGAGTGTAAGACACCATTGTGTATGACACCATGTTTCAAAAGAGTTACACAAGCTGCAGAACTTCTAGGAATATGTCCAGTGACTGTATATTGGTATTTATATTATAGAACAATAGTAATAAAAAAAAATTTGTATTGTTTGTTTTGTAAACAAGTTTTGTAAACAATATATTGATAATTATGTTTGTGCGCTTATTGTGTTGTATACAACGAGTGTATATATGTACATTGCACCTTACTTTGGTCTCACAGGCCACATAAGTTATGTGAAAAAATAAAATAGTGAAAAAAACAACAAACCTTCAAATACAAGTAAACCAAAGTTTACCAGGTGAGCGACAGTCGCCGCTGTTGCCATACGCAGCTCATTTTCTGCAAACTTCATGCCTCTATATCTGGGTAAGTACTGATAGGATTTTTTTTTTTTTTTTTTTTTTTTTTTTTTTTTTGACTAAAACAATCAGAAAAATAATCTTAACATTTTCATAAGATTTTTTCAAATATTTTGCGACATCAGGAGACACTTCAGGATTGGGCCTTTCGACAGTCAAAAGGTTAATTATGAACTGTTCCAGTCAGCCATTCTTGTCTAATCTGTTTTAATATTATTTCAGGCTAAAAAGCAGATGGAAACACTTGAAGAATTTCTTGACAGTCAACTCAAAGAAATGGAAAGTTCAGCAAATCAGGAAGCTCGAGGATCTGCTTTAGAGGAGTCCACCCACCAAGACAGGGTAGACAGGAACTTCCAGGACCCCATAGAAGGGATGTCCCAGGCCTCACAGATTCTGCAGGATTCTTTAGAAGGTATATCTTTCCAGAATAGTGATAATGTCCCATCCCATGATGACGAAAAAGAATTGATAACCCCATCTGCCACTCCTGACTCCTTAACATCATCTACTCCCTTGTCTTCTGCTTTTTCTACTTCAACTGCTGATTCCTTCACCTCCCCTTCTTCCTCAAAGAGCTCTGCATTAGCTTCTGCCCAAAATACAAAAACTTTTTCAAGAAATACTTATCCATCAGCATCATCTTTGAGGACCTCTCCAGATAGTTCATCTTCCTCTACATCTTCACTTTTTGGTGGTGTCTCTACCAAGTCAAATGACCATCTCCCAACAAATAAAGAAAAGTTCTCAAAACGCAGACAGCGAAAGTTACCACGCACTTTTTTAAGTTCTGGAACCAAACAAGGTAGATTTCGTAATTTTATCACTAGTTTTGCATGTTAGCTGCTTTAATGTTTTTTGCATTTTTTTAGTACAGTATTTTGCCTTGTTATTATCCATTGATATTGTTTTTCATATTTCCAATGACATTACAACAATAAGCAGTATAATAATCAATTTACAATAACTTTAAAATGCATGTGCCCTGGTATTGTGTGATGAGTTAATTTTAATTGCTTTGGAGGGATTTACCAGCCTGATCATTTAGGCAGCTGATGTTCTATATACCATAGTAATAATAATTATTATATTATACACTATTAATAGTGAAGTCTGCCTGATGTGATGATAACTTGGCTGAACCTCTCAACTTTTTAAAATGTCTTAAAACACTGCTTTTGTCCTTTGAAATATTGATATAAATTGCACCTATTAGCAACAGATCATCATTAATAATATAAAGCAGTCTCTGTAGTACAAACATAATTGAAATGGCTCATACATTTGTAATCCCCCATTTTAGGGCACTGTGCATATTTTGATAAACTATTCTGCATTCTTGGGACCACGTCGCATAATTTTTCTTAAGAAATATTCCTACCTCCCTCTACACCCAACCTTATCTAATCCTACACATTTCTACAGCTTTTGTTGAGACTTGTCAGATTTCCTTTTTTTTTTTTTTTTTTTTATGCTGTGATTCTTACAATCTTCTGCTCTTTCTGCATCTCTTGTAGGCATGTCTGCAGTAAGGCATGACATGACCCACCCCATGGTCAAAATGGCAGTAAAATTATAATTTTACCACAAAGTTTGGTGTGTTTAGGTGAGCTTAACCAAGAGCAGTTCTAAATATATATTTATAAATTTAATAACACTCCATGGGGAAGTCATAAAGAATCCTTCCTCTGTAAGCCATGCATGTCATAAGAGGCAACTAAAATGCCAGGAGCAAGGGGCTATTAACTCATTATCCTGTATAAATTACTGAATGTAAATAGAAGGAAAACTTTCTTCTTGGTGGGAGTCAGTCAGTGTGTTAAAAAAAATAATTGTGTTTATGCTCTAAAGATAAGTTCACCTTAAATTAATTTGGAAATCAATGACTGTGCAGCTGAAGGTGTACACTTTTGAAATGTTGTACAAATAAGAACATAAGAACATAAGAACGAAGGAACACTGCAGAAGGCCTACTGGCCCATGCGAGGCAGGTCCAAGTCTCCTACCGGCTTAAGCCAATGCACCCAACCTAGTCAGGTCAGGTCACATTGACTTAAGGAAGGAACACGGCAACCGACCTGGTAGCACAAGCTATCAGGTCTAACTCACACCCACCCACAAATAAAACTTATATTCTTAGCTACTTCATAGTTTTGATCCATTGAATTTATCAGTTTAGCAGAGAAACTTCATCATTTATATAAATCTTCCTAAGGCTGCTATCATTTTGTAGAATGGGGATTTGTGCTACAGATTCCAGGGAGATTTTTTTATCTCATCTGAATGAGTTGTTAGTTTCCCAAGGATTTTAAGGTAAACTACTGTATATAGGCATAGATTGAATTTCATAAGGTATCATTGACATTAAGTTTAAAACCAAAAGGGCACAATACCATGACTGGAACAATACACAGATAACTCGCATATAGGAGAGAGAACCTTACGATGATGTTTTGGTCCAATTTGGACTATTTACAAAGTCACACTATCACAAAAAAGTGAGGGAGCCAATATATAGAGGTGAGGGGGACAAGGATAAGAACAAGAGAGGAAGAAAAAGTAGTGGTAGTAGTAAGGCTGGTGGTGGAAGTAGTAGTAGAGGTAATAGTGGTAATAGAAAGTAGGGAGAGTATTTCAGTGGCACAAGAGAGAAAGGGAAGTGAAGGATGAAGGGAGGCAATAATAATGGTAGTAGCAATAGTAGTAGAAATGGAGTGGTAGTAATAGTAGAAGTGGGATCAGCCTAAGGACAAGAAAAAAGAGCACTGTAGGAGAACTAAGGACCCACAGGTGGGGGGAAACTGAAAGACAGGACACACTTAGGCAGAAGAGAGGAAAAGAAGGAAAGAAAAAGGAAATTTAGGAAAGGAGAAGAGGAAGGGAGAGAAGAAATTATCAGGTCAAATCAAGAGTGTTCTGAAGGAACCATCAGAAACAAAGCCAGGACTAAGATTCATACTAGGAAAGATGTGTATAAAGGATGCTTCAACAAGATGGCAACTGTGAAGGTTAGAAGTAGGATAGACAGTTTTAGCAGAGGACCAGTCATTAAGATGACTGTGATCTCCAACATGACAGAAAAGAGCATTATGGGTGTCAGCAAACCTAACACTTGTTTGTGTTCTTTGAGTCTGTCAGAGAGAGAGAGCAGCCAGTCTCTCTGAAGTACTGGAGAGGACAAGAGGAGCATGAAATAGAGTAGACACATGGGGTATCTATAGCACGAAGAGAGGTATGAGCTAGATTACTACAAAGGGTGTTAGGTTGACGAAAGGTAAGTTTAATGTCTAAGGGATGAAGAGAGTTGCTGAGATTAGAAAGACTGGAAATATAGGGAAAGCACAGAATAGGAGATTTCACAGGAGTAGAGAGTTTGGGGAGAGAAGGAAGTCCATTTGGCATATGAAAAGGCAGAATTTATGAAATCAGAAGGGTGGCGAAGATGAGAGAATGAATTGCAAAGAGTGGAAATTTTTGATTCAAGGAACTGAGGGTCACAGATGTGGAGGGCATGGAGAAAGAGAGAAATTAGAACATTTTTCTTGTTCAGTGGGAGTAGTAAGAGAAGTAAATGCTCAGATCTTGGCAAGAGGTGTGGGTTAAAAGATGAAGAATCTAACACAAAGTGGGAGGTGTCACAGTTGCTCTTTGCTGATGACACTGTGCTTTTGGGAGATTCTGAAGAGAAGTTGCAGAAAGAAGTTAAAAGTGAATATAGGAAAGAGTAAGGTGATGAGGATAGCAAAAAAATTAGGCAACGGAAGATTGGATATCAGATTGGAGGGAAGGAGTGTGGAGGAGGTGAATGTGTTCAGATATTTGGGAGTGGATATGTCAGCAGATGGGTCTGTGAAGGAGGAGGCAAATCATAGAATTGACGAGGGGAAAAAGGTGAGTGGTGCACTGAGGAGTCTGTGAAGACAAAGAACTTTATCCATGAAAGCAATGAGGGGAATGTATGAGAGTATAGTTATACCAGTGCTCTTTTATGAGTGTGAGGCATGGGTTGTTAATATTGCAACAAGGAGAAGGCTGGAGGCAGTGGAGATGTCATGTCTGAGATCAGTGTGTGGTGTGAATATAATGCAGAGAATCCGTAGTTTGGAGATTAGGAGGAGGTGTGGGATTACCAAAACTATTATCCAGATGGCTGAAGAGGGGTTATTGAGATGGTTTGTAGAGAGGATGGAATGAAATAGAATGACTTTGAGAGCATACAAATCTGTATGGAGGGAAGGCAGGGTAGGGGTCAGCCTAGGAAAGATTAAGGATTAAGATGTTTATTTTGATAAATTACGTGGTTGTACAGAGGAATATAATAGTTGGGTGTACATGCCAAAAGCCCCTTTGTATGCAGAGCATTTCGGGCAAACTTAAAGATTAACTTTAGATTAGTAAGGCAATAATACATAGTTCATATGGTCATTAGATGAGTTGCAGTGAGTACAGGAGAACTGAATATTTTATCAGGTAATGCTACATGGTTATGATAAGTCCAGTGGAGACTTATTACACTATTGAATTAGTTAATAAAAATTACAGTTCATATGACAATGTAACAATTTACAATATGATGTATTACAGTGTAGTACTACGTATTTAAAACAATGAAATTTGGTATTACAATGGAACAATATACATTATGATGTACTGTATTACAATCTACCACTATTTAAAATAATGAAAAAACAGACCTCCTAATTTCAAAGTAGTAAGTGGTTGAGAATTCATCAGCATAATATGAGTAGCTTTTGAGAACTGGTAGTGATCAGGTACGGTTTGTCTGGTTAATTTTAGGTGATTAGGCGATTTCTTATTAGGGCCTTAAACTGATTTGCAGACAAGGGTCCTTTAGTGTGTTCTGGCAATGAATTCCAGATCTTTGGGTCTTTTACGTGCATAGCATTTTTGCATAGGGAGAGATGAACATGAGGGATATTATGGTTGTGTGTTCTGTTATAGTTATCAAGGAGGAGTTTGAGAGGAGGGTTTACATTAGGGTATAGTGTTCTGTGTAAGTAGTAGGCACAATAATAAGTGTGGATGTTTTGTATATTTAGCAAGTTAAGACTCTTGAAAAGAGGTGGAGTGTGTTGTCTAATGCAGGAGTTAGTAATCAATTGCACTGCAACTTTTTCCTGGGCTATTAACCCTTTGACTGTTTCGGTCATATATATAAATCTTACGTGCCACTGTTTCTGACATATTTATACGCGTAAATTCTAGCGGCTTCAAATCAAGCGGGAGAAAGCTGGTAAGCGTATATGAGAGAGAATGGGTCTCAGTGGTGGGTGTGCACCCTGTGAAAAAATCTGGGACTCAGTGGTGCATTGTGGGAACGCCATCTTGGTAGTCCATTTTCACCATGCTTCGCGGTAAGAAGTACCTCACTCCTCGGTATATTGGAAGTCTACTGTTCCCAAGTGATAGTTCTAACAGTGATGGAAGTGCCAGTGAAAGTGAATTTCATGGTTTTGGAGAGGGTGTGACTGAAAGCAGTGCCAAGGATTACGTAATTAGTGATGAAAACCCCGATGACCCACAACCGTCCACCTCTGGTGCTGGCACATCTCATTCACGTTCACCTGTACCAGGATGAAAAAGGACACTATTTCCCCGTTTACAGGACTCAGATCTGAGCAGTGAAAGTGATAATGATAGTGATTTCGAAGCTATTGACAGCAGCTTGAGTAGCGACAGTGAGGGGTAATATTCGCCAGTGAAACAGCAGTATGTTTGATGCAGCATGCATTCTGGTAGTGTGTCTTATGCCCTTCCAAGGCAGAGGAGTAAATCTGGGAGTACATCCCGTGGCCCTACACCATGACCTGACAGTGAAGATAACACTATTGTTACAATGGGGATGTGTAATGTGCATGGGGAAGAAGGTGGTGGTGATGTTGGCGGTGGCATGAGTTATGTGGCACCAGCAGCAGGCCACGCTACTACCGACGCTGCTGACTCTGCATAACTACAACCAGCCTCATCCAACCCCACACTCCCACAACAACCACAACTAAGTTTCAATATCCAGAACCCACCAGCAGACCATATCTGGGATTGGCAGCAAGGTGATGATTTTATTCCCAATCCCCATGACTTTGATGAAACACAAAGTGGAATATGGCCATCATGTATACTTGGGAACAATGCCACTGAACTAGAATGCTTTCAGTTATTCTTTGATGAACCCCTGATGGACATTATTGTCAGGGAAACGAAACACATACTATGAGTACACCATGGCAAATACAATTCTTTCACCAAGATCATGGCTACACCAGTGGAAGGACACAACTGTGACAGAGATGTACCTGTTCTTTGCCACCATAATGCTTATGCAATATGTGTATAAGCACACTGTCACCACATACTGGTCAACAGAACGCCTGATTTCAACCCCAGGTTTTAGTGACATTATAGGAGTGAATTGATTTTTGATACTGTTATGTATGTTATTTTTTTAAGACAAAACAAGGCCTGACAGAAGCGATAGGTTATATAAGATCAGGAACGTGTTTATGTACCTGAAACAAAAGTGTTGCATGTATTTTTATCCCTTTAGGAAGCTTGTTATTGACGAGTCTTTGATTTTATTCAAAGGAAGACTCTCATTCAGGCAGTACATACCATGCAAGAGGAAACGCTTTGGTATAAGGTTATTTGTACTGTGTGACTGCAAAAGTGGTCTCGTTTTGGATATCATTGTGTACACTGGCAGTAATACATTAGGAGTAATACCAGGAGGTTATTGGGTACCTCTGGTGATGTGGTTCGAACAATGATGGAACCATATCTTGGTAAGGGGCATATATTATATACTGATAACTGGTACACAAGCCCCATACTCAGTGATTTCTTGCGAGTGAACCTGACAGACTTGTATGGCACAGTGCGTGGTAGTCATAAGCATATGCCAAGGTTCAACGCTGGCACTCGCAGAGGCGAGGTGCAAGCCTTGGCTGCCAATGACGACATGGCATTTCGGTGGCATGACAAACGTTATGTCAAATTCTTGACATCAGTTCACTGAAACAAAATGGCACACACGGGCAGGCACAAAAGAGAGACCAATGAACCCATTCTAAAACCTGCAGCTGTCATGGACTACAATCTCAATATGCGCTTAGTGGACAAATGTGACATGCAGATTGGGTTTGCTGATTGTGTACGCAAGAGTTATAAGTGGTATATAAAACTTTTTTTTCCATCTTGTTGATATTTCAATGCTAAATGCTTATAACATATACAAGTTGAGGACCAACAACAAACCAAAATATGGTGAATTTTGTTTGTCGGTCATCAGACAAATAATCGTCAAGTACCAAGGAGCAACACCTGCAATAGACCAGCGCCCACAAAATTACCAACACATGCCATCTTGTTTGAGGCCTGGTGATCACTACTCCATACAACTGCCTCCTATTGCTTTCAAGAAAAATGCTCAGAAGAGGTGTTTTGTATGTGGACATACCACAAAACGCCCACAAACACGCAGAGACACTTGTTTTATGTGTGAGGAGTGTCAAGTGCCACTCTGCATATACTCATGTTTCAAAGAGTTCCACAAGCTGCAGCAGTTCTAGGAAAGTGTTCAGTGACTGTACATATGTATATATATTATAGAACAATAGTAATAAACAATGTTTTGTATTGTTTGTTTGTGTAAAAAAGTTTTATACACAATCTAATAATGATAATGTTTGTTCAGTTATTGTGTTGTAAACAATGAGTGTATATTTGAACAATGCACCTTACTTTGGTCTCACAGGCCACATAAGTTACTTAGAGAAGAAAAGTATTGGAAAATGCAAGAAACCTTTGAATTGGAGTAAATAAAAGAATACCGGGTGGGCGGCATTTGCCGCTGTTGCCATACACCGTTCATTTTTTGCCAACTTTGCGCCTCTATATCTCGGTAAGCACTGATGGCAAAAAAAAATTTTAGGTTTAAAACACTCGGTAAAATAATCCTAACATTTTGGTGATAATTTTTTTTTTCTTTTTTTTTCGAATATTTTGTGACATAGAATGACAGTTTCAGAAAGGGGCCTGCGACAGTCAAAGGGTTAAAGGCTTAAGGTGATTTGTTGTGGTTGAGCCCCATGCACAAATACCATAGGTGAGGTAAGGATATATGAGAGAATGGTACAAAGCTAGAAGAGCTGATTGGGGTACATAGTACCGTATCTTTGAAAGGATGCCAACTGTTTTGGAGACTTTCTTGGAAATTTGCTGTATGTGTCTCTGAAATTTGAGACTGCAGTCAAGGTGGAGACCTAGAAATTTGCCCTCTGGATGTCTCGAAATAGGTGAACCATTTATCAGTATGGTTAGCTGTACATTTGAAACTCTTTGCAAAAAGCATCAAGTAGGTTTTATATATTCAAATTCAAATTTATTTATTTGCAAGTAGTACATTGAGATTGTTTTTACAATAATGGGTTGCAGTGCAAAGAGAGCCTCTATTATGCCTATGCATTATGGGCCAACTTAATTTAACCCTTTCAGGGTTTCGGCCGTACTAGTACGGCTTACGTGCCAGGGTTTTTGACGTACTAGTACGCATAAATTCTAGCGCCTTCAAATCTCAGGGGAAAAGGCTGGTAGTCCTATATGTGAGAGAATGGATCTGCGTGGTGGGTGTGCGCAGTAGAAAAAAAATCTGGGACCCAGTGGCGCATTGTGGGAACGCCATATTAGTACACCTTGTCCAACATGCCTCGCGGTAAGAAGCTCCTCACTCCTCGGCGAATTGGGACACTTTTGTTCCCCAGTGACAGTTCTAATACGGATAGAAGTGCCAGTGAAGATGAGTTTCAAGGTTTTGGTGAGGTTTTGACCGAAACTAATGACCATAATATCGGTAATAGTGAGGAAAATCCAGACGACCCTCAGCCTTCCACCTCTGGTGCTGGGCCATCTTGTTCATGCTCATTTGTACCAGAATCAAAGGGGAAACTTCTATTTTCCCAAATCCCAGACTCAGATGTGATCATTTGTGATGATAGTGATTATGAACTACAAGCTCTTCAAACTAGTTCCAGTAGTGATAGTGAAGTGCAATATTCCCCAGTGAAGCGTCAGTATATACGACGATATATGTGCTCTGGTAGTGTGCCATATGCTATTCCAAGGGGAAGGAGTACATCTCAGAGTACATCTTGTGGCTGTACAGCAGGAACTGACAGTGAAAATGACGATGATACTGTTGCAGTTGGGATGGAAAATGTGCATGGTGGTGGTAGTGGTGGTGCCGGCCGTGAGGCACCAGCAGTGGCCCACGCTGCCACCCACGCCGCCACCCACACCGCTGCCTCAGCTGATCTACAACAAAGGCCACCATCCCCCACCCACCCACCACACCAGCCTCCACAACCACAACCTCCACAACCACAACCACATGTCATTGTCCAGTACCCACCAGCAGACCGCACCTGGGATTGGCAGGAAGCTGTCAATTTTGTTCCAAATCCCCACCAGTTTGATGACAGCCAATGTCGAATATGGCCATGTTGTACACTGGGAAACAATGCCACTGAACTAGAATGTTTCCAGTTATTCTTTGACAAACCCCTGATGGAAAGTATTGTCATGGAATGCAACACATACTACGAGTACACCATGGCAAACACAATACGTACTTTCACCAAAATCATGTCTACACCAGTGGAAGGAGACAACTGTGGCTGGGATGTTCTTTTTTTTGCCACAAAATGCTTATGCCACATGTGTATAAGCACAGTGTGAAATCATACTGGTCAATAGACCGACTGACTGCAACCCCAGGTTTCAGTGATATAATGCCAGTGAATCGATTTGTGCTACTGTTACATATGCTTCACTTCTCAGACAAAAACCGGGCCCGACAGAAACGACAGGTTATATAAGATTAGGCATGTGTTTTTGTGTATCTGAAAGAGAAATTCAATATGTATTTTTATCCCTTCAGGAAGCTTGTAATTGACGAGTCTTTGATTCTGTTCAAAGGAAGACTCTCTTTCAAGCAGTACATACCAAGCAAGAGGAAATGCTTTGGTATAAAGTTGTTTGTGCTTTGTGATTGTTACAGGTCTGGTATTGGATATTATTGTGTACACGGGAAGTTATACATTGCAAAAAAACCAGGAAGTTATTGGGCACCCTCTGGTGACGTGGGTTAGAACAATGATAGAAACCATACCTTGGTAAGGGCATATATTATATACAGATAACTGGTACACAAGTCCAAAACTCAGTTTATTTTTTGTGAGTGAACATGACAGATGTGTGTGGCACAGTGATGCAAATCGGAAACATATGCCCCGGTTTGACGCTGGCAAATCGTAGAGGTGAGGTGCAGAGTTTGCTGCCAATGACATCATGGCATTTTGGTGGCATGACAAAACGAGATTCACGCTGTTGTCATCAATTCACCCTAATGAAATGGCAGACACTGGCAGGCAGCATGGAGAAAGCAATGAACCCATTCTAAAACCTGCAGCTGTAATGGACTACACCCTCAAATATGCATTCAGAGGACAAATGTGACAAACAGATTTTGGGTTTGCTGATTGTGTTCGCAAGAGTTATAAGTGGGCATAAAACTCTTTTTCCATCTTCTGGAGATTTCCATGCTGAAAGCTTATAATATGTATAAATGAGGACCAGAAACAAACCACCATAGGGCAAATTCTGTTGTCATCAAACAAATAGTATTCAAGTACCAAGGAACAAACACCTGCAAAGAACCGCCCACCCAAATTTTTAACAACTTCCTTCTCGTTTTTAAGCATGTTATCACTTCCTGGTAAAACTGCCTGCTACTGCTTTCAAGAAAAAAGGGTCAGAAGAGGTGTTACGTCTGTGCACATACAAAAAAACGCCCACAACAATGCAGACACTCGTTTTATGTGTGAGGAGTGTAAAACACCACTGTGCATGTCACCATGTTTCAAAGAGTTCCACAGACTGCAGAACTTCTAGAAACATTCCCTGTGACTGTATATGTGTAAATAAAATATAGAAAAATAGTAATAAACAACATTTCATATCATTTGTTTGTGTAAATATTTTCCGTAAACAAAACAATGACAACAGTGTTCATGCTGTTATTGTGTAGTATTGAAAAAGAAATAACTTACAAAATATTGATCATATTGGTCTCACAGGCCATAAAAGTTACTTGGAAAAAGAAAAATTAAAAAATAATAGAAAATAGTACATAAAATACTAAATAAAAGAATACCGGGTGACGGCAGTCAGCGATGTTACCACATGTGCATTTTCTGTCAACTTCATGCCTCCATATCTCGGTAAGTATTGATGGTAAAAAATTTTTGTTTAGCCAATAATGTTTAGAAAAAAAACTATTTTTTCATAAGAAAAAAATACTTTTTTTTTTTTTTTTTTTTTTTTTTTTTTTTTTTTTTTTTTTTTTTGAAATTTGGCCGACCCTGAGAACAAGTCTCTAACAGGGCCTGTCGACCCTGAAAGGGTTAATGGCTTACTGACTACTTAACACTAAAGAAATTTATCATAGTTGTTCAGTAGTTCTATTAATTATAAGTGAATCTAATTTATACAAGCCAAAAGGATATATTCAGAAGTGCTTTTTATGAAACATGATTCAAGAGTAGTTTCCTGTAGTTTACAGTTATTTACAGTATGAGAATGCTACAATTTGGTGAAGGGCAATGCTGCTTTTGGTATGTATGTATACTTCTTTGTGGTGATTTGCCAATATATGAACTTGGTCGTCTAGTCTTGAAGTTTTAAGATTTAGGTAAATGGTAGATTTATTGGTAATGTTAAATATTGAGTATTTAGTCTAGGATGATTAAGTGAGAGTAAGTCTGTTGGTAATCATCCACGTAGATATTTTTAGCAGTTCAGCATTTACTGTGTCTGTTATCATAGTTGGGTTTGGGTAAGAAAAAGCATAAGTTGTGTCATCTGCAAATAAAATGGGTTTATGGAGATTAGATGTACATTGGGCCCTCGTGTAACGCTATTAATCCGTTCCTGAGAGCTCAACGTTAGGCAAAATTATCGTTAGGCGAATTCATTTTCCCCATAAGAAATAATGGAAATCAAATTAATCCATTCCTGACACCCCAAAGTATGAACAAAAAAAAAATTTTACAACGTGAAATATTAATTTTAATACACACAAACTGAAGAAGACATGCACAGTTACATGACACTTACCTTTATTGAAGATCTGGTGATGATTGATGGGATGGGAGGAGGGGAGACTGTGGATGGTGTTAATGTTTAGAAGGGGAATCCCCTTCCATTAGGACTAGAGGTGGCAAGTTCTTTTCCGGTGTTACTTCCCTTCTTCTTTTAATGCCGCTAGGACCAGCTTGAGAGTCACTGGACCTCTGTCGCACAACATATCTGTCCATAGAGGCCTGTGCCTCCCATTCCTTTGTGACATTCCTAGTGTTTCACAACATTGTCAGTGTAATAGTCACCAGCATGGCTTGCAATAGCTGTGTGAGGGTGATTGTCATCAAAAACGGTTTGCACTTTAAGCCACATTGCACACATTTCTTTAATGTTTGAAGTAGGCAACTTCTTCAATTTCTCTATCCCCTCCTCTGAAGCAGTTTCCTCAGGTGTGGCCTCTTGCTGTTGAAGATGATCTAGCAGCTCATCAGTGGTTAGTTCTTCATTGTCCTCCTCCACCAACTCTTCCACATCCTCCCCACTAACCTCCAACCCCAAGGACTTCCCCAATGCCACAATGGATTCCTCAACTGGCATAGGATTCCCAGGGTTAGCCTCAAACCCTTCAAAATCCCTTTTGTCTACACATTCTGGCCACAGTTTCTTCCAAGCAGAGTTCAAGGTCCTCTTAGTCACTTCCTCCCAAGCCTTACCTATAATGTTTACACAATTGAGAATGCTAAAGTGTTCTCTCCAAAACTCTCTTAGTCAATTGAGTTTCTGAGGTCACTACAAAGCACCTTTCAAATATAGCTTTTGTGTACAGTTTCTTGAAGTTGGAAATGACCTGCTGGTCCATGGGCTGTAGGAGAGGAGTGGTATTAGGAGGCAAACACTTGACCTTAATGAAGCTCATTTCCGCAGAAAGTCGCTCTGCCACGTCTGAAGGATGACCAGGAGCGTTGTCTAATACCAGGAGGCACTTAAGGTCTAATTTCTTTTCAATTAGGTAATTTTTCACAGTTGGGGCAAATGCATGGTGTAACCAGTCATAGAAAAATTCCCTAGTGACCCATGCCTTACTGTTTGCCCTCTACAGCACACACAAATTAGCCTTGAGGACATTGTTTTTCCTGAACACTCTGGGAGTTTCAGAGTGATACACCAATAAAGGCTTCACTTTGCAATCACCACTAGCATTGGCACACATCAACAGAGTAGGCCTGTCTTTCATAGGCTTATGTCCTGGGAGTGCCTTTTCCTCCTGAGTAATGTAGGTCCTGCTTGGCATTTTCTTCCAAAACAAGCCTGTTTCATCGCAATTAAACACTTGTTCAGGTTTCAGTCCTTCACTGTCTATGTACTCCTTGAATTCCTGCACATATTTTTCAGCCGCTTTGTGGTCCGAACTGGCAGCCTCACCATGTCTTACCACACTATGTATGCCACTACGATTCTTAAATCTCTCAAACCAACCTTTGCTGGCCTTAAATTCACTTACATCACGACTAGTTGCAGGCATTTTTCTAATTAAATCATCATGCAACTTCCTAGCCTTTTCACATATGATTGCTTGAGAGATGCTATCTCTTGCTATCTGTTTTTCGTTTATCCACACCAATAACAGTCTCTCAACATCATCTATCACTTGCGATCTCTGTTTCGAAAACAAAGTTGCACCTTTGGCAAGAACAGCTTCCTTGATTGCCGTTTTCTTGGCCACAATAGTAGCGATGGTTGATTGGGGTTTTGTGTAAAACCTGGCCAGCTCGGAGACACGCACTCCACTTTCATACTTAGCAATGATCTCTTTCTTCATCTCCATAGTAATTCTCACCCTTTTTGCTGTAGGGTTGGCACTGGATTCTAGAAGCTTTCTTGGGGCCCATGGTGACTTATTTTGCAGGTGCAATCACTAAAAAGGCTGTGATAATATGAAATGTTCTGATTGTATGCTTGGAAGCGACCGCGGTGGCTGGCTTGTAAACACTGACACCCATGGAACAAGTGAGGTGGGCTCAGGCCGCACGTGGACGCGTCTCAAGTGAATCGCGTTGAGCGAGTTTTTTAGCGCTAGCCGAGGCAAAAAATTTGCGTTAAAATGTATCGCTAGGCGGATTTAACGTTATGCGATGCGTTCATTAGGCAAGGGTCCACTGTATTTGGTAGGTCATTGATGTAAATGAGAAAGAGAAGTGGGCCAAGAACACTCCTCTGTGGGACTCCAACAAGAACAGGTTGTGTAGTGGAGTTGGCTCCATTTGTGTATACATACTGGGTTCTATTGTTAAGATAAGATTTTAGGAAATCGAGAGAGTGTTCTCTGACCCCGTAATGTTTGAATTTTTGGTGCAAAAGGTCATTGTCAACTGTATCTAAAGCTTTTCGTAAGTCTATGAAAAGTCCCAGAGGAAATTCATTTTTCTCAAGTGCAAAATATATTAGCTCAAGCAAATGTGTAATAGCATCATTAATACTTTTTTTCAATCTGAACCCAAACTGACACAGGTTTAATATGTTGTGGGATACGAAGTAGTAGTAGACTTGTTTGTGAATTAATTGTGTGGAAAAAGACACTTATGTACAGTTCAGGACATTTATTAAAGGAAACGTTTCGCCACGAGTGGCTTCTTCAGTCCTAATACAGAGAAAACTAAGAAAACATTTATATATATAGTGGCAGGAGTCAGGTGAGGTAACGCGTGGGTAGAGGTGGTAGTAGTAGTAGTAGTAGTAGTAGTAGTAATGGAACTAAGGAGGTGAGGCAAGAGAGGGACCTGCTGGCATCAAGTAACACCAGTTCCCAGGATGGGTAATATCCTCTTGCTTAGTAATTTTGAAATACTGTAACTACCGGATTTTTGCTTTATAGTGTTACTGACAGAAATTAGTGCAGCTTCAATGCATTTTCTCCGTCTTAAGTCGTCTTCTTTAATAACTAGTTTAGCTTCATTGAATTTCATGAGGTGTCCAACATCGTCTCTATGTTGAACACATGCGTTTTTGCGGTCATCATTTCTGCAAGCATTTTTGTGTTCTGCTATTCTAATGTCCAGAGTTCTGGCTGTTTCCCCTACATATACTTTGTCACACCCCCCACATGGTATAGTGTAGATTCCTGCACTTATGCCAGAATCATGCTTGGGTTTTTGTATCAGGTTCCTAATAGTAATTGAAGGCTGGTAGATATTTTAGCCAGTTTTCTGTCAAACATGTTTGAAACATTAGTGGCAACGTTTGCTGACCGGTTTAAAACGATGTAACTTGGAGGCTTTTCTTTCAATTTGATAGGTGTTGGTCTTGCTGAGGATACGTGCCGCACGTTTCCTACAGTCACGTATGAAGTGTAGGGGAAAGTGCAGTGAACTAAAAGAGTTGGTGATGTATGTACATTCTTCTTCGAGGAAACTGTGGACTGGAAATTCTGTAGGCTCTCAGAAAGAAGCCAATAAACTACCCTCTTTTAGTTCTTGTGTCATGGTAGAGAGAAGAATGTAGAAGATCGTTCTTGTGGTAGGCTTCCGGTAGACTTTAAAAGAAAGTTTATTTTCCCCTGTGCGTAAGAGAACGTCGAGGAAAGGTAATTGGTTGTCCTTCTCCTCCTCTAGTGTAAATTTAATAGTAGGTTCCAGAGTGTTGATGGTGTTGAGGATGCCCCGTACGTCAAGATTTTTGGGTACAATGACCAAAATATCATCTACGTACCGCATCCATGTAACTGAGCGAGGGATGTTACTGAGGATCCTTCTTGATTCCAGGTCCTCCATATATAAATTGAATTAATTATTCGAATATTTTAGATAGTAGGGGCAGGTTTGATATAAGCCTATTATATAATTGTTCAATTCAGTTGGATCGCCTTTGAGGATTGGGGTGACTTTTGCTGTCTTGAGTATGGATGGGAAGGTGGAAGATTCAATGAATTTGTTAAAAAGAGTTGCATTAATTGGTGACAACACATGAGAAGCTTTTTTATACATAGTGGTGGTAAGTTATTTAGGTCTCCTGTCATGTTCTTTAGTGTTTTGGTGTTCAACGACATTTCAGTAGGGGTTTGTTGGTGCTAAAAGTAAGAGAATTTGGGTAGTTGCCAGTGAAGTAGTCTTTTGGTTGAATGTTTGTGCTTGGGATTATACATGCTAATTTCGTTCCTACAGTAGAGAAAAAGACATTAGTTTGTTCGCAGTATAAGTTGGTTGGAGGAGAGGTTCTTCTGGTTTAGTTAAGTTGATCATTCTGTTTTGTGACAGTTTTTTGATCCTAGAATTTCAGATAAGGTTTTCCAGGTCTTTTTCATATCATTTTTTATGTCATGAAATCTGTTTTCATAATACAGTTTTTTGGACTTCCTTATTAGATTGGTTAGTACTGACGAGTAATGTTTTGTGAGATCCTTTGTTATTAGACCCATTCTGTACTGTTTTTTGTATAGATGTCTAAGGGCAATGTGTGGTGTAAATATTATGCAGAAAATTTGGAGTGTGGAAATTAGGAGAAGGTGTGGAGTTAATAAAAGTATTAGTCAGAGGGCTGAAGAGGGGTTGTTGAGGTGGTTTGGTCATTTAGAGAGAATGGATCAAAGTAGAATGACATGGAGAGCATTTAAATCTGTAGGGGAAGGAAGGCGGAGTAGGGGTCGTCTTCGAAAAGGTTGGAGGGAGGGGGTAAAGGAGGTTTTGTGGGCTAGGGGCTTGGACTTCCAGCAAGCATGCGTGAGCGTGTTAGATAGGAGTGAATGGAGACGAATGGTATTTGGGACCTGACGATCTGTTGGAGTGCGAGCAGGGTAATATTTAGTGAAGGGATTCAGGGAAACCGGTTATTTTTATATAGCCGGACTTGAGTCCTGGAAATGGGAAATATAATGCCTGCACTCTAAAGGAGGAGTTCGGGATATTAGCAATTTGGAGGGATATGTTGTGTATCTTTATAGGTATATGCTTCTAAACTGTTGTGTTCTGAGTACCTCTGCAAAAACAGTGATTATGTGTGAGTGAGGTGAAAGTGTTGAATGATGATAAAAGTATTTTCTTTTTGGGGATTTTTTTTCTTTTTTGGGTCACCCTGCCTCAGTAGGAGACGGCCAACTTGTTAAAAAAAAAAAAAGTATTTTATCAGGTTAGAGTATGTAGGAGAGGAGTTTATTTCCCAGTAAAAGTAGGCCTTAGACAAGGATGTGTGATATCACCGTGGTTGTTCAATATATTTATAGGTGGGGTTGTAAGTGAAGTGAATACTAGGGTCTTGGCAAGAGGTGTGGAGTTAAAACATAAAGAATAAAACACAAAGTGGGAGTTGTCACAGTTACTCTTTGCTGATGACATCGTGCTTTTGGGAGATTCTGAAGAGAAGTTGCAGAGGTTGGTGGATGAATTTGGTAGGGTATGTAAAAGAAGAAAATTAAAAGTGAAATAGGAAAGAGTAAGGTTATGAGGATAACAAAAAGATTAGGTGACGAAAGACTGGATATCAGATTGGAGGGAGAGAGTATGGAGGTGGTGAATGTATTCAAATATTTAGGAGTGGACATGTCAGTAGATAAGTCTATGAAGGATGAGGTGAATCACAGAATTGATGAGGGAAAAAGGGTGAGTGGTGCACTTAGGAGTCTGTGGAGACAAAGAACTTTGTCTGTGGAAGCAAAAAGGGGAATGTATGAGAGTATAGTTGTACCAACACTCTTGTATGGGTGTGAAGCATGGGTGATAAATGTTGCAACGAGGAGAAGGCTGGAGGCAGTGGAGATGTCATGTCTGAGGGCAATGTGTGGTGTGAATATAATGCAGAGAATTTGTAGTTCGGAAATTAGGAGGTGTGGGATTACCAAAACTATTATCCAGAGGGCTGAGGAGGGGTTGTTGAGGTGGTTCGGACATGTAGAGAGAATGGAACAAAACAGAATTACTTCGAGAGTGTATAAATCTGTGGTGGAGGGAAGGCGGGGTAGGGTTCGGCCTAGGAAGGGTTGGAGAGAGGGGTAAAGAAGGTTTTGTGTGCGAGCGGCTTGGACTTACAGCAAGCGTGCATGAGCGTATTTGATAGGAGTGAATGGAGACAAATGGTTTTTAATACTTGACGTGCTGTTGGAGTGTGAGCCAAATAACATTTATGAAGGGATTCAGGGACTCAAGTCCGGCAGACTGGACTTGAGTCCTGAAGATGGGAAGTGCAGTGTCTACACTCTGAAGGAGGGGTGTTAATGTTGCAGTTTTATAACTGTAGTGTAAGCACTCCTCTGGCAAGACAGTGATGGAGTGAATGATGAAAGTTTTTCTTTTTTGGGCCACCCTGCCTTGGTGGGAATTGGCCAATATGTTAATAAAAAAAAAATTTGAGGATGCTGTTTGTAAGCCAGGGGCTGTTTAGTTTCTTTGCTGTGATCTGCTTAGTTATTGGGCAATGCATGTTATAGAGGTTTAAGTTTTTTTATAAAAAAATATTAACACATTCATCAATATTGAAGTTCTGCTAGCTTGTTTTGCCAGTCAGTGTCACTAAATGCTGAAATAAAGTTATTAGCAGATGACTCGTCATGTAAATAACAAAAAAAGGCACAATACCGTGACTGGAACAATACACAAATAACCCGCACATAGAGGAGAGGAGCTTACAACAACGTTTCGGTCCAACTTGGACTATTTACAAAGTCACACTAATGAAAAGGAGAGCAGTATGGGTATATATAGACAGGAGGTGGCAGCAGCAGTAGTAGTGGAGGTGGAAGGAAGTAGTAGTGGAGAAGGTAGTAGGGAGGAGGAGGAGCAAGTCAAATACTAAGAAAGAGGAGCACTGCAAGGGAGCTAAGTGCCCACAGAGGATAAGAGCAAGAACACCGAGGGGGAGGGAATAAATAAATAAATAATGAAGGAACAAATATACAAGGCAGAAGAAAGACAACCCAAAGGAGAAGAAGGCAAGAGGAAAGGGGAAGAGGGAGAAGAAGAAAAAGGAAAAGGAGGAATCAGGTTAGGTCATGAGTGTTCTGAAGTTTGGAGCATTTTACAATGTAGTGGGAAAGGAAGGCATCTACAGAGACGAAGCCAGGACTAAGATTAATACAAGGAAAGTTGTGTATTAGGGAGGATTCAACCAGACGACAACTATTAAAATTGGAAGTAGGGAAGACAGTTTTAGCAGAAGACTAGTCAATAGGATGGCTGTGATCTCTGACGTGATAGAAAAGAGCATTGTTAGTGTCGGCAAGCCTAACACTACTTTTGTGCTCCCTAAGTCTGTCAGAAAGAGATTGGCCAGTTTCTCCAAAGTATTGAAGAGGACAGGAGGAACAAGAAATAGAGTAGACACCAGGAACATCTGTAGAGGGAGAGGTACGAGTGAGATTAGTGCGAAGAGTGTTAGTTGTAAGTTCATCTCTTCTATGTGCGAGTTATTTGTGACTCATCATGTAATCGGAATGTAATCTTAGTTGTGGAGGGAGGGGGTAAAGGAGGTTTTGTGTGCGACGGGTTTGGACTTCCAGCAAGCGTGTGTGAACGTGTTAGACTGGAGCAAATGGAGACAATTGGTTTTTAGGACTTGACGTGCTGTTGGAGTGTAAGCAAGGTAACATTTATGAAGGGATTCAGGGAAACCGGCAGGCCAGACTTGAGTCCTGGAGATGGGAAGTACAATGTCTGCACTCTGAAGGAGGGGTGTTAATGTTGCAGTTTTATAACTGTAGTGTAGGCATGCCTCTGGCAAGATGATGAAAGTTTTTCTTTTTCGGGCCACCCTGCTTTGGTGGGAAACAGCCGATGTGTTAATAAAAAAAAAAAAAAATTTCTTGACAGAAGGAGCATGGTAAGAAAAGTAGTGAATGTACATGCCACTGTACATAGGCCTTTGATGACAGAAACGGAAAAATCTGTAGCTGAGCAGTGGACATGTACATCAAGGAAAGGAAGTAGAGTTAGATTCCCATTCAACTTTAAACTTGATGGAAGGAGCAAGATTATTAAGTACATTGAGAAATGGTTGAAAGATACTAGTCATACGGCCAAAGAGCATAGATGTTATCTACGTAGCAGAGCCAGAGGGAAGGGCACACACTAATAGTAGGAAGAAGAACAGTTTTGAAGTATTCCATATAAAGGTTAGCAAGAACAGGGGATAGAGGAGAGCCCATACCAACACCAAAGGTTTGAGAATAAAATTTACCTTGAAAGGAAAAGGTGTTAAAAGTCCACACAAAGATTGAATAAGACCAAGAAAGACATCAGTAGGTATAGGGAGATGAAGTAACTCTTCATTGGCCTTCTCTCTAAGAAAATTAAGATCATCATCAAGAGGAATATTGGTGAAGGATTCAGCCTTAAGACTAAACATCTTACAGGTCAGGAGAGGGCGAACACGTTCAGTGAAATCTTGAGAAGAATAGAGGTGAGCAGGAGAAAAATTACCAAGAAAAGGAGAGTTTTGACAAGAGAATAAAAGACAGAACCTCTGGAGGATATGATGGGATGTAGGAGGATATCAGATTTGTGCGTTTCAGGAAGGCCATAGAAATAAGTCAGAGAGGGACAAATAAAACATGGAAACGTTGAACAAGGTCAAAGTCAGGAGGACAGAGATCGGAGTGAGTCCAAAGTTTAATGTTGAAAGTTCTCTTGATGTGATCAAGAAGGTTGGAAATAAAAAGTGTAGATGTGGGACTCAAAGATAACCACCGAATTGTCTTTGTCAGAAGAGAGAATGACAGTGTTGGTATTAGATTTAAGATAAGAAAGGACAAGTTGATAGTGATGAGGAAGGTGGTAATTCTTCGATAACAGGCTATCTAGAGCAGGAAGGAGAGCACCACAAAGTGGACAGATCAGAAATTCCCAGACTGAGGATGACAAAAGGAATCAGAAGGGCTAATCAGGTCAATGCCAGTGCGAGGGGTAGATGAAGTAGGTAAGGAAAGACCAAAACCAAGAAGTTAGAGCTGATGTTTAAAATGTTTGTGCAGCTTGTTGGATGATTAAAATGTCACCAGTCACAGACTGCAGTTATTTTCTAGAATGTTTTACTGAAATCATTGTTTAACAAAATATAAAAAAAAAAAATTAGATATACAGTAGCATTTTTTAATTGCTAAATGTGTGTCTTGAACCATGTTAAAGTAGTAGATCATCCATGAACATAGGAACGTGGTCTTAACCCTTTCAGGGCTCAGACCCCCGATCTGGAACTTGTCCACAGGGTCCAAGAATTTAAAAAAAAAAAATTTTTGTTTTCTTATGAAATGGTATAGAATCTTTTTCTGAGGGTAATAAAACAAAAAGTACGAAATTTGATGGAAAATTGATGAAATTACACTTGCGAATTTTGCTGCATCAACAATATTTGCGCATCACCGATTTTGCCCATTTCGACTCCCATTTTAGGCCAATTACATTTTTCCAGTCAACCAAATTCTTAGTTATTTCAATTGTATTTCTTCTATTTTATCGATTGAACGCAAGAAGATGCTCAATGAACTATTTCAACTACCCAATAAAGTGATCGAAAATTGGTAATTTGGCCATTTTCACACAAATTTCAAAATATTTCAATTTCAAAATAAAGTCCAGAATAAACAATGCAGGCATTCCTGGCACTAAAATAACATTTCCTCTGTTTATTAGTTATGTTTCCAGGCTTTACAAATGAATTCCACTTTGATTTTTTTATTCACATAATGAATTTTTATTCACACCAAAAAAATAGATTTACTGATGTGCAATATTGTAATACGTACTTGTATAAACAATATCAGCACATTCATGAATGCACATTAAACCCACCAGCTGATGTGTATTGGATGTGTGATGTGATTTGTTTACCCTTGAACATTGACAAAAAAAAATCGAAAATTTCTGCTACTTTGAGCTCAGTTTCAAGCCATTTTAAGTACTAAAACCAATCAAAATCATCTCTATTTCTGTAACATATCTTCAATTCTATCAAATGAGACCAAGACACCATGAATACTACCATAAAAAACATACAAAACTACACCACAAAGTCGCTGTTTTAATTAAAAAATACGGTCGCAGTTTTTTTTTTTTTTTTCTCATTGTGCACTGCGTGCTGCAGGATTTGTTTTATATGGTGCACACTTACCACGTAGATGCATTTTCTTGTATCTAGGCCCAAATTTACCGCTTACAGCTTATCTGAATGAGCTGAGCTCATGGCGTAGAACTCTGGCTTGGACCCAGGCTTCAAAGCCATTAAACTGTGGGCCGGACCCTCAGAGGGTTAAAATACGTAAATGTGAATTTTCAGTGACTAGGGTCACACAGTAGGAGTCTAGTATGTACAAATAATAAAAGTGGAAAAAAAATGGACAACTGAAATCTAATGACAGTTCATTTTCCTTATGAGAGGGTGCAAAAGGAGAGCAAATGATAGTGGGAGAGGCACTGTAAAGAAATTCTGCTGAGAATAAGAAAAAAATTTGGAGTGAGATGAACAGGTTAAGAAAGCCTGGGTAATGAATGGATTTGTAAGTTAAAAACACAGTAGGGAAGTTAGTAGATGGGGAGCTGGAAGTATTGGGTAGATGGCAGGAATATTTTGAGGAACTTTTAGATGTTGGTGAATAAAAGGAGGCAGTAATTTCATGCACTCTCCAGAGAAGTATAACATCTTTTAGGAATGAAGAAGAGCAGAATGTGAGTGTGGGGGAGGTGCGTTAGGCATTACGTAGAATGAAAGGGGGTAAAGCAGCTGGAACTGAGGGGTTTCATGACAAATGTTAAAAAGCAAGGGGGGTGGGGGGATAGTGTTGGAGTGGTTGGTATTTTTGTTTAATAAATGTATGAAAAAGGGGAAGGTACCTAGGGATTGGCAGTGTGTGTGTGTATAATTCCTTTATATAAAAGGAAGGGGGACAAAAGAGATTTTAAAAATTATAGGGAATAAGTTATGGTATACCAGTAAAGTGTATGGTAGGTTATTATTGAAAGAATTAGAGGTAAGACAGAGGGCAGGATTGCAGATGAACAAGGAGGCTTTAGAATGAGTAGGGGGTGTGTAGATCAAGTGTGTACATTGAAGCATATATGTGAACAGTATTTACATAAAGGTAGGGAAGTTTTCATTACTTTTGTTGGTTTAGAAAAGACGTATGATAGAGTGGATAGGGGAGCAATGCAGCAGATGTTGCAAGTGTATGGAATAGGTAGTAAGTTACTAAATGCTGTAAAGAGTTTTTATGAGGATAGTGAGACTCAGGGTGTGTAGGAGAGAGGGAGATTACTTCCCGGTAAAAGTAGGTCTTAGACAGGGATGTGTAATGTCACCATGGTTGTTTAACATATTTATAGATGGGGTTGTAAAAGAAGTAAATGCTAGGGTGTTCGGGAGAGGGATGGGATTAAATTATTAGGAATCAAATACAAAATGGGAATTGACACAGTTACTTTTTGCTGATGATACTGTACTTTTGGGAGATTATAAAGAAAAGTTGCAAAAGTTAGTGGACGAGTTTGGAAGGGTGAGTAAAGGCAGAAAGTTGAAAGTGAACATAAATAAGAGTAAGGTGATGAGGGTATCAAATGATTTAGATAAAGAAAAATTGGATATCACATTGGAGGGAGAGAATATGGAAGAAGTGAATGTTTTCAGGTATTTGGGAGTTGATTTGTCAGCAGATGGGCTTATAAAGGATGAGATTAACCATAAAATTGATGAAGGAAAAAAAGTGAGCCATATGTTGTGGTATCTGTGGAGACAAAAAACGTTATCCAATGAGGCAAAGAAGGGAATGTATGAGAGTATAGTGGTACCAACACTTTTGTGAGTGAAGCATGGGTTGTAAATGCTGCAGCAAGGAGGTGGCTGGAGACAGTGGAGATGTCATGTCTATGGGCAATGTGTGGTGTAAATATTATGCAGAAAATTAATAGTGTGGAAATTAGGAGGTCACTAAAAGTATTAATCAGAGGGCTGAAGAGGGGTTGTTGAGGTGGTTTGGTCATTTAGAGAGAATGGAATGTAGTAGAATGACTTGGAAAGCGTGTAAGTCTGTAGGGGAAGGAAGGCAGGGTAGGGGTCGTCCTTAAAAAGGTTGGAGGGAGGGGGTAAAGGAGGTTTTGTGGACGAGGAACTTGGACTTCCAGCAAGTGTGCACGAGTGTGTTAAATAGGAGTGAATGGAGACGAATGGTTTTTGGGACCTGACAAGCTGTTGGAGTGTGGGGAGGATAATATTTTGTGAAGGGGATTCAAGGAAACCAGTTAGTCAGACTTGAGTCCTGGAAATGGGAAATACAATGCCTGCTCCCTTTTAAAAGGGTGGGTTTGGGATATTGGCAGTTTGGAAGGACATTTAAACTGCCGTATCTGAGCGCCTCTACAAAAACAGTGATTATGTATGAATGATAGTGAAGTGTTGAATGATGATGAAGGTTTTTCTTTCTTTTTGGGTCACCCTGTCTCGTGGGAAACAGCCGACGGTTTAAAAAAAAAATTTGTGCTGCACCTTTTTTATTAAAAATTCAGCCTTGTTAAATTTCTTTTATTCACAGGTAGTGTGCCCAAACAGCCTAACAAGAATATTGATAAGGCAAGTATCTGAAATTTTGTGTATTTTTTGCATGTTATGTGTAATTACCTATTTTTGGTGATAGGAAGAGAGCCACAGTTTTTTGTCTTCTTTATTATACTTCACTGGGGTACCATAAGACAGTATTCTAGGCTATCTACTCTTCCAAATGCTCCTAGCAAATCTAAACAGTACTGTTCAAAAAATGATAACACATTTGCCACATCAAATCCATGGTTGGATATAAAATGCAGGAGGACCATCTCATAAAACAAAAGGAACATGTCAAGTGGCCTAACATTTAGAAACAAGGCAAATACCAAGAAAGTCAGAGAAATGACATTGGGGGATAATGAGAGCTTTCAAAATGAGAAATGATAATGGAGTGACTTGTTTTTTGGAGTGTGAAAAGGTAACATTTATGGAGGATTCAGGAAACCGTTACCTGGACATGGGTCCTAAAGGAGGGAAGTATGGTGCTTGCACTCAAAGGAGATGTGGGACATTACATTCAGTCATCAGAACTTTGTCAGCACACTTCCAACAAGACAGTGATTAAATTTAATAATGGTGAATGCTCCTCATTTTTGGGTCACCCTAAACCCTTAGTTTTTTACTAATACTTAACTGTATTTGTATATCATGAGAACTTGCCTTGGGTTTTATTAAATTACATTTTGATTTTTTAGGGGAGTGGCAGCAGTCAGCAGTTGCGTATTGTGAAAAACAAAATGGAGGACGAGTCTCAGAAGACCAAGTTGGAGCAGACAATCAAAGATCGTCTTCAGAAATTGGGTTTGGAGAAAATAGGTAAGGCTATATCAGCTTTTAAGTTTATGATTAAAAACTTAAATTTAAACCATTTACTATATTTTGCCTAGGTGCAATACAGATAAAATATATATGGGTGCATACATTATTGATTGCAAGTTAGCTGTGCCACTTGTTCTGATCAAGACCTCTATTAGACTCAGCTCATAGATTACTATTATATTAATACAGTAACACAATTAGCTAACTGGTCGCCGTTGCCCAGCGGTGAGAGTAGCCACTCTTTTTGCTGAGGTCCAGGTAATAAACCCTGGAGATTAACATAAAAAAATTTGTAGGTAGTAGGTTGGTAGACAGCAACCACCCAGGGAGGTACTACCGTCCTGCCAAGTGAGTGTAAAACGAAAGCCTGTAATTGTTTTACATGATGGTAGGATTGCTGGTGTCTTTTGTCTGTCTCATAAATATGCAAGATTACAGGTATGTCTTGCTACTTCTACTTACACTTAGGTCACACTACACATACATGTACATGTTTATTTATACACACTCATCTGAGTTTTCTTTGATTTTAACTTAATAGTTTTTGGTCTTGTTACTTTTCCTTTTATCTCCATGGGGAAGTGGAACAGAATTCTTCCTCTGTAAGCCATGCGTGTCGTAAGAGGCGACTAAAATGCCAGGAGCAAGGGGCTAGTAACCCCTTCTCCTGTATATATTACTAAATTTAAAAGGAGAAACTTCATTTTTTTTTTTGGGGGGGGGGGGCACCCCACCTCAGTGGGATACGGCTGGTATGTTGAAAGAAAAAGAAAAAGAAGTCCTCAGGTTGTTCTTCAACTCTATATATCCTTGGTTAGGCCTCATTTAGATTGTGCTGCACAGTTTTGGTCACCGTATTACAGAATGGATATAAATGCTCTGGAAAACTTACAAAGGAGGATGACAAAGTTGATCCCATGTATCAGAAATCTTCCCTATGAGGATAGACTGAGGGCCCTGAATCTGCACTCTAGAAAGGCGTAGAATTAGGGGGAATATGATTGAGGTGTATAAATAGAAAACAGGAATTAACAAAGAGGATGTAAATAGGACGCTAAAAATACCTAGCATAGACAGGACTCGTAGCAATGGTTTTAAGTTGAAAAAATTCAGATTCAGGAAGGATATAGGAAAGCACTGGTTTGGCAATAGAGTTGTGGATGAGTGGAACAAACTCCCGAGTATCGTCATAGAAGCTAAGACGTTGTGTAGTTTTAAAAATAGGTTGGATAAATACAGGTACCATCTGACTTACGACCTGCGCGACATACGACCACTCGACTTATGACCATGCGTCTGACAGCAGTATAATGTGATCCTTTATTGACAACGTTTTGCCCACACAAGTAGAGGTGGTGGTAGTAGTTATACATGTGGTGGAAAAGTCAGCTGGTACATGAGAAAGAAAGGTTGCAAAAGCTATGGCTTGGGCTGCATTAAAAATAGGTTGGGCAAATGTACGTATATGGATGGATTTGAGAAGGCATGTTTCAGTGTCCCTTCTCTATTACATAAACATAAAAAAGGAGGAACAGTGCAGCAGGCCTGTTGGCCCAAACTGGGCATGTCCTTTATGTAGTAGCAATTATGTGATGTGGAGAAAGACACTTATGTACAGTTCAGGACATTTATTAAAGGAAACGTTTTGTCACGAGTGGCTTCAGTCCTAATACTGAAGAAGTCACTCGTACTAACACTGAAGAAGCTACAGTACTAACTGCATAAAAAGTAAAGTAAAACCTTGGGTAGTTTCAAATTTAGGTTGGATAAACGCATGAGAGAGAGTGGTTGGATTTGAGTGGAACTTGCACATGAGTTAGGGTAGAACTAAAGTGGTTTGGGCAAATACACCTTCCATCCGATTTATGACCGAGTTCGGTTCCGAGAAACCGGTCGTAAGTCGAAATGGTCGTAAGTCAAACTTTACTACTGAATATCAACATCACATTTTTGTAATGACTTTATTTTATTGTTTTATTTTGGTATTTCATGTTTTACTTTACATTTTATGCTGTTAGTACTGTATTTTATACTGTAAGGTTTAGGATAAACACTGTGTACAACACAAATAGTTGTTTATTTCCCAGAAATTTGGCATAAAAAACACGGTCGTAAGTCGAGTGGTCGTAAGTCGAGCAGGTCGTAAGTCGGATGGTAGGTGTATTCTGTTGGCGGGTTGGATTGCTGGAGGACTAGCCCAGTATGGGCCAACAGGCCTACTGCAGTGTTCCTCCTTTCTTATGTTCTTATTGCTTGGGTAGCATTGAAGGTGGGTTGGGCAAATGTTCAGTTAGTGGGATGTATTTGTGAAGGACCTGCCTATGAGGGTTATTGAAGCTATAACCTTCAGTAGTTTCAAATTTAGGTTGGATAATTACATGAGTGAGAGGGTTTGGATTTGAGCAGGACTTGCATGTGCTGGAGTGCCAAGCTACTGAGACACTCCACAGGCAACTAGCACTGATGTCCCCTCCTGAAAAAGACCCAGAGAGGACAGCGGCTACACTAATGTACCATGGAGTCAACAAAATAGACAAGCTGTTAACATAGGAATGGAGGAAGACTGCAGAAGGCCTACTGGCCCATATAAGGCAGACCCTTATTAAAACAACCTCTACCCAACCTCCTCCCATTCATATATTGTCCAGTCTCATTTTAACCCTTTGAGGGTCGACAGGCCCTCTCCGAAACTCGTTCTCAGGGTCGGCCAAATTTAAAAAAAAAAAAAATATTTTCTCTTATCAAAAGATAGAGAATCTTTTCCCGATCATAAAGACACCAAAAGTTTGAAATTTGATAGAAAACTTACGGAATTATACTCTCGCAAAGTTAGCGGTCTCGGCGATGTTTACGCATCGGCGATTTTGCCCACTTTGAGCCCCATTTTCGGCCAATTTCACTGTACTAGTCGACAAAAAACATGAATATTTCGCTAGAACTCCATTTTTTCTATCGAATGGGTGCAAGAAACCACCCATTTATGAAATTCAACTATCCAGTACAGTGGTCAGAATTTAGCAATTTTGCCAATTTCACACAAATTTCAAAAGATGCCAATTTCCGAATAGGGTCCAGAATAAACAAGACATTCTTGGCACTAAAATGACATTTCCTCTAGTCATTAGTCACGTCTCAAGGCCCCTCTTATATTCTTTTGCTTTCCACTTTGAATTTTTATTCTCACAAAAAATATAAGATTTACTGTTATGCAGACTACAGCAAAAAGTAACTGTGTCAATTCCCATTTTGAATTTGATTCCCCAAAATTTAATCCCACCCCTCTCCCGAACACCCTAGCATTTACTTCCTTTACAACCCCATCTATAAATATATTAAACAACCATGGTGACATTACACATCCCTGTGTAAGACCTACTTTTACCGGGAAGTAGTCTCCCTCTTTTCTACACACTCTGAATCCCTTCACTAAATATTACCCTGCTCACACTCCAACAGCTCGTCAGGTCCCAAATACCATTTGTCTCCATTCAATCGTATCTAACATGCTCACGCATGCTTGCTGGAAGTCCAAGCCCCTCGCCTACAAAACCTCCTTGAACCCGTCCCTCCAACCTTTTCGAGGACGACCCCTACCCTGCCTTCCTTCCCCTTCAGATTTATACACTCTCCATGTCATTCTACTTTGATCCATTCTCTCTAAATGACCAAACCACTTCAACAAGCCCTCTTTAGCCCTCTCACTAATACTTTTATTAACCCCACACCGTCTCCTAATTTCCACACACTGAATTTTCTGCATAATGTTTACACCACACATTGCCCTTAGACAAGACATCTCCACTGCCTCCAACCGCCTCCTCGCTGCAGCATTTACAAACCAAGCTTCACACCCATATAAGAGTATTGGTACTACTATACTTTCATACATTCCCTTCTTTGCCTTCATAGATAACATTTTTTTCCTCCACATATACATATGTCCTTTCTAAATCTAAATTTATCCAACTTAAATCCATCATTTCTGGTTTGACACCCTCAGTACTTTACTAATATCACTTTTGTTTATGCTCATCATCCACTTATACACTTCGATGATATCTCCCCTCATTCTACGTCTCTCCAGAGAGTGGAGATTCAAGGCTCTAAGTCTATCTTCATACAGGAGATTCCTTACACAGTAAATCATTTTAGTCATTCTTCTCTGTATGTTCTCCAGTGAGTCCTCATCCCAGCTACACCTTCCTTCTCCTACAGGAATGCTGACTGGGATGCCTTCAAACAACACATAGGTAATACTAACTTCACCTATGACTACAACAACAAACCTATCTCTGACATTGACACTCAACTTGATCTCATCCAGGACACCATTACACAAGCAGCCAACACTGCAGTACCAAAGAAAACCCACACCACTCATTATTCCTTCAAACCCTCAATCAGAACAAGAAGACTAATTATCTGCTACCACAACCGCTTCCTCAACAACACACACAGATTTAATCAAGTCCAATTAGATCTCACTTACCTCAGAAACAACATTTTTTACACGTTTTAGACCAAAAACCCAACAAACAGTGGGCACGCTCATTTAAATTTTTTCAAGCGGACAAAAGCGTAAACAAAAAAAAACCAAAGCCTTCTGGGGCTTTAAAAAAAATTTAGAGGCACCACTCCCCCCATCCCAAAACAAAAAATTGGCCCAAAAACAAACAACACATCTCAGCCCACAGGTGCTACAACTTTTTCAAAAACTTTTGGGAGAAAAAATTTTTCCCCTCACCCACCCCCCTAATTGGGATCCAAAATATTCGAAACATTTTCACTACCACACTACACACTGCACACTACACATGCACAAATGGCCCCACTAACCTACACACTGCCCCCACTTTCCCCTACACACTGACCCCTACACACTACCACTGCACCTACACACTAACCACTACACCTACACACTGCACATCACATGCCCCTACACACCCGCCCACTGCACATTCACATGCACCCCTAACACTACACACTACCCATACACACTACCATACACAAATACACACTGCCCCATACACACTGCACATACACATACCCCCCTACACACTAAAAAAAATACACACTGCAACTACACATACACATACAAACTGCACCTACACACTGCCAATACACATTTCACACTAAACACTGCACCTACACACTGCCACTACACACTACACCCCCTACACACTTGGGACCTAAAACTGCCCCACTACACATGCACACTTCACACTGCCACCTACAACTACACACTACACACGGGACACTACACCTGCCCCCCTACACACCCGCACACTGCCCCCTTTCACACTACCACTACACCTGCAGGAAAATTCACCTACCACTAACACTGCCACTTTCACACTGACCCTACACACTGCCCCACTACACACTACACACTAACAACCCACTACACACTGCACATACACCTGCACCCCCGCACCTCACACGGGACACTTTCACAATGCACACTACACACGGGAACACAACACTGACACACACACTGACACTACACCTGCCTTTCCCCCTACACACACTGCACACCCACACAAATGCACACTACACACTGCCCCCACTTCCCACTGCACAAACACTTCACACTGCACACTCCACTGCACACCCGCACAATGCCCCACTACACACTGCACACTAACACTGCACCCAAAACACTGCCACTGCCACTGCCCCATACCCCATTACTGCACACTACACACGGGACTCACACTGCACATACACCCCCACTGCACACTACAAACTTTTCACACTACACCACTGGGACACTGCACACTACCCCACTGCACATGCACATACACCCCCTGGGACAAATACCCCACCCGCCCCCTACACACGCACACAACACTGCACACTAACACTGCACATACACTGCAAAACTGCACACTACCCCCACTGCACTACACATACACCCCTCACACCCGACACTACACACTGCACACTACACCCCGGGCCCCTGCCACTTTCCACATTCACACGGGACACTACACATGCCCCCTACACACTACCACCCGCCCCACGGGACATGCACCCCTTTCAAACTGCACACTGCCAAAAAACTAAAAACGCACACTGCACACTACACACTACACATGCACACTACACCCCTACACACTGAAAACTCACACTGCACCTGCACACTACCACTTCACCTGCACACTTTCACACTTACACACTGCACACTACACACTGACCTGCCAATACAACTGCACACTACACATACACATTTTCCCCACTACACATACACACTGCACACTACCCCCTACACACTGCCCCACTACACACTGCACAATGCACACTGCACACTACACACTGCACACTACACAAGGCCCCATACACACTGCCAAAATACCACTACACACTGCACACTGCACAATACACACTTTCACACTACACATGCACATACACACTGCACACTACACACTGCACAAAAACACCTTTTTCTGCACACTGCCCCCTACACCCCTCACATACACACTACCACTGCACATACCCACTTCACACGGGACACTACACCCCGGACCCCTTAAAAACTAAACTGCACACTTTCACCCCTACACACTGCCCCACTACACCTGCAACTACACAGGGACATGCAAAATACACAGGCACACTTCCACTGCCACTTTTCACTGCACACTGCACACTACACACTGCACACTACACACTGCACACTACAAAAATTCACACTACCCCAAATGCACACGGGACACTACAAACGCCAAAACTACACACTACACACTACCATGCACACTACATGCACCCCTACCCACTGACACTTCCCCACTGCACATACAACTACACACTGCACACTACACCTACAAAATACACACTAAAAATGCACACTTACCACGGGACAAATGCACACTACACCCCTTTCACCCCCGGGACCCTTTCACACTACACACTGGGACATTTTCACTTTTCACACTGCCCCACTGCACACTTTACCTGCACACTGCACATTTCACATGCCACTGCACCTTTCACACTGCACCCCTACAAAACTGCACACTGCACACTCAACTGACCTACACCTTTACAACTTTCATGCACACTGGGACACTGCCCACTTCACAAACCACTGGCCCCACACACACGGGACAAATACACCTGGGAACAACACCGCCACTTCCCCACAAACCTTTCCCCACTAAACACTGACCAAACACTGGGAAATACAACACAAACTACCAACACAAACCCCACACACACACGCACACACACACGCAAAAATCACCCCAAAACCCCTAACGCTCACCTACACGACCCTACTAAAAAAGCATAAGCACCCTAACGCCAAAAAACGCCCACTCCCCCTCCCACCCTTCACACACCACAAAACCCCTCAAACCCCATACCACCCCTACACACACTCATATAAAAAAATTTTCAAACAAACTACTAACACCCTACACCCCCAAACAACAAATTACAACAAATACCCAACCAATCACCACCACCACACCTCACCACAACTCCACCCAATCACCACCCTTTTAAAAAACACACACCCTCTCCCCCTCAACCACCACACCTACCACCCCCACCACACATACACCACCCACTCAAAAACCCCACTCACCCCCAACACCTCACACACACCACACTCCCACACAAAACCCCCACATTAAAACACACACACACACCACAAAATACACACAACACACACACCACCACACATACCCAAAACACACAAACACACACTACACAACACCACCCCTACACACACACTACCCCATCACACACACACACACACACACACACTACACACACCACACACACACCCACACACCACACACACACACACACACACACACACACACACACACTACACACACACACAGACAAAACACACACACACACACACACACACACACACACACTCGATCGAAGAACCAGGCAGAACTACAAAGGGATCTGGACAGGCTGCAGACCTGGTCCAGCAATTGGCTCCTGGAGTTCAATCCCCCCAAAAGTGCAAAGTCATGAAGATTGGGGAAGGGCAAAGAAGGCCGAAAATGGAGTACAGTTGGGGGTCAGAGACTAAAACTCACAAGGAAAAAGATCTTGGGGTGAGGTAACACCAGGCCATTCTGAAGGCGCCATCAACCAAATAACTGTGCAGCATATGGGGCCTAGCAAACCTCAGAACAGCAAATTTCCCACATCTTAATAAGAATCATTCAGGCCCTACAACGTGTAGTTGGCCATATTGGGAGTATGCGGCACCAGTTTGGAACCACACCTAGCAACACGTGAAAGAAACTAGAGAAAGTGCAAGGTTTGCAACAAGACTTGTCCAGAGCTAAGAGGTATGTCCCACGAGGAGAGGTTAAGGGAAATCAACCTGACGACACTGGAGGACAGGAGAGATAGGGGGACATGATAACGACATACAAAATACTGAGAGGAATTGACAAGGTGGACAAAGACAGGATTTTCCCAGAGATTGGACACAGTAACAAGGGGACACAGTTGGAAGCTGAAGACACAGATGAATCACAGGGATGTTAGGAAGTATTTCTTCAGCCACAGAGTAGTCAGTAAGTGGGAAAAGTTTGGGAAGCGATGTAGTGGAGGCAGGATCCATACATAGCTTTAAGCAGAGGTATGATAAGCTCACGGCTCAGGGAGAGTGACCCAGTAGCGATCAGTGAGAGGCGGGGCCAGGAGCTCGGACTCGACCCCCACAACCTCAACTAGGTGAGTACAACTAGGTGAGTACTACAGACACACTAACACACTACACTACACACACATTACAAAACCACCACTACAAAAACCACACACTACACAACCTACCTCACACACACACACTACACACACACAACAACAACACACACACACTACCACCACACACACACACTCACACACACACACACACTACACCCCCACACACTACACACAACACACATAAACCACACACACTACACACACACACACTACAACACCACAAACAACACACTACACACAAAACACACACTACACACACACACCACACACACACACACATCCACAACACCACAACACTACACACAACACTACACACACACACACTACCACACACACACTACACACACACACTACACACACACTACAAACACTACACACACAACACTAAAAACACACACACACTAACACACACACTACACACACACACCCACCACTACACACTACACACACACCACACACACACCACACACCACACACACCACACACACACACACCCACCACACTACACACACACACACTACCCCACACACACCACACACTACACACACACACACACACACACACCACACACACACCCACACACCACCACCCACCACCACCCTCACACACCCCACACCACACCCTACACACAACACCACTACACACACACACCCATCACCCACACACACACCACACACCCACACACACACACACACACACCACACACACACCCCACACACCACACACACACACACACACACACACACACACACACACACAACACACACACCACACACCACACACACACACACCCACACAACCACACCCACACACACACCACACACACACACAACACACACACACACACAACACACACACACACACACACACCACACACACCACACACACACCACACACACACACACACACACACACCACACACACACACACACACACACACACCACACACACACACACCACACACACACACACACACAACACACACCACACACACACACCACACACACACACCACACACACACACCACCACCACACACCACCAACACACACACACACACACACACACACACACACACACACACACACCACACACACACACACCACACACCACACACCACACACAACACCACACACACACACACCACACACCCCCACACACCCCACACCCCACACCCCCAACAACACAAAAAACCCCAACCACAACCCCACACACCACAAAAACACACACACACACCCCCCCACACCCCCCCAGCCACCTGGACTCTTACCTCCTCCCAAGAACTTGGCACTCATTTCACCAACACAGACATTAAAACTCAACTCAGACACCTTCCTCCCAAGGCTCCTGGTGCCTCTGGCCTAAATCATATTATCTTAAAACACCTTCCTGACTCTATCATTACTGCCTACACAAACCTGCTCAATGCCTCCCTTGCCTCTGGATACTTCCCTGTCCTCTTCAAAGCTGCTACTGCTATCCTCCTTCCCAAACCCAAAAAAGATCTCTCTGACCCTAGAAACTGTGGCCCTATCAGCCTCCTCGAAACTTGAGGAAAACTCTTTGAAAAATTCGTTAACCATCACCTTTGCAGATACCAGGAACACAACTCACTACTTTCTGATGGCCAGTTTGGCTTCAGAACTCACAGATCCACACAGGATGCCATTAACATCATTCTCAACTACTTCCACATCAACACAAAACAAGGAAACAGGACAGCCCTGGTTGCAAAAGACGTTGAAAAAGCTTTTGACACTGGCACGCAGGGCTAAAACACAAACTCTGCACTAACTTTAACCTGCCTCTCACTACTTGTAAACTCCTCTGCAACTTCCTAGATGGCCGCACAATGAGAATCAAATTCCAAGGTTGTTACTCAGACTACTTCACACTAAATGCTGGAGTACCCCAGGGATCTGTCCTCTCTCCTACCCTCTACATTTTATACACTAACAATACTCGTACACCTGTATACCACAACTCTATCACACTAGCCTATGCAGACAACATTACACAACTTATCACTCACACCAGTATAGATACACTCACACACAAAACACAAAACGAGGTCAACAGGATAGCCATCTGGGAACAAAAATGGAGGATCAAATCCAATGCAGCTAAATCCAGCATTACATACTTTAACTATAGGAAACTTGATCCTCCATTACCTGTCGAGCTCAGAACAGCTGACACCCACACATACATCCCCATCACACAGTCTGTCATGGTCCTTGGCGTTAATCTTGACTACCTTCTTCGCTTACATGGACACATTCAGTCAAGGCATGCATTAGCTGGTAAGGTCCTTGCAGGCCTGTACAAGCTGCAACATGCCTCCCAACGTACCAAACTACACCTCTACAAATCCCGAATATGTCCTCTGATAATTTACTCTCCTCTAGCCCTCTCTCTTACAGCTAAAACAAACTTACTTAAACTGCAGCGTGTCCAGAACAAGGCGCTGTGCTGGGTGCTTGATGTCAGATGAAAGGACCTCGCCACAAGCAAGTCTCTCCATGCCTAATTAGACATTCCTGCAATGAATCTGTACCGGAAGACAGACAGACAAACTTGGACACGACATGACTACTGGACCTCTCTCCTTGACGAAGACAATCACAGACCCACAAACCAACACAACCTTTTCTACTCCTTGCTTGATCCTGCTCCTAACCCTATTTACAAATAACCTTTGGATTCTTGTCAGGTACCCTGCACTGTTCGTTCTCTGACCCACATTTGCCTTTGCTGCTGGGTTAAGCCCTGGCTCAATTTCTACACTCATCTATAGTGCTAATCTTCGCCTGTCCTGTCTTCCCTGCTCACCCTACTAACAGAAGAGTCTGCTATTCCTGCTCTCAATATCTGTCCCATGATTGCCTTAGCTGCTGGGTTAAGCCCTGGCTCTATTTCTACAACTAAGAACACTCCTCTCCAGCGCTATTCTTTGTCCCGTCTTCCCCGCTCATCCCATTGGGATCTTACCTACACTTGTTCGTTTGTTTGTTGCATTGTTTGTAACAGCTTGACAAAGCTCCTGGAGGGCGAAACCTTGCCACAAAAATATCACATTAGTTACACTTGTGTCCTTTTACTTTACAAACTTTTTCTTGAATTCTATAGTGTTTCTCACCCTCTTACCACAGGGCTGGCACTAGAAGCTTTCTTTGGGCCCATGGTGGCTTATTTAGCAGTTACAAGTACTAAAAAATGGAATAATACGAAATATATCACATGTATGTATGCGTGGGATTGTCCTCACCGGCTTGTAAACAATGGCACACTGGCTGTACATGGAGTGTCAGGGCCGCTCACGTCACGCTGACACATTCAGGATGAATGTCCTTAACCAAGTTCTTTTTCGGTAACCGAGCCAGTATTTTGATGCAAAAACATGTCGCTATCCGATTTTTTCGTTATCCAATGACTTTGTTACCTTAGGGTCCACTATATTAATAATTTAAAAAAAAAATCCATTACCTCTATGACAAGCATTGCCCCAAAAAACTAAACAGATCACAGCTAAGAGTCTAAACAGTCCCTGGTTAACACCCAGCATCCTTAAATCCATTAACACAAAGCACCTATATGAAAAACAGTATAGAATGGGCCAAATAACCAGAGACTATTCTAAACGTTACTCATCAATCCTTACCAGCCTGATAAGGTAAAAAAAAATTGTATTTTGAGAACAGATTACATAACATGGAAGGTGATGTCCTGGCCCTAAGCGAAACAAAGCTGAAGGGGGTAGGGGAGTTTCGGTGGGGGAAATAAATGGGATTAAATCTGGAGTATCTGAGAGAGTTAGAGCAAAGGAAGGGGTAGCAGTAATGTTGAATGATCAGTTATGGAAGGAGAAAAGAGAATATGAATGTGTAAATTCAAGAATTATGTGGATTAAAGTAAAGGTTTGATGCGAGAAGTGGGTCATAATAAGCGTGTATGCACCTGGAGAAGAGAGGAATGCAGAGGAGAGAGAGAGATTTTGGGAGATGTTAAGTGAATGTATAGGAGCCTTTGAACCAAGTGAGAGAGTAATTGTGGTAGGGGACCTGAATGCTAAAGTAGGAGAAACTTTTAGAGAGGGTGTGGTAGGTAAGTTTGGGGTGCCAGGTGTAAATGATAATGGGAGCCCTTTGATTGAACTTTGTATAGAAAGGGGTTTAGTTATAGGTAATACATATTTTAAGAAAAAGAGGATAAATAAGTATACAAGATATGATGTAGGGCGAAATGACAGTAGTTTGTTGGATTATGTATTGGTAGATAAAAGACTATTGAGTAGACTTCAGGATGTACATGTTTATAGAGGGGCCACAGATATATCAGATCACTTTCTAGTTGTAGCTACACTGAGAGTAAAAGGTAGATGGGATACAAGGAGAATAGAAGCATCAGGGAAGAGAGAGGTGAAGGTTTATGAACTAAAAGAGGAGGCAGTTAGGGTAAGATGTAAACAGCTATTGGAGGATAGATGGGCTAATGAGAGCATAGGCAATGGGGTCGAAGAGGTATGGGGTAGGTTTAAAAATGTAGTGTTAGAGTGTTCAGCAGAAGTTTGTGGTTACAGGAAAGTGGGTGCAGGAGGGAAGAGGAGTGATTGATGGAATGATGATGTGAAGAGAGTAGTAAGGGAGAAAAAGTTTGCATATGAGAAGTTTTTACAAAGTAGAAGTGATGCAAGGAGGGAAGAGTATATGGAGAAAAAGAGAGAGGTTAAGAGAGTGGTGAAGCAATGTAAAAAGAGAGCAAATGAGAGAGTGGGTGAGATGTTATCAACAAATTTTGTTGAAAATAAGAAAAAGTTTTGGAGTGAGATTAACAAGTTAAGAAAGCCTAGAGAACAAATGGATTTGTCAGTTAAAAATAGGAGAGGAGAGTTATTAAATGGAGAGTTAGAGGTATTGGGAAGATGGAGGGAATATTTTGAGGAATTGTTAAATGTTGATGAAGATAGGGAAGCTGTGATTTCGTGTATAGGGCAAGGAGGAACAACATCTTGTAGGAGTGAGGAAGAACCAGTTGTGAGTTTGGGGGAAGTTCGTGAAGCAGTAGGTAAAATGAAAGGGGGTAAGGCAGCCGGGATTGATGGGATAAAGATAGAAATGTTAAAAGCAGGTGGGGATATAGTTTTGGAGTGGTTGTGCAATTATTTAAAAATGATGAAAAGGGGTAAGGTCCTGGGGTTGGAAGAGCATGCATAATTCCTTTGATAAAGGAAAAGGGGGATAAAAGAGAATGCAAAAATATGGGGGGTAAGTCTTTTGAATACCTGGAAAGTGTATGGAAGTTATTATTGAAAAAATTTAAATAAGACGGAAATAGGATACAAAGAACAAGGGGGCTTTAGGAAAGGTGGGGGGTGTGTGGACCAGGTGTTTGCAGTGAAAAAAAAAGTGAACATTAATTTAGAAAAGGGCAAAAGGGGTCTTTGGGGCATTTTAGTTTTGGGAAAAAGGGCGTATACAGGGGGAAGGGGCAATGTGGCGATGTTGCAGGTGTAGGTGAGGAGTAGGTTACTGAAAGCACAAAAGAGTTTTACGAGGATAGTAGGCTAAAGTTAAGTATGTGGGAAAAAGAGTGAAATTTTTTCCCCATAAAAGTAGCCTTTTAGACAAGGATGTGTGATGTCACAGGGGTTGTTTAATATATTTAAGATGGGGTTTAAGAGAAGTAAATGCGAGGGTCTTGGAAGGGGCGTGAAGTTAAAAGATAAAGAATCACACATAAAGGGATTTGCACATTTTGCCTTGCTGATGACTTTGTGCTCTTGGGAGTTTCTGAAGTAAGTTGCAAAATTTTGGGGGAAATAAATTTTGGTAGGGTGTCAAAAGAAAAAAATTTAAAAGTAAATACAAAAGGTAAGGTTATAGGATAAAAAAAAGTTTAAGGTGATAAAAGATTGGATATCAATTGGAGGGAGAGAGTAGGGAGGAGGTGAATGATTAAATAGTATTTGGGAGTGGCGTGTCGCGGATGGGTCTATGAAAGATAGGGAATCAAAAATTTGATGGGGGGAAAAGGGGATGGTGCATTTGGAGTCTGGGGAGCGAAAAATTTTGCCCCTTGGGGGAAAGGGGGGAAAGATGAAGAAGTTTTCCCAAACCTCTTATAGGGTGTGAAGCTTTGGGGTGATGAATGTTGCACGGGAAAGGCGGGAGGCAGGGGAGATGTCATGTCCTGAGAGCAATGTTGGTGTAATATAAAAAAATTTCCCGTATTTTTGGAAAGTGGGAGGAGGGGGGGGGGGGTTTACCAAAAACTGTTGTCCAGAGGGTGAGGAAGGGGTTGTTGAGGTGGTTGGGACATGTGGAAGAATGGAACGAAACAGAATAACTTCAAGAGTGTATCATCGTAGGGGAAGGAAGGGGGGTGGGGGTGGGCCCTGGGAAAGGTTGGAGGGAGGGGGAAAGGAGGTTTTGTGTACGAGGGGCTGGGCTTCCCGCAGGGATCGTGAGCGTGTTTGATAGGAGTGAATGGAGACAAAATGGTTTTAAAACTTTACGGCGTTGGAGTGGAGCAAAGTAACATTTATGAAGGGGGCAAGGAAACCGGGAGGCCGGACTGATCCTGGAGATGGGAAGTACAGTGCCTCACTCTGAAGGAGGGGTGTTAATGTTTTTAGTTTAAAAAAATGTAAAGCACCCTTCGGCAAAACAGTGATGGAGTGAATGATGGGAAAGTTTTTTTTTTGGCCACCCTGCCCGGGGGAATCGGGCCATGTGAAATAATAAAAAAAAAAGGTGATAGAAAAAAAATCGGGGAAAACCCATCAGAAATTTTAGGAACTAAAAAAAACCCAAAAACAAAACACTCAAATAGAAAACAGATGAACCCCTACTCCCACCAACTGAAAAAGCAAACACCTCAATTTTTTTTTTTCCACCATTGGACAGAATCAGCGGCAAAATCCCCCAAACTCAAACACCCATCCCAGACACCTCATAGGTACCCACCCAATACACTATTCCCACTCCAACCAATCTAACAGAAGTCCATTCATTGTCAAACCCTTTAAAAAAAAGGCAGGAATATAAATAAATTAACACCTTTTATGTGCAAAAAAGCATCTCAAGTACTTCCTAGTTATTGCAACACTTTTTTACAAAATTTATTGAATGCTTCGCCTTCCCATCAAATTTTTCAAAATACGATGGTCCCCCCCGATCCACAAAGGAGGGGATAAACAACTTGAATAACTCTAACCATATCTAACATGCCCCTGCCTCTAACTCTTTGAAAAATTAATTCAATGGGGAGATCTATTCTACCTTTTCCCCCAAGACATACTCAAAAACCCTTTTCAGTTTGGATTCAGGATTAATTTAAAACACAAATGATGCCATTGTTACACATGCTAGAACTAAAATACACCCCTGGAGAAGAAAGAAGTCCCGCTGGGGAACTTTATTTATTTACTTTAAAACTTTGATACATTGACCATGATTTGCTTCTGTTTAATTTTTACCTTAGTAACAAAGCCAATATGGGACACAAATGAAGCTAACTCTTCTCCACAACCAATTTCATTGAGGCCCACAAGGGAAATGTCCTTGGGCCCTCTCCTCTTTCTCATTTACATTGATGGCCTACCGAATGCATCACAACTACTCAAACCCATATTATTTGCAGATGACACAACATACATCTTCTCTCACCCAAACCCAGTCATACTGGCCAACACTGTTAATGCTGAAAAGCAGAAAATATCTACCCGATGAGACAACAAGCTTACCCATACTGACAAAAACCCATTTTATTCAGTTAGAAACAAGGGCCCCAAATGTTCCTTTGACCTAGTGCTAAACGGATCACCCATGACAAGACGCAGAGGAAAAATTCCTAGGAATCCACCTTAACAGTAACCTTAAATTCCAGACCCATAAACAACAATCTCCAAAAAATACTCCAAAACAAGCATACTGTCAAAGATACACTACTTACTTGCACGTTCACTCACTCATCTATCCTTTCCACCTATGGGAAATTTGAGCATGGGGATCAAACATCAAATCACCTAACACCACTATACCCGCAAAAGCCTAGTCAGAATGAGACATAATTCCCACTCAGACACCATACTCTACCAATATTTCAAAAGTCAAAACTACTCACGTAAAGAACCTCCATACTATATCTTGCGCTTACTATACATAGGACACTACACCAAACATAAACCCTTACTCAGACTTTCGCCAACCTTAAATAGACGCAGACATAACACAAGACACATCACTTTTTGAGTACCCTGTGTCCTCATCACACTATTAAAACTCTGTGCACATAAACGTCCCAAAATTTGCAATACTCCAATACCATAAATACAAAAATAACCCAGTACCAACATCAATTAAGGACTCCTCAAAAACACCTATCACCCTAAACAACTATTCATACTCATACTTAAATTGCCATAATAGATCCCAGTTACCTAAATCTTAGTACATCAAAATTTAAATACCCAAAGTTTATACATAACTTAATACTAAATTGTAGAATAAGTACCTGCACTAAACTATACTGCCTTACACCATATTGTAGCATTCTCATATTGTAAACTGCTTTCACTAGTGCTCAATATTATATTCCAAAAATATAATTTAAATATTTACTATTGAAATACACAACCTACAAAATACTTTCAAATTGTCCCAATGTAACTTGAGCTAACTTACTGTCTGCTTTAAATAAGAACAGATGTACAACTTAAACAAACTGATCAATTTCTCTAGTATTAAGTAGTCTGTAAGACATTAATTTAGTCTGCCCCTAATGCCGTGACATGATAGTGGCTCCTCTTTGCACTGCAAATCATTATTGTAACTACAGAATCTCACTGTAAACTTAAAAAGAAATAAAAATTGTAGTATTGTATTGTATCTTTTCTCTTGATTTTCTTAATTTGCTTACCTCTGTCCAAAACTTACTCATAATCAGGAATCTTCTTCATCATTATCCTGCAAAACAATATACCTACTTGCCCATCCTGTGCAGGTCTATCTCATATCCAGTCTCCACCTTACTCTCCACCCTATATATACTACTCATGTACTTTTTACTCAGGTAGATCTGTTTGCGAACTTGATAAAGCCCACTGTGTGGGCAAAATGTAGTCAGTAAAGTGTCACATTATACTGCATTTGTGTCTATTTTTCCATCATGTCAGTATTTTATACCATTATTCTCTAAGCAAAATTTGTTGTCAGGGCCTCATCCGGTTTTAAATTTGTTATATTGCATGCCTTCAATACTAAATTTAGCTTCTTCTTTCACATATGGTCCACCTTCTTTTCATTACTTTTGCTTTCATCTCCCAAAACAATTATCTCTTCTTACTAACATTTTTTTCTAAATATTTACTTATTTCTTCTAATAATTATTTTTTATTATTTTATTATCACACTGGCCGATTCCCACCAAGGCAGGGTGGCCCCAAAAAGAAAAACTTTCACCATCATTCACTCCATCACTGTCTTGCCAGAAGGGTGCTTTACACTACAGTTTTTAAACTGCAACATTAACACCCCTCCTTCAGAGTGCAGGCACTGTACTTCCCATCTCCAGGACTCAAGTCCGGCCTGCCGGTTTCCCTGAATCCCTTCATAAATGTTACTTTGCTCACACTCCAACAGCACGTCAAGTATTAAAAACCATTTGTCTCCATTCACTCCTATCAAACACGCTCATGCATGCCTGCTGGAAGTCCAAGCCCCTCGCACACAAAACCTCCTTTACCCCCTCCCTCCAACCTTTCCTAGGCCGACCCCTACCCCGCCTTCCTTCCACTACAGACTGATACACTCTTGAAGTCATTCTGTTTCGCTCCATTCTCTCTACATGTCCGAACCACCTCAACAACCCTTCCTCAGCCCTCTGGACAACAGTTTTGGTAATCCCGCACCTCCTCCTAACTTCCAAACTACGAATTCTCTGCATTATATTCACACCACACATTGCCCTCAGACATGACATCTCCACTGCCTCCAGCCTTCTCCTCGCTGCAACATTCATCACCCACGTTTCACACCCATATAAGAGCGTTGGTAAAACTATACTCTCATACATTCCCCTCTTTGCCTCCAAGGACAAAGTTCTTTGTCTCCACAGACTCCTAAGTGCACCACTCACTCTTTTTCCCTCATCAATTCTATGATTCACCTCATCTTTCATAGACCCATCCGCTGACACGTCCACTCCCAAATATCTGAATACGTTCACCTCCTCCATACTCTCTCCCTCCAATCTGATATTCAATCTTTCATCACCTAATCTTTTTGTTATCCTCATAACCTTACTCTTTCCTGTATTCACCTTTAATTTTCTTCTTTTGCACACCCTACCAAATTCATACACCAATCTCTGCAACTTCTCTTCAGAATCTCCCAAGAGCACAGTGTCATCAGCAAAGAGCAGCTGTGACAACTCCCACTTTGTGTGTGATTCTTTATCTTTTAACTCCACGCCTCTTGCCAAGACCCTCGCATTTACTTCTCTTACAACCCCATCTATAAATATATTAAACAACCACGGTGACATCACACATCCTTGTCTAAGGCCTACTTTTGCTGGGAAAAAAATTCCCTCTTTCCTACATACTCTAACTTGAGCCTCACTATCCTCGTAAAAACTCTTCACTGCTTTCAGTAACCTACCTCCTACACCATACACTTTCAACATCTGCCACATTGCCCCCCTATCCACCCTGTCATACGCCTTTTCCAAATCCATAAATGCCACAAAGACCTCTTTAGCCTTATCTAAATACTGTTCACTTATATGTTTCACTGTAAACACCTGGTCCACACACCCCCTACCTTTCCAAAAAGCCTCCTTGTTCATCTGCTATCCTATTCTCCCGTCTTACTCTTAATTCTTTCAATTATAACTCTACCATACACTTTACCAGGTACACTCAACAGACTTATCCCCCTATAATTTTTTGCACTCTCTTTTATCCCCTTTGCCTTTATACAAAGGAACTATGCATGCTCTCTGCCAATCCCTAGGTACCTTACCCTCTTCCATACATTTATTAAATAATTGCACCAACCACTCCAAAACTATATCCCCACCTGCTTTTAACATTTCTATCTTTATCCCATCAATCCCGGCTGCCTTACCCCCTTTCATTTTACCTACTGCCTCACGAACTTCCCCCACACTCACAACTGGCTCTTTCTCACTCCTACAAGAGTTATTCCTCCTTGCCCTATACACGAAATCACAGCTTCCCTATCTTCATCAACATTTAACAATTCCTCAAAATATTCCCTCCATCTTCCCAATACCTCTAACTCTCCATTTAATAACTCTCCTCTTATAATTTCTCATCTGCATTTCTCACACCCATGTGCACAAATTAGCTATTCCTCGCATTCTTTTTTTTTTTTTTTTTTTTTTTTTTTTTTTTTTTTTTTTTACACCATTCGTTTGTGCCATTCAGTAACAGGACATAAACATTCTCTCTAATGCATTTACATTGAAGAGAAGGTATAAGCAGTTCCTGTGAAACTAACCCATTTTTCCCAGGGAAATTATTAATGGAAGATCAAGGTTTGAGAGACTGCTTTAGGAGACATGTATGAAAGTAATGTAAATACAATTATTGTTAAGTGGGATTTTATATAGTAGCTTGAAAACTTGAGTCCCTAGGGCAACTTGGTGTCTTCAGTTTGCTGTTGATTACCTTAAATTATAAAATAAAGAAACTACAGGAAGTCATGGCATGTCTTTATGCTTGGTAATTGCAAGAAAATGCACTTTCAGAGTGACACTTAACAGGTTAGTTACTATACTGTGCTAAAGTAATTATCACTAGTATAGCAAGATATAATGAATGCATTGTCTCTTGTAAATAATACAGGTTGCTGTGTTCTATATTAGTGTCAGTTAATGCAAAAATAAAATTTTGTGTTATTTGTAATAACTACAGGGAATACATTTTTTAATAGAACATATTTAGAGATAAGATTTGAATTAATATGCATAATTTTTTACAGGTAGGAAATTTGAAGTGAAAATTTTAACAACAAATTCCCTTGAAGATGAGGACACAAACAACCCTTTACTGTCCCAAGAAGAAACTGAAGCTTTTCAGAATATGATTGTTAATCTTTTGGTAAGTCCTTAAGTGTAATTATTTGTTTTTTTTTTTACATGTCGGCCGTCTCCCGCCGAGGCAGGGTAACCCAAAAAGAAAGAAAAAAAAACTTTCATCATTCATCACTTTCACCGTCATTCATACATAATCACTCTTTGCAGAGGTGCTCAGATACGACAGCTTAGACGTCCCTCCAAACTGCCAATATCCCAAACCCCCCTCCTTTAAAGTGCAGGCATTGTACATCCAGTTTCCAGGACTAGTCTGGCTAACTTGTTTCCCTTAATCCCTTCACAAAACATTACCCTGTTCACACTCCAACAGCTCATCAGGTCCCAAAAACCATTCGTCTCCATTCACTCCTATCTAACATGCTCATGCATGCTTACCTTTGATATACAGGTCTCCCTCGACATTCTCATTTTCCACTTTCGCGGGCTTCGAACATTCGCGAATTCCTGGTATGATTTAAAGAGTCGAGATATGATTGCTGAGTGTAATATTCAAGGGTTTAAGTTGTTCCATGTGGATAGATGTAATGGGAAGGGGGGAGGAATTGCATTATATGTATGAGAAAATATTAATTTTTGCATAAAAACAGGTATAAAAATAGATGGACTAGTAACAGAATCTGTTTGGGTAGAGTGTGTAGAAGGTCAAGAAAAACGAATTCTAGGTGTAATATACTGACATCCAGGCTTGGATCACGATAGAGGGAGACTTCTTTGGGATGAAATTGTTAGGGCTTCTAGACACACAAACATGGTGATAGTAGGGGATTTTAACTTTAATCAAATTGACTGGACTTCTTTGACCGGTAATCTGGAGTCCAATGACTTTATGGAAGTAGTTCAGGACTGTTTTCTGAAGCAGAGTGTAACAGAGCCTGCCAGGGGTAATAATTTGCTCGACGTAGTCTTTTCAAATAAGGAAACACTCGTAAATAATCTGGAGATTGCTGAAGAGCTTGGTGCAAGTGATCACAAATTCATCACTTTTAGCATTAACCCTTTGACTGTCGCAACCCCCAATCCTGAGATGTCTCCTGGTGTTGCAAAATTTAAAAAAAAAAAATTATTTTTTCTTATGAAATGATAGAGAATCTTTTCCCGATTGTTTAGACACCAAAAAAAAACGAAATTTGATGGAAAACTGACGGAATTATGCTCTCGCGAAGTTAGCGACCTCGGCGCTGTTTACAAATCGGCGATTTCGCCCACTTTGAGCCCTATTTTCGGCTAATTCCATTGTTCCAGTCGCCCAGACTCATAGCTATTTCTTTAGAACTCCATTTTTTCTATCGATTGAGTACAAGAAACTGCCCATTTACCGATTTCAACTACCTAATAATGTGGTCAGAAATTTGCAATTTGGCCAATTTCACGAAAACTAAAAAATATGACAATTTCAAAATAAGGTCCAGAATGAACAATGCAGACATTCCTGGCTCTAAAATAACATTTTCTTTGCTCATCAGTCATGTCTCCAGGCCCCTCTGATATTACTCTTGCTTTCTATTTTGAATTTTTATTCAAACAAAAAATAGAAGACTTACTATTATGCAGACTACTGCAATACTGTAATAATTGTATAAATAACATCACCCCATTCATGACTGTATATTAGAATGGCTAGTTGGACATTTATTGGACAATGGCATCATTTGTTTACTTTTGAACATTGGCAAAAATCAAACATTTCCCATAATTTGAGCTCCATTTCTAGGTTCTTTTTATAGTAATATCAATCAAAATCACCTCTATTTCTATAATATGTTTTCCATTACCATACCCCCGGCCGGGATTGAACCCGCGGTCCATAGAGTCTCAAAACTCCAGCCCGTCGCGTTAGCCACTAGAGGGGCTGGAGTTTTGAGACTCTATGACCGCGGGTTCAATCCCGGCCAGCGGTATGGTTTGTTTGCAATCGTGTCATTACGATTTCTTGAGTCATGTTTTCCATTCTATCAAATGAGACCAAGAAAACGAGAATACAACCATAAATACTATACGAAAATAGACCACAAAGTCGGCATTTTAATTAAAAAAACCGTCAGTTTTTTTTTTTTCTCATTATGCACTGCGTGCTCCAGGATTTTTTTTTATATGGTGCACACTGACCACACAGACCCATTCTCTCACATGTGGGCCTACCAGCTTTCTCCTGCTTGATTTGAAGCCGCTAGAATTTAGGAGTATATATACGTCAAACACGGTACCTCGTAAGTCGTATATATACGGCAGCGACAGTCAAAGGGTTAACTGGGAATACAAGAATAATGATAATATGGTAAAAATCCCTGATTTTCATTCTGCCGATTATAATGG